>JAOTIZ010000203.1:7838419-7858969 GCA_027123425.1 Erythroxylum panamense | reverse complement strand
AAAATGAAGTACATATCAACAAGGAAAACAAACCTTGCTACCTGTGAGAAAAAGTTACCGAGTTGCCTGCTGTTTGAAAAACTATGTTTGAAATTGTTGCTCTCAGATCTTGAAGTTGTGGCCACTGTTTGTGAGGCTACATTTACAATGAGAGCAGATTATGGACCTAAAATTATTAGCCTTTGTCTTGTTTAAGGTTTTGCTTGCTCTTTCTTAAGTTCCTTAGTTCCTTAATGTGACAAAAGCTCCTTGAGTTACAGCATTCCAAAACCGTAATTCATTGTTCTAGTGTCTCATTTATTCTTTATTATTTATTCTGTTTGGGGTATATCCATGATGGTAGGAGGTCTGACCGTTGTGATAAATTTTGATTGATCACTTCTTCTTTTCCTTTTAGTTGGTTTCCTTCAATTGAAATTGCTGAGCTAATGTGGAGATGACTTCTGATGCATTCATAAGTAGAACCGATGCTTAAGTATTTTTTTAACAGAATTTCATTATAACATACTGCTTAACTAAGTCATTGAAATCTCACGTCTGCTTTTTATTCCTTCTTTTGTTGAATTTTTATTCAAGATGATGCCTTCCTACCCTTGTTTGGCTTCTGTTTTATAACAACTACTTATGTTTGTTAACACAGTTCTGGGATGATTAATTTGAAGGAGCTGTGTTTAATACATGGGAAAGCCGCTTGGATGGCTTACCTGGTAAGTGTCACATTCTCTGCAATTTCCCCCTTCCTCTTCACCTACGATATTAAGGTGACAAGTTTCGACTGTCTTTTCTTTTAAAGAAATATACAATGTTGAATTAGTTTTTCTTTTTTCCTTCTAAGACATCCACTATAATAAAAAGAATGGGCACTGATCTACGAACAGATCCATTTAACACTATAATAAAAAGAATGGGCACTGATCTACGAACAGATCCATTTAAGGGCCAATCGTAGCAATTTCCTCCTGCTGAAAACATGGAATAATTTTAATATATATACTTTTTTTATGTACAAACTAAATCTTGAACATTATTTTACGTGAAAATTTTATTTTCCCCAGTGAAAAGTTTTCATTATTTTTTATCTTCTCATGATTATGAAATCATTTGATAGTTATTGTAGTTCTCTTGACTAGGACAATTCTAATCAGCCCTTGCTGACCCCTAATTTCGTAAGAAAGTTAACGGAGACAATTTTCAAGAAATTTTCTTCTTCGGATGGAAAATAAACATGAACTGTTTGTGTCTGCAGGACATCTACTGCTTGGATGCTGACGGTGCTCTCTTTGATGCTGCATTACTTTCTGCAATTGGTGCCTTCTCTCATTGTAAGATTGCATCCTTTTGATGATTCGAATCAAGTGTTCTCTGTTGGAACATGTGATCCCAAACCAAACAAGTGCGGTAGAGAAAGTCAACTTGCTTAAATATCATGCACCCGTGCTTTTTTGCTATATTTCTATCAGCTCTTTGTGTTGAAGGAAACTAGAGTTTGGTCAATTATGATAATTGGTCGTAATTCTCATATCAGAGTTAATAGTTTAGATTATTAATATATAGTGTCTAGATTTAGGGTTATCTTTCTCTTTTCCTGTTTAAATTTCATGTCCCTGTACTTGCTACATGCTTCTCTTAGGCATTTGTTCTGAACTAAATTAAATAGATTCTCAAAATTGTATTTTCAGAATTGATCTGTATTCTCATGTCAGAACTATAATTTATAATAGGTACACAGTGTTATTCAGTTTTTCACTGACATTATGTTCTCATAACTTTGAGTATGTGGAAACCAATTCGTGATAGAAAGGATAAGCTTATGTCCGAGAGTTCTCCTTTCATGCCTTGATTCCAATTAAAGTAGCTTTGTTTCAGTTCAAGTGAGCTGAGTGTGTAAGATGGATTTGGGGTTCTTTTCCTGGTTAGTGGAGTTGATGTAAGATGCAGACAGGAATAATGACAATGTCTTGGTACTTGGGCAAAACAGCTGTCCAATGTAATGTTCTGTATTGCCTGAATTGTCCTAAATGATCTGGTCTCATTGGATGAATCAATCATAAAGCAATGCTTTATGTAACCGAATTTCTTTTTCTGCCTTAAGTTAATAATTTTCTATTGATAGTAGATATACTACCAAACCTTGCCAAATCTGACATATGAGAAATATGAACTTTTAGAAGTTATGACGTCCTCTTTGAAGTCTCTAGCTATGAATAACATTATTATTGTTTCCTGGAGTGATGTAGCTAAGCTGCTAGTTTTGGTTACTACCTTTGAATTATTATTGATTTCAACCTCTCCACTTACGCATTGAGCACTTTTCTCTTTTTCGTGTTTTTAACCCATTCCTTAGGAGATTGGACTTAGCTCATAACATGCCCCTCTACTTGTTACCAGCATAGTTATTTAGAACTTGCATGTCTTGCAGTGCAAATTCCCACTGTTTCATTGACTGATAATGGGAAAATAGTAGTCTTGTTGGATGATGATGAGAGCAGGAATCTGGGGAAGGAACCAGTTAACTCAGGGAAGAAGAAGCTCACTATCAACAATATACCTTTTTCCTTGACATGCATACTTTACAAAAATTACATCTTGGCAGACCCCACTGCAGAGGAAGAATCCATTATGGAAACTCTTGTAACTGTGGTTTTGGATTCATCCGCCAGACTTGTGTCTTTTTACAAGCCAGGTGGACCAGTTCTTGCCTATATGTCAGCTATTCAGGTTAGCTTTTCTTTTTTTTGTTGGTAATATAAACAAAATCTGCATTATAGAATCAATTTTATGTATATAAATTTGCAATTAGATGACTATTAAGTTGTCCAACTGTAAATGTAAATTTGGAGTTCAATGACTATTTAAGTTGTCCGACTGCGAACTTCACTTGAAACATCATTAATGGAGTTTATAATTCCATTTAAACTGAGATTTTGCGGAGATCTATTCCATTTAGGAGCTAATGTTGGAATGCAACAAAAAGAAGTCATGGCATTTAAACTGAGTTCATTTCTTAAAGGTTTTGAGTTTTGTGTTGGACAGGAAATTAGGTGTTTGAACTGTTTTTCCATCTCAATTTCAAAAACTTTTGCTCCAAACTAAAATATATTTTAATTTTCTCTTCAACTTTTTCGATTTGTAAATATTGTTGCCTGATTATCTACCGTTAGATTGCCAAGGACATGATATATTAAAGAGCTCTATTCATGATAACGCGCAGAACCATGTCAATGAGTACATATTTCATCGTCTTCTGCATAGATCAATCTGCACACACTCCTATGAACAGTTAAATGTTTTTGCCTGAATAATGATGACCACTATCTCAGAGGAGGTACGTTATGGTTGCAGGACTGTGTTGCATTAACAAGGCAAAGAGTTAAGGAACTTCAGAAGATTCTAAATGAGGCTGTTTCGGGTATGGAGGTTGATTAAGAGGTACTTACGTCACGAAGGAATGAACTAGTAATCGTCAAGGACATTGGTGAATTTTGGTCTTACCAATTAAAGAGCGAGTGTGTTACATTTTCTTCTATCTTTTGACAATTGTTTTATATTTTTTTCTCGAGAGAACGTTTATGTGGATTTATAGCAATTTTCACGTTTGGTCGGTGTCAATTCAATCGTTATAATGGAGAGATTTAACCCAGTTGTGCTAGGAATTGTATTTCAAAATGGGGAGATTTCGTACCAAATTTTTACTAACTAAATTTACCATTTTTTTTAATATTCAAATTTATATATTTTGAATAGTTCTATAATAATTTTTTCTTATTATACATTTAATAATTTAAATATTAATAATCTTACCATAAAATTTTAAATGATAAAGTATTTATTTATTTTAAACTTATTTTGATTTGAGTTTTTAAATTTAGTTTATATATTTTATACATTTATAACAAACTAATTACACTATATTTTCTTAATTTGAGGAGAGCACAAATGACTAAGACAAATATAAAAGGCTTCGAAAATTTAAATGTATGTTCAATTTTTTTAGTTACAGAAATATTGCAAAGTTGATAATCAAATTGAAAATGACTATCAAATTAAAGTTAACATTTTAAGAATGTTATTTAAATATAAAGAAATAATTGTGTTATATTTTGTTAAATAATAATAAAAGTGTAAGATTATTTTAATATTAATCAAGGTTAAAACGATAAATATTAAAATTATCATCAAATTGATAAAAATACAAGTTTAAAAGTTAAAACTAATTTATCTTATATAATGCACAACTCTACTTTTAGTTTAAAATTTTTAACAAATTAAGTTGATAAGATTATACCATTCTCCATTCACTTTATTGAGAATTCATAAAAATACCTTTAACTTTAGGATTTAACTTTAGGATATAACATTTAATTGATAAAAAATTACTCCTGTTACTTTTTATGAATTTCACTATTATGTTTGACCCTATTATAGAAGACCCTATTGTTTTGTGTGAATTATGAATTTCACTATTCCATGACTTTAAAACTACTTTTAACTAAAAACATTTGTAAATTAACCACCATCAAGAAAAAACATAATAAAATTAATACTAAAAATCCTAAAACCACTAAACAGAAATAAAAAACCAAAATCATTAGGTTGTCTCTCAATAAATCAACAATTATTTTTAAATATAAATACAATAACAATTTTACATATAAAAATGAAAATACCATAACCTATTCACATGTATCAGAGATAGAGGGGAGGGAGGAGAAGTGACTTACCTGTCGAAGACGACGAGGACGAGCCACGGCGGCAGCGAGTGGCGAGCGGCGGCATCATAGGAGGAGAACGTTGGAGGAAGAAATGAGCAGAGGAAGGAGGAAGAATGGAGAAGAGAAAGTCTGCACGAGGAGAGAGAGGAAGGAGAAGAGAAGGAGGTTTAATTAAAACCAAAACGACGTCATTTTCGTTTAAATGAAGGACGTGTAACCGACGTTTTCACCGACGATTTTATCGACCGAAATGTGTGTCAGTAAATATCCTCACCAACATTCAGCGACGGAATGCTTTTTCGTCGCAACACTTTTATTCGACAACCAATTTCAGCGACGGATATGCATTTTCGGTCGGTAATTGCAACGGTTTTAATACCGTTAGTATTTTTCTGTCGCAATTTAACATTTTTCTTGTGATCTTTTGTTAACCATAATGTGCATGAAGTAAATATATATAATTTTAAGTATCTTGTTTGATTTTTATGTTAAATTATTTTATTTATATATTTATATATAATGTATATATTTAACCTTAAGATTAGATTTGTCAAAAGTCAAAGGTTATTTCAAGTCAAAGCATGAAGAAAAACACAATTTTTGGAGGAGCATCATCTGGTTTGTACCTATGTGTCAGTCCATGCTTAATATAGTTCAAGTGCAACAAGATATAAGTGAGACACTGTGTGGTGTTAAGAAAATTTTTTAGAGTAATATGACCTGCATCTCATAAGGAAAATCTGAAGATTCATGTTATAGGACACGAACGTGTTAAGGACCATATCTCTTCCTACAAGAAACAAGTTGATCAATGGATTAGGCCATGATCATGACCTAAATTGTGCCTAAGGACATTAAAACATATTTAAAGTGAAAACCCCAATTAGCTATCGGGAAGTTTAAGAACCCTCGAGAGATTGATTCTAAAGTTATTTTTAATTGAAGAATCAAGATATGAAACATCTCAAAGAATCAAATTGTCAACATCATCATAATTTTCATCTAAAACTATTTATATTATAATGTCTTTGATTTTATTTATTGTTTTTGTTGTTTTGAACATAATTAGTGGCTAGATATTTTTCTATATTTAAATAGAAAATTCCTAATATTTACCTTGTGTCGATTTTATTTTGATTTATGAATTGAAATATATTATTGATTTTAATGCAAAATTAATTATACTAGCAATTAAGTCTAAACTAAATTCATTTATGGATGTCTCGAGATAGTTTGCCTATGAGTGGACCATGACTTATGTAGAAGGGTTGAATAGAGTGCTAGAGATGATCTCTCTAATATTAGGGTAAAATATTTCATGAAATTGCTCATATCTTAATGCATTCAAAGATGAGCTAATTTGGTCGAGAAATGAGTTAACCAATTGGAAGAATAGACTGTTGTAGTTGAGAAGGTATAATTTCAAAATCTAGAAAATTCTGTCATTTCAGATAATATATCCATCCTAAATAAATCAAATCATGAAATCATGGTTTATATTAGGAGAAGTACTTATTTTCTAGATTGATATATTTTCTATTATATTAATTGTTCATTTAATTTATTTATATTTTATATTTTATTATTGATATCCATTAAAATCCTCTCTTATTAACTGTGTTTATAATAGCTTGTAGTTTTAAGGTTTTTAAATCCACACTTTCTTTTTAAGGATAAACACCTACTTAGATTATATTATGTATTAACGATAAGTGCACTTGCCTTAGTTGTGGGTAATAAATAAGTAATAAAGAAAATTTTAATAGTGGAAAACACATCTATTAGGGACAACAAAACAAATTAAGATTTGTTAGCAAATTATATTATTCCTAGCTCATCACACTTAAAGATAGCACTATATCAAGTTTGAAGAGCAAATTTTATTTTCCGTCATGCCTTTTGTAAGAAAAATTTAATAGTGGAAAACACACCCATTAGGGACAAAAAACCAAATTAAGATTTGTTAGCAAATTATATTATTCCTAGCTGATCACACTTAAAGATAGCACTATATCAAGTTTGAGGAGCAAATTTTATTTTCCGTCATGCCTTTTGTATTTTCATCTCTAAAACTAATCTCTTGATGAAATCGTAGTGTTTTCCTAAGTCGAGTGATGTAGAATGTAGTCAAAAAAAATAATGAAATGATGCAAAAGTGGATGGAAATTCTTCAGCTTCAATATAGTTATAAAGTTTATAAGTAGCAAATGATATATGATACAAAAGTATGTGATATCCCAAGGGAAACATTTTAATGAAACTTACAAATTTTAATGTAATCAGTCTATGAAAGGGTTCTCTTTCCAATGAATGTAAATAATTTTGATTAATGAAATGGTAATGCATGATCTTGATTGACAATCCTAGCTTGTTTGATGGCAGTTATAATATTAATTTAATTGGCTGGTTGATTTACCCCACTAAGTAGCTCACTAAATCCACCTGCGTATTATGTGATATCTTGCATCAGTTGTAATATAAGAACTGTCTAATATATATAATTGATCGCCTAACGGGAGATTAGATAGTTTAGATAACCTGATATTTGTAGATCAATCAGTTCCTTTGACTAATGGCATACTTCGCTAAGAAGCACTACTTTTTACCAACTACGATTCCTTATGGGTATTGTTTGTGGAAATGAATTGAACATGTCATTAATATGTGATAAATATTTCTAAAATGTTTATATTTTGTAGAAAGTAATAACCTATTTAAATAGTCACAAAAGACATACATATTCAATTTGAATATGTTGACTTTAACTGGAAATTTCAAAACAAGAATTGAGAAACATTTCCTTTTGGCCTACCACAATTATATACTAAATCTATAATTCATTTTGGACAGATAATCTTTTAAAATTTCAAGCTATGACAGCTATAAATTTATTGCATGTCATCTATAAATTTATTGCATGTCATCTACAATAATCTTTGCACTCAAAAGATGGAATTGCCCATCCCAGACGCCCCCACACTTCGGTCCGACAGAATAGTGAGGGAGTAAATTATAGTTTGATCTCACTTAACTTATCAGAAAGGCGGCCCATTGTCTGGTGCACACAAGGAGTCACCACATTGGATGAACTTCTACACTGCTACTACAGGGACTCAAACCTGAGACCTTGCACTCAACTTCCTTTCTAATAGCGAGTTGAGCTACCCATGTGGGCTCATCTACAATAATCTGATACAAGAAATTGCAACTCAAAGTAATAAGAGCAATAAGGTATATGCAACAATAATAGATTTGTAGGAAAGAAATAAAACATAAAGTCAACAAGAATAATTTTAATGCGGTTGAATTAATTGAGTGTGTTTATAGCCTTGAGAGCTTAGAGCTATTATTTCCACTATTAATTGATCAAAACTCATTTAAAGATTATAAATTTCCTTTCTTTATAGTCTATGTTTACATAATTATAGTTAATTGTAAATTCCAACTGATAAGGTTCTACCTAATTTTACTTTTATTAAACCTAACTTAACTATGATTTTAATAAGTCCTAAAATCCTCATAGAATTTAAAGTCTAGTAAAAGACATGTTTCCACTTGCTGGGTCATCTAGCGAACTAGGACCAAATTAGTCATTGAGGGCAAACCCACTATCCTGCCCTACCAACTCAAGTAGGTACGCCTGTTATTTCACGACTTTATTGCAGCATTTAACATTGACCAGATAGAGCAGTCTCCCCTACTATCTTCACGCCTGATAGCTTGAGCTCCTCCCTCAGCTGGATGGCTCAAACTTAATGTCGATGGGAGTGTTCGAGGACATCCCGGCCAGGCTGGGATAGGCGGCTTGCTTTGGGATAGTACTGGAGTGTGGATAGCGAGCTTCTCTTGTAGAGTCGAGATCACCAATATATTGGTTGCGAAACTATGAGCCCTCAGCTATGGATTTGCATTCGTCAGCGCCTACCCTGGGGCCGGCCTTCTGGTCGAGTCCGATTCCATGGACACGCTGAGATGTCTCTTCCTTCCTTCCGACATTTTGGCCTTCCATCCTCTGGCTCATCTCATTTCGGATATCAGATCCCATCTGGCCAGGATTACTCATTACAAACTCACCCAAGTTTTTCGAGAAGGAAATCAATGCGCGAACTTTTTAGCCCACTTGGGTTCGACCGTGGCACCTGGAGAGCGCATCTAGCTTACCCCCCTCCTGGCCTAAGTCACCACCTGCGCGCTGATGTGCAAGGGGTTTTGTTTAGTCGTTATTGTATTGTTTTTTTCTTCTACTGTAACAAAAGAAAAAGATAAGGTTGACTATTTTTTCTTTAAAAAAAGGTTGACTATTTCTAATAATGACCTAAGACATGATCATATCCGAGACCGTGGATCTCATTATTACTCCTCATGTATAGATACGGGCTCAGCATACTTGGACATGGTCTTTAACACGACCATGACTTAGACTTTCATTTTTTCACAAAAATATTCTATCTCACCAACATACCCATGTCTTCAGCTTATGCCTCTTTCTAGTCTAGAAAGGAACGCGCCTTAGATCATGCTCATGTCTCAGAATATATTAATCCGAATCCATCCAAGGAAACAACCGTCATCTTATTAAAACTCTTAAAGATTGTATCTATGTATATGAATCATACACAATAATCTCCACCTTAACGAATTCACTCTATATAGCTAGGTTGTAACCATAGCTACCACCTAGATACAGTGATTAAGTCTAAACGTTTCTTTTACTTCTCCTTCATAACATGCTTATCAACATGTCAATTGTATTCTTGTGGATGGTTTAGCTTGAGATGGGAAGGGCTGAGGTGAAGAACAGATTTCTTAGAGCTTCAATGCTTCAGCTGGATGAGCTACTTCAACAGTCCCTTCCAATCTACTTGAGGCTAAGCTTGATGATAAATCAGAAAATTCCAGCAGCAAACACGTCAACAAAAAAACTGCACTTCAAGAACTTCCACCAAAACAGAACTCCTATGCCTCGGGTCTGCACTTGTCTACAACAACTTCTGATAAACAATGTTTTCACTCAATGTATGAAGGCTTTGGAGAATAAACATCAGTGCATTTGTAGACTGAATCCACTCAAGGAAATGGAGATTTTGCACTTTCAAATCTGCTTCATTCCACTCTTAGAAGTTTAATTTTCCAGTCACTTACCTTACACACATATGCAACAATACCATATCAACAGCAAATACAAGAGAAAAATACAAAAACTGATGAAGAGAAGAAAATGAGATTTTCCACAAAATGACACTTCTACTGTTCCATTGCCGATTCTAATGGTTTTGAGCTTTTCAACTTAGCTCTCTTTCCATTCACACACTTACAGCAACTCTCAATCAATGGTAATAACAGGAAGGGAAATTGAAATCAGATGAAAAGGAGAAGATGAAAATTTCAGAAAAATTGCAGCTATTGTACTGTTTTCATTGATCTGAAAAAAAATGATGGTTTTGAGCTTTTTCAACTTAGCCCTTCACACCACTCAACATGCTCACATATGTATCAGTACCAAATCAACAGTAAATACAAGAGAAAAATGTAAAAACTGATGAAATGAGGAAGATGAGATTTTTCACAAAATGAGGCTGCTCCTATTCATTGCCGAAGTTGAAGTTTTTGAGCTTTTTCAAGTTAGCTCTTCATACACTTCTTGCTTGAATACATCCAATGGCTCAAAATGAAACTAAAGACTAGCTAATGAGTAGGATCTTGACAAGTTTTATCCTCTCATTGGTTAGTGAGTACAAAAACAGCACTGCTGTTGATATTTTTGCAAAAAGACTGACATGAGTATCAACTAAAGGTTTAAAGCTGCAAAAGTAAAAAGAGGACAGCTGAAACTTGCTACTTTTGGAACAACAAAACTGATGCTCAACTCCACTAGCTTAATTTTCCCTTAATAGCTACTGTTGACTTGTAAAAATTAATTGCTTCAAGTTTGTGGGAAAAATTGCTTCGGACATTAATCCCCTGCTTCAGAATTTTCCAGCTGAAGCAACTCCACCTGCTGCACATTTTCAGCTTCTGCATTCTTCAATTTTCCATCACATTTAGCTTCATTTTCCATGCCTAACTTGCATTGAACTTCATTCCTACTCTGATCATCAATCAATCGGATTTGAATTTCTGAATTTAAGCATTTCTGCATTGCCACCAAAATCATCATTTCTAACTTCCTCTTTACTGCTAAAAGCTTGTTCTTCATTTTGCTTCTCCTCTTCACTTTCACTGAACTTGCAAATTCTTCCACAAACTTTAACATAGTTGGCTGCATTAAGCAACATAGATCAACAATTCTTTAAAGTGTGAATTTTTTTAACAAGATCTGATCAAATACAATTATCCTTCATCTTATCACTTATTCATCTATCTTCCTCCTAGTTAACTATAGTCTTTTAAAAGTAGTTAGATCACCGTCACTAATAGTAAGAGTACACATGATTGAGTCTTCCCAATCATATCTTTTTAATTGCTAGATTGTCCATCTCACTTTATCATTTACTATACCAAGCTGATGTTTTCTTCCTAACACTATTCTCTTTTCCAAATCAAAATTTTTAGCCCACTTAGCATCTATTTTAGGCTACTTTAGTTCTACTTATATCACCTTTGAGCCAATAATGTTCTTTACTAACCTTTGCATGTTCTTTCCATATTTTTGGCTCAATGTATACCGTTGTCCAAACACATCTTTAAATGTTATGTTAGACCTCTTACCAAGTTCACAAAAAACTTACAGAAGTCTACCTTTTAGTGTTTTTCACCTTTCAATAAACTCCTTTTTATAAAGTTCATCTCTCATTCATCTAGATTACCCAACCACATGTATTATAATGTAGTACTATCTTCCTTTGACTAATTATGCGGTGGTTTCTCTACCTAAAACTATACTCCGTATTAATATGTAGATGTTTTTAGCTAATTGCCTTTCATCATAATTTACCTCCTTAATATCATCTCTACTATTTTATACCCAATTTTTTCTCATGTAAATTCCCAAACAGATTAAGTCCTCCCTCAAATTTGGTGCGTATCAAATATAGCTCATTATCCTAACAGCGTCATCAAATATTGTAATCCTAATATGTCATATCATGGTGAATTTAAAAGCTTTATTATCCTCCATTCAGACAGTCCCAAAGGTGCATGATGCATATATCACAAACCAATCCTTGTTTTGTGACATATAAGGTAAGCATCTTATCTCCAGAATTTGAGTACTGTAATTAACTGGTTAAAATGTAGAATATGTCTCCATTGCTGCCATCTGATTTCTACGATATTTATAGACATCAACGAATTATCCCTTTCATCCCTCTACTCCATCTTGTTTGGACAATCACTCTTCTTACCTCCAGTTTGCTCGCACTTCTAGCACCATACTGTCATTCCACCCTTAGATTTCTACCTAGTTTTGCATGAAAGATGGCTCATCTTTCTCTCTCCCATGATCCTAGTTTCTCCTCACATACAACCATTCTAATTGAGAGCTTTCATCAGTATTCGATCTCTGTTGGTTGGGATCCAATAATATATATATAGTAGTAACAATTTCTCCATAATAATTGTCTCCTTACCTAATGTGAGTGTGATCACAAAATATTTATCAGAAAAAGGTAAAGAATAAAACAGAATGATTGCTTTATTATCATCCACAATATTCATCTCAAGCCTCAATAGATCGCTAACTATGTCGTTAAATGCATTGATATATTATTCTAGATCTGTTCCCTCTTACATCTTTATCCTATACAGTCTTTACTTCATATACAATTTTTTATAGGAGTTTCTGACATGTATCAACAATCCTTATTGCATTACAAGTCCGCTCGTTGTTGTCATAGTCTAAAATTCTAAATTTTGTTAAAATTTTCTGTTTCAAACATTGCAATTGAAGTCTTTATTAACTTAATAATGATATTTTGATACTAGTTATTGATAAATAAGATGTATGCAAAAATAAGAGATGTGTATGAAAGAAAGAAACAACAAAATTAACAAAAAAACTTTAATTTATGTGTCTATATCTTCGGGAGTCTAAACCAATTGTTTTCATTATAGATTAATCAAGACTTACTTAAAAATTACAGATTTTTTCTAACCGATACATTCATATTCAACTTGCCCCTTGCTAAACCTAACTCAACTTAACCGTGATTCTAACAAGTCCTGGAATTGTCACAGAATTTGAGTCTATCGAAAAACTTGTTTCCAAATATAGTTGATTAATGTCGTGGACACGAATAAGGACATAGTTGTGCATCTCTCTATTTCTCCTCTTATGTGGATATGAGCTTAGCCACACTCGTGTCTCTAGATTGTGGATCTTTCTACTTCTCTACATAGTTAGACACGGTCTGTGATATGAATGTGTTTTAAACTATATCTTCTACGGAAACACATCTATTCCAAAGACATCTACTTTGACAAGGTCTATTATTTCCTATTTTAAAAGAGAACATACTTATGTCTCCTCCTGTATTCACCCAAAGACATCTAGAAAATATCGCATTCTTTCTGAAACACTCCAAAATTACGCCAATGTATATAACATATACAAAGTATTTTATCTTTTGTTTAAGATATTTATCTTACATAAAAACGTAATAACCCTTATTCGTAGCTTTTTTCAGGGTTTGTGGGTTGAGCCTAGGCATATGTGATAGTGTCTTGGAAGTGTCACACTCTGTTAACAGTTGATCTCTCCCGTGAGCAGCATATTTTATTACTAATATGATTTTAGTTCTGACAGCAAATTCTATTGACTCTATGTAATTGTTTTTAATACCACGATTTCCTGGGAAGCTAAATGTTTTCAGCTTATAATGCTTTGACTAAGATTACTTCTGATCTCCTGCCTATTTTAATAATTGTTCTCTTCTTAAGAATGTGGTTCGCAGAACTCAGATGTCCCAGTCCACTTTCATTTTATTTTTTGTTATTTGTTCTGTATAATTTTCTGCGTGATCTAGAAACTGATTAATTGATGCAGAAAGCCAGTAGGTCCTTTCTTTCTAAAAGAAAACGTGCCACATAAAAGAATAAAGCCATTCACGTTTAGAAAAATATTGTAAGCTTTCACCAACTTCGGGATCCCATCAAGAACTAGGATTTACCAAATTTCATGACCAGTAACTTTTGGTGTTACGTCCAATCCTAGTTGTATAATTATGGCATATTTTTAATCAAAACATTTTTAATATTAGATATTAATAAGAGAAAAAATTTAGCATGTTCTATAATTTTACTGAAAAAATAATCATTTTCATAAAATAAAATATAGAAACATTTAAATAAATATGTGAGGCTTGTTAGATAATATGTTTATTTAATTAATTTGACATGGTATTTTCAAATGAAATGTTATTCATGTTTCTATAAAAAAATTTAACAGTCGTGATTGTATATATTATAATTTTATTTAAAATTTTAACAGCATTTATGTAAAATGGCTATATTTTAATGTTGCTTAAGAATTATCTTAAGTATGTGCATTACTCTTTCGATATGAACTAGATAAAGTAGTTAGATAATTAATATAAAATTTATCACCTTAAATAATTAAAGAGAATATTGTATTATTCTTGATTAATATTACTTTAAAAACTGTTAATCAAATTAGAAAGATACTTTGAAAATAATTCTAAACAAAAGTCATAAAAAAATTAGTTACTGTTTATGGAGAAATAATATAATTAAACTTAAATAGAATAGACATTAAATATATACTTCATATCTAACTAGAATATTATATAGTAAAATGAAGGTAATTTATAAAAAATTCTTAACTTTATTCAATGTAAAAGTGATGCTAAAACGCTCTAACTTTTAATTTTTTTCCTAAAAATGTAACCGACCTTTAAACATCTTATTAATGTTATTGATATAACTAACCACGTTTATCTTAACTTTCTTATTGTTTTCTTCGAATTATTTCTGAAATTGGTTTGCCTTAACCATTATAACCTCATACTTGTCCAATCTCGAATGATATCGATAGAACATGTTAAGAAAACTCTATAACTATTGTAGAGACGGTTAGGTAAAAAGTACTAACTTCTTTGAAACCTAAGTCAGTTTATAATAAGCTCTTTAATTTTAATTAAACTTTAATTAGAATTATAATTAGTTCTAATTAAATGCTAATTTTTCAAATAAAATCTAATATATGTTATTGATGATTATTTATTTAATATCTTATATTTTAATCATAAAATTTCTAAAACTTTATAATCAAGTCCAAATTTATTAAATCACATTTTCTCTCATCAGCACATTCTTTGTGTAATCCATTAGGTCTCTAAATCTGTTAGCAATGAATGTAAATTATAACTCTAAATTATATTTAAGATTAAATAAATTAAACTCCTTTAATTTATCTTTAATTCTTTGATTAAATAATTGATATTTATAGATTAAGATTGACATCTAGCAATTGTTCGTAACAACCCAAATATTTAAGAATGTCAAAATGATGTTTACTAATCTTTCCATCATTTTTCTATATAAGTCATCATTTTATCATATAATATTCCAATTAGACATAAAATATAGAATTAGTGTCTATATTATTTGAGTTCGATCACATTAGTTCTCTACTAGATGTATTTGATTCTATTATTAATATTTGTAAACTATTTTACAAAGTGTCATTTCAATTTAGTCTAAGAATTTTTTCAAATAAATATTATATAATCAAGAACATCATAACATTCTTCCTAATCACTTTATGGTGATGAATCCTATATTAATCACTCAATTATTTTCATATAGTTCATACTAAATCCAATAATTACCGATTAAGTTACTTTTAACTAGAATATGTCATAAGTAATATCAAAACATAACAATCTCTATATAAGATACTTTGGTGATCTCAAGTCAAATGATCATTTATATAATCATCACATTAAGAATTTTCACATACGTACAAGTAATATTCTAAATAGAATTCTTATATTTAGTGAACTTATTCTCTAATAAGCACCTAGATGTTTATTTAAGTATTTTTCATATTTTAGTCTATGAAATCGACTACTTTTTCATAAGGGAGAAGTATAACGTGTGATAATCTTTTTGCAGTGTATTAAAGTTTAGTTTAATATAATAATGAATAAGACCAATCTAGGATAGATAAATGTAATATGAAATTCATATCATATATATTTACATATGTATAAAATAAAAATGTCTTTAAATAATTATTTTATAAGCTATAACTAACTGATTGTTGTAGGGCATAAACCAATATTAGTGTTACTGGACTATTTCTTCAAATTTTCTAAATTCTCAGTATGGTTGGATTAGTTTTTTAGCTTCTTAGGCCTATTTGTGATATGCCTTGGCTTCTCTCTACAAACTATAATAAAGTTGAGAGACCATAAGCATAGAAATGATAAGGAGATAAGTGAGCATGATTTCTTACACTACAAGAAAATTGCGGTTTAGCGACGGAAAAGAAACTATTGGAAATTAGCGACGGAACACATATTTTCGTCGCTAAAATTGATTAATTTAGCGACGGTATTACTACCGTAGCTAAATATGGAGGGAAATCGTCGCGACAAAATTTGCGACGGACGGTAGCGATGGAAAAATATGACCGTCGGTAATTAACTATAAGAAAAGCGAGAATTAGTAATGAAAAATTATCGACGATACTACTACTGTAGCTAAATATGGAGGGAAATCATCGAGGAAAAATTTGCGACCGATGTTAGCAATAGAAAAATATAGCCATCGGTAATTAACTACAAGAAAAGCAAGAATTAGCGATGGAAAATTACCGATGGTACTAATATTCGTCGCTAAATATAGAAGCAAATTAACCCGGTAAATTTTGAGATGGATTTTAGTGGGAATTATTGGTGGAATAAAAAAATTTGAATTTACCGACGAAAAATTTTAGTGGGAATTATTGGTGGAATAAAAAAATTTGAATTTACCTACGGAAATTTCCGTCGGTAAATTCCATTGGTAAAAGATTTAGCAACGGTATAAGAGATTCGTCTGTAAAAACACGAAAATTATTAGCAGAATAAAAAAATTTTGAGTTTACCTTCTGAAATTTTCATTGGTAAATTTTGTCGATAAATTCTTTATTTAAACTCATCCTGTTGGACACCCCGTCCTTGTGAGTCATCAGCCTGACGTCCTAAGTGACATCTGAACGTATATCCCACAAGGATGGCGTGCCCCCGCCAAGACAATTTTCAAGATAGCTTACTTCTACTATTTCCGAACATATGTGGCTCTATGTCTCCTGTTTATTTAGAGATAAGAACCGACTCATTTGGAAATCCTATAACAAAGTTATGACTGAAAGAAATGAACAAGGTTTTAACCTCAATCATATCACACCTGCCTTGGGACAATCAGCATAACTGTCATTAGGGATATCAGATTAAGATCATCTTATGACGATTTCAAAGAGGACTTTGAGATCTATAATTTTGAAGAAGACCTTGAGGTTAGATTTTATCACCTGGAGGGTCAAAATGGACCAGGAGGTAGGTACAAACGAGACCAACTGAAAAAGCAGACTAATAGAAAAAGACAGACAAATCGAGAAAATCGCCATAACTTTCCCTACAGATATAAGAATTGTGTGTTCTTCATATGGTTCGAAAGAAGACTTCAAGATCTACAACTTTCATGAAGACCTCAAAGATAGATTCTATAGTCTAAAGGGTTAAAAATGGAGCAGAAAATAAAAAAATAGCAAAAGACAGACGACCCATCATCACAAAAGACACGTCATCACAGAAGACACGTTATCATAGACACATTATTACAGAAGACAAGACATCACAGAAGAAACAAAACACAGACGACACGTCATCACATAGGACACATCATCACAGGCGATACGTCATCATAGAAGACACGTCATCACAGAAGACACATTATCACAGAAGAAACAAAACACAAACGACATGTAATTACAGAAGACGCGACATCACAAAAGAAGTAAAACATAGAAGAAGCAAAACACAGAAGATACCTCTTCCCTTATAAGGAACATAACTTTCAGCTCAAATGTCCAAAAATTTCATATTATATATCGTTGGAAAGATAAAAGAAAGACCCATAACTTTCTAGAAGACACATTTGCCTAAATCAGCTTATATTAATCCAGATTTTCTCCCGAAGTCAGAACATGAATTTTTTCCTTATGAAAACTTAAGAGAGTCATGGGCAAAAATGCAAACATATCTCATTTACAGCAAAAGATAAAAGTTTTACAAAATTAATTTAGCAACATTATTTATCTTATCCACATTAACATGCTAATTAATTCCAACATAAATTAATTTAGCAAGACCCCAAAATTAATTAATCATGCTTATTTAAAAAAAATTCAAGTGTCAACATTTCTCCCCCTCTTAAAAGAATTTCGTCCCCGAAATTCTTACCTGAGTCATTGAAGAGGTGTGGATACTTTTCCCTCATGGTCTCCAAGGGTTCCCATGTGGCCTCTTCCACGGAATGGTTTCTCCACAGGACTTTGACCAGTTGAACCGTCTTGTTCCTGAGGATCTTTTCTTTAGTGTCTAAGATCTCCACTGGAATCTCCTCATAACTCAGATCATCTCTCAACTGAACCTCAGTGGTCTGAATGATGTGGGAGGGATCTGATCTATATCTCCTTAATATGGAAACATGAAAGACGTCATGAATCTGTGATAATTCTGGTGGCAACGTCAACCTATAGGCTAGCGGTCCAATTCTCTCAAGAATTTCGTAGGGACCCACATATCTCGGACTCAACTTGCCCTTCTTGCCAAACTTGATGACTCCTTTCGAAGGAGACGTCTTAAGAAAGACCTTCTCACCGACTTCGTACCCCATCTCCTTTCGATGTGCATCAGTATAACTTTTCATTCTATCCTGTGCTGCCTTAAGCCGTTGCTTAATTAAGTTGACCTTGTCTACTGTCATTTGCAATAACTATGGCACTATCAGTTTTCTTTCTCCTTCCTCATCCCAACATATCGAAGTTCTACATCTCTTTCCATACAGTACTTCATATGGAACCATCTGAATGCTTGAATGGTATGAATTATTATAAGAAAATTCGATCAATAGAAAATTCTCGTCCCAAGCTCCTTTGAAATCCATCACACATGCCCTGAGTATTCCCTCAAGTGTCTGAATGGTCCTTTCAGATTGACCATCTGTTTGGGGATGAAAAGCTGTGCTAAAATTCAACCTGGTTCTCAGAGCCACTTGTAAGCTTCCCAAAAATCTCGAGGTGAATCGAGGATCCCTGTCAGAAACTATGGAACCTGGGATCCCATGTAACCTTACTATCTCATCAATATACTTCTTTGCTGGCACATGCAAAGAATCATTCTGTTTGATTGCCAGAAAATGGGCTGACTTTGTCAAACGATCTACGATAATCCATATGGCATTATGTTT
The DNA here is from genome assembly GCA_027123425.1 of Erythroxylum panamense. NCBI lineage: Eukaryota > Viridiplantae > Streptophyta > Magnoliopsida > Malpighiales > Erythroxylaceae > Erythroxylum > Erythroxylum panamense. The sequence continues at coordinate 7,839,842 of JAOTIZ010000203.1, read as the reverse complement.
CCTACTGGACTTGGGCAAACCCATTAGAAAATATATGGTTACCCATTGTCATTTCCACTCAAGAATGGACAAGGGCCTTAACTTGGCAGAAGGTGCTTGGCGTTCAGCCTTGACTTCCTGACGCACTAGACACTTACTCACATATTTTGCTACATCTCTCTTCATTCCTTTCCACTAGAAATGCTCTTTCAGATCTCTGTACATCCTGATGCTACCTGGGTGCTTGGCATAAGGTGCATTATGTGCCTCATCAAGTATCTCATCCTTTACTTCCTTGACATTCAGGATACAAAGTCTGTTCCCTATAACCATAAGTCCATCGTCCCTCGCTACCACTTCAGATTTCCTGCCATTTTGAATTTCTTCTCGGAGGTTATTCAATTATGCATCCTGTGCTTGTAACTCTTTAACTTTCTCCTTGAGTATCGGTCTCACTCTGAAATTTGCAATAATACAATCTAGTTCCCCCTGTTTCAAGCTTATTCTAAGCTTAGCCATTTCTTCCAATAACGGTAGATAAATCGTATGAACATAGGCTCCGCCACTACATTTACCTTTCCTAGATGATACTCAATTAACAAATCATAATCTTTCATTAGCTCTAGCCATCTTCTCTGTCTCAAATTCAACTCTTTATGACTAAACAAATACTTGAGGCTTTTATGATCCGTGAAAATCTTCATCTGAACCCCATATAGTTAATGTCTCTAAATCTTCAGGGTAAAAACTATTGCTGCTAACTCCAGATCATGGGTCAGGTAATTAAATTCATAAGGCTTTAGTTGTTGCGAGGCATAAGTTATTACTTTGTCTTCTTGCATCAACACACAACCCAAAACTTTTCTCGAAGCATCATTGTATACTGTATAACCCTTATCTCCCATAGGCAAAATCAAAATTGGAGCACTTGTTAATCTGTGCTTGAGCTCCTTAAAACTTTTCTGACATTCCTCACTCTAGATAAATTTTTGATTCTTCCTTAATAACTTAGTCATCGGAACAGCTATCATGGAGAATCCCTCAACGAATCTTCTATAATATCCTGCCAAACCTAGAAAACTCCTCATCTCTGTCACTGTCTTGGGTGCATGCCAATTCACCACTGCTTCCACCTTCCTTGGATCAACATGTACCACATCTTTCGAAATCACATGTACAAGGAATATTATTTCGTGAAGCCAAAACTGTTGGGACCCGATCCGGGAACTGGATCCCAACCGGAGAACGAAATGAAAAACGAAGACGAAAGCAAATTCAAAACGAAAGTGATCGAAACAAAAGGTGCAAACAATTAACAAACGCGAAATCGAATGGAAAGCGAAAGAAACTGAATCAAAACATAAAGTGGAACTCGAAATAAAGGATCGAAATCAAAGGCGCAAATAACGAATCGAAAGCAAATCGAATAATCGAATCGGAAGAC
>JAOTIZ010000203.1:7813693-7828466 GCA_027123425.1 Erythroxylum panamense | reverse complement strand
TGGCTTTTGTCCGAATTTTACATTCAAGAAAACTCGAGCGAATGGGTAGGCTGATGCTCCTGTTACCCCTTTGATGGTTCCCTCTATTGGCAATAGTCGCTCCTTCGGTATCTCCATCTGCTTAAATGCATCAAATACAGTAGGTTGACCGAGCTACCTGTGTCAATCAGTACCCATTTTACCTCGCTACCATCCATATTCAAGGTGACCACTAATGCATCATCATGAGGACAGCTAACACCTTCCAGATCAGATTCATCAAAAGAGATCACCCCATCGTTTTGCCTTTTTTTCTTTGCTGATAAGTCTTCAACGACCTCCCTCGCATACCTCTTTCTTCCTCTGACCGTGGACCCTCCTACTGCACTGCCACCAGAAATCATGTTTATGACCCTAGCCAGTCGGTCATCTTGCTGACCGATATTTCTTTCGCCTCTTACCCTGGACTGTCTTCTCGTGTCGCGTCGGTCGTCTGAATTCCTATTCTGTCCCGCTCCATCGTTCGTATCATTTTGCTTCCAAGGCTTTTGCTAGTTATGAGACCGACCACTCCTACCCTCATTATCCCGTTCGGTATTTGTACCGTGCTTCAAAAATCTACCCAGCTTTCCCCTTTGAATAAGGAATTTGATTTCTCGCTTTAAGTCCCAACAGTCCTTCGTGTCGTGATCTACATCTCTATGGAAATGACAATATAAATCAGGATCCCTTTTTTTTAGGGTAGTTTTCAACTTATTGGGTTCTCGAAGGGATTCCCCTTCTGCTCTCATGGCTGCCAGTACTTCCGCATACCGCCTGTTGAGCGGGGTGAAAGATTCTCATCGTTGGTCCTTTCGATCGGTCGGCCTCCTCCAACTAGACTGATCCTTCTGTTGTTTGTGTGAATCATCTATTCTACTACTTGGCCAGCGGTCATCTGCCCTACACTTTGTGTTTTTCAACACTTCCTCGAGCTGGATATACTTATCCGCCCGATTTCTTATCTCTTGAACAGACTTGGGCTGATCGAGGGCCAATGACTTCTTGAACTCTTCATCCCTCGTGTTGCTCATAAGGGCAGCCAACATGGACGAGCAGGTGAGGTCAGGGACTTCAACAGCTTCGTTGTTAAACCGAGTGATGAACTCCCGTAAACTTTCATTCCTTCTTTGGGTCAACTGCATCACTTCTAAGGTAGTCTTCTGCGTCCGTTTACTTGTGGCAAACTTGTTGAGGAATAACGACTTAAAATCCTCAAAACAAGCGATGCAACGTGGAGGTAAACTGTTGAACCATCGCCGGGCTCCTTCTTGAAAGACTGTACAGAAAGCCTTACATTGAACGGCATCAGGGATGCAATGCAGGTTCATCATCGACTGAAAGTATTGAAGATAATCGAGGGGATCAGTCTTTCTAGTATATTTTTGAGGCACCGGTATCTTAGTACCAACCGCTGGAAGGCTATCCAAGATCTCCTGAATGAAAGAAGAACTGTATTGTCTCGATGGATGATCCGGACGGGAATTTATGGCCATATTGATTCGATCGTCCACGATTTTTTTAAGAGTTTCAGCAGAATGACGATCGGTTATCATGCCTATCTGCCGAGCGGGGGTTCGCTGTTGTTCTGTATGAGATTGTAAGATTTGGCGAATCAATAGATCGGCCGCTTCCTCTATTTGTCTTTAGGTAAGGGCGATTTGTTGTGGAGGAAGGTTTGTGCTTATGGGGTGTTGGATGTGAGGGTGTGAGTTGTTTCCGGCATTATCCTCCAGGGCTACGCTCTACTCTTCTTGATCTCGGTTTTGGGGTGGTGGTTGGTCATTCGGATGGGAAGATTGTGTTTGATTATTAGGGTTTAATGGGGGTAGTTCGTCTGTGCTAGGATTTTGGGCGATAGGTGGAGGATGGATCTGGGGATCATGATGCGTCAGTGGGAGGGCGGCGGCAGGTAATTGCAAACCCATTCGTTGTAGTGCAAGTGTCGCGACAGCGGCTACATCCAGATTTGTTGCCGCCGCCTGACTTATCTGTGTGCTTCTGGACGTGGTGCCCTGACGCCCAGCCCCACGGTGGGCGCCAACTGGTTCAGTCTGATTTTGTTGAGACTGGGCACCGTTGTTTGGATCCATGATCTCGATTAGCTTCGACTAAGAGATACCTACAAAAACAATAAAGGCGCACCGGGGGTTGATCGCCGGTTTGCCCCTCCGATGCTTAAGTCAGGTCTTTGTCATAGGTTTTGTGTATATGAGCAAAGAATATCAGGGTTATTAGAATCGTATCTGCATCATGAGGAGATAATAAACTTATATAGTAAATACCTGTCGTGCTTAACTCAATATCTTGAGAATGGGTCGATCGGCCCACAAGCTATCCTAGGGTTGGACCTTGGCCTAGCACGACCGACTCGACCCGACCATACATAAAAGACGCCAGAGAGACATAGAGGATCGAAACCGTGAAGTACAGAGCTTGAAGGCGTTGGTGTCACGGTATCAGAAGAAACATAGGGCTTTGAGTATCAAAAGCTATGTTTTGTCGATGCAATTGAACCAGGCCATGCGGAAAAACTCAAATCCTAGAAATTTCCAACCTGTTGCCTAAGAATCATTAGACATGTACTTATGAGCTATCCTGCTTTTTGTACACACACCTAAGTCATTACTTATCACTGTTAGGCTCCTTAAGGTCGATTTTGGTTTTGACATTCAAGGATTGTAGATGTCGGATTATGAAAGACTTTGATTTACAGAATTACATGATCACCACTTCCTATTACTAATTAAAACAAAATTATTTTTTTATGTCTTTTCACAAATCGAATGAGGTCTTTAATTTACGTTTATTCCCTGTTAAGATCACATATTTTTCAATTATTATAACATTTAAGTAGATTATTTGTAATCAATTTATTATGGGTTTTTATACCTTTTTTAGACAACATAATGAAATTAATATAATTATGCAATTCTCATATTTATCCAAATAATTTTGAGTGTTATATCCTTAATCATTTCTCGTATTCTTATTTTTCTGTAATCTCATTTATCTTCATCATATTATAATTGTATTCAATTCTTTCATTAAGAGATAATGGCCATCTTTGAGTACATTCTTTAAGTAAGTTATCAATAATCTTCCTTTATTTTAAATTCTCCCCAATTGTATTTACTTTCCTTTTTCAAAATTAACCCATAAGTTCACATCATATATATGATCCTTTGAAAACATTTTAAAGTAACAAAGTTTAAATTTAATTGTTAAGAATTATACAATAACCATAAGGGTATATTAAGAGGCTCATTTAACTTTTAGGGTCTCAAATAATGTAAGTTTAGATCTTATGACTTACATTAATCCCTTTTCATAGTTGATTCTACACTTATGGTAGAGTCATGTGTCATGGTATTAACTTCTTTTTATTTAACATGGATCTTATGTTTGTAAAATATCATACACATATTAATTGAAACATACTTAATATTTAATGTTAATTTACTAGTCTACATTAAAATTCATCTTTGAAAAACTTTGGCATTTAAGATAGATATAATGATCATTTAATCAATCCAAACCAATTTTTTATTTTTATTATTTAAGACAGAATTTATTATTTAAGTTTCTTACTATCAATTATAACCTAGATAATAAACTTCAAACTTATCGCATCTTTGTTTATTACAAACACTTGAGGCAATCATTATAGGCTAGATAATAAACTTCAAACTGATCTAATCTCTGTTTATTACAAATACTTGAAGTGATTGCCTATGTAAAAGGTCTAATCTCTTAGTTGTATGATACACTTTTTGAATCATGTTCAAAATATTTCACACAAGAAAACATACTTTGAATTAAGTGTTACATAATGTTTATTATATCATAAACAATGTCAACATATATTATGCAATTAAACATTATAATATAATGAATGAACATACATTAAGAAATGTTCATTAATAATGTGTCAATATCTACGTAATCTTAATGACTTCAAATACCAAATATATGTATACTTTGATATATTATTGAGTATGCCACTATATCACATATGGTTAGATATTTTAAGCTCGCGAATTATAAAACCCCCGTGTAACTAAATCTTTTACATAATTATATTTGGTATTTATATGTTTGGTTTTGCAATGAAATTTGAAATATTTTGTATAAGCTATTGTTGCTCGACTAACATAGTTGATTAATACTTGATTAGTTTCAATCTTAGTGTTTCAAATGAACTAAGAAACATTGAAGACAACCAATTTCTTATAATGTAGCTGAAAATATTATAAATTTAGCTACTCTTGTGGATAAAGAAATATAGAATTAGATCGACTAAATGAGAAATCAATCAGGAATGAGGTGGCCAAGGGCATGCGGGCTAATTGCTTTGGCATTCCTAAATTCCTTTTTCATGATATTACATCATTATTAAGTTTAAAAAAACAAATATGCAGGTAAATTTTCTCTCACCTTAATTTCTTCCCTAATTTGTATCCACAGAACCTTTCATATGTATGTCATTACTTTGATAATACAATGTGTAATTAATTTAGATACCTCAATATTCTCTTTACTGCAATATGTTTTACCCAAATTTAACTAAAATATGCTCACTATTCTAACATTGTAGCAAATATTTTGTCCTATGTATATATATATCATTGCATATGTAAGATTTCCAACTATATTAGAATAGGAAACATTCTTTATTTTTCCATTTCTTGTGGTGTTTTTGAAAAAAAAAACTTTTAACTAAGGCCTTTTCCCTTAATAATAGGATTATCGATTGACTTGTAATCTTACATATGGAAATCATATATCCCTCTTCTGAAAGAGACAATGACCTATTTGAAAAATCTCTTAAATTCTTTACTCCAGCATTGTCTGCAACTTCACTCATATCTTTTATTTCATATTTAGATCAGAACTAGTTTTTTTACTTAATAAACTTATAGCCATTACAAGCAATCACAAAATCATTTATATAAAAAGATAAAATTATGAACTTATCTTTGGATCTTTTAATGTATATACAGTGGTCTTCATCACTTATGTGAAAATCATATAATAATTACATTATGAACACAAATGTACTACTGTCTTGAAAATCACGTCAAATTATAAATTGATTTTAATAGTTGACATACTTTACGTTCTTAACTTGTTATATTGAAACATGTATGTTGTTTCACATAAATTTTTTCTTCTAATTCTTTGTTAAGAAAATTAGTCCTTATATTTATTTGATGTAATTCAAGATCCAAGTTGGCTACTATAACTATGATTAATTAAATTGAAACAAACCTCATAATTAGTAAAAAATGTCGGTTTATAATTAATTTCCTCCTACTTTATATATTCTTTAGCCACAAGTCGCACCTTATATCTTTTGATACTATCATTAACCTTTAACTATATTTTGAGAATCTATTTTTCCTAATAGTTTTCACCCATTAGGGAGATCAACTAAGTTTTGCACCTGATTGTAACTTAAACAAGTCAATTCCTCCTTCGTTGCTTTCACACATTCTATTTTAGCATAACTATTAAGAGCCTCGTTTACATTCTTTAGCTTACCTTCTTTTGTGGGATAATTATGTAAATTTTCCTATTATTTGATAAAGAAATTAGTAATTATTCTATGGTTGCTTATGTAAATGAGATTCATAAGATAAAAATTACCAATGCCTTGATTATTCCTACTAATATATAAGTAAACTCTTATTGTGCTACTCTCTAAATTAATCTTAAGTTAATTATTTATTTTCTATATTTTCCTACTCAGATAGAATCCCTTTTTTTAATTATGTGAAACATAATCACTTTGATCAATAGTCCCATATAAAATAAGCCTTTTCTTGTTTCACCCTACTTTAAAAAGTCATTTTATGAAAAGTGACTTCTTATAATTAAAAATGGGTTATTTCTTTATTACCTTTTTAACCTATGAACACACATTCTTTTGACTGTTTAGAATATCTAATAAAGGTACTTTTCTTTCCTCTTAGGCCTACTTTTATTTTTAAGAGGGATAATGAACGAATGTAGGTAATGGCCTTGTTTGGTTGTTGGCTAATCAACTATATTTTAGCTGGTTGATCAAAATTAGCGGTTTGACTTCATCAAAAAGCTAATGAATTTGTTTAGTTATTAGCTGGTTGGGTTGGTTGATTCAACCAAACCAGCCAATTTTACAGAAGTTCGTTGTTACCAGCGTTTTCACAATCGGCTGATTAACTTTTTCTATAATGTCGATTTTGTTCTTTAATTTTTGCCCTACCTCATTACCATCTCTTTCTCGTTTTTTTAGGTTCTTCAGATTCTTCTTCACTCTCTCATTACCATTTCTCACAGCTTTCTCAGTTTCGGATCTATGTAGCTTACATGAGAAACTAACAGTTTGGGATTTGTGTAGCTTGCATGGACACAGAACCACCACCTACGACAATGTCGGTGGTGAGGCACACCTGTATAAAACTTGAAACCGACGTTGTCGAATCCTTATTTGTAAAAGGCACCTGGTTCGATTCCCATTTTTTATTAATTTGCTTAGTTCTTAATCCTTTTTTTGTGTCTCTTTGATGTCATGGGTGGTTATTAAGTGGCATCTTAAATATGGGTTTTGATCATTTTTGTTTGATCTTTGGAGATAGAGAAATAGATAGTGATGGCTGGACTAGATGAGAACAATTCGGTTGTGATCGGACCTGCTAATGTTCAAGGTAGTCAGTCGAATCCAAATTCTCTCTTTTCTCTGATGTTTATGATTTTATAATATGAATCTCTATTCATTATTATATTGGTTATGGGTTTTTACTGTGCTGCTTCAACTGCAAATCTTTGTTCATTATTATATTGTTTATTGTCTTCCATTGAGTGCACTTACTGATATTTCTTCCATTGTTCTTGATGAGAACATAAGAGAAGCTAACTGCAGTAAGAATGTTGCCATCCCAGTGCATCGACCAGTCACAAGGTCTGAGAAGCTAATCCTTTGAATTTTAAGTTTGGAAGTATTGATAAAAGGATTTGTTTGGGGTTGATTCCTGTTATTTTTCAGGAAATTTGCTGCCTAGCTAGCTAATAAACACCAAACTAAACCAAAGGTAACTTTATGGATGCCAAGTATAATTTTAGGAAAACAGAGGTGAGATTGAATCTTTATGATTGTGTATTCTTTGTAAGTAAGTCATGTTAAGTCCATCTTCTACGTTAGAAGTTTCCCAATGCTTAAATACCTAATCTTTGGCATCCTTTTGTGGTCAAGTTTTTGATGGAATGAATTTGTCCTATTATATTTAGTCTCAGAGATCACATTGTGTACCTCCAAGCTACATGACACAACAATTTGACATTAACGAGAGGATGAGAGGTATCCTTATTGACTGGTTGATAGAGGTATGCAAATTCTTCCAGGTGCAAAGATCAGTTACTTAATTTTTATCTGGATGACTAACAAATTACTGTGATTAGCAGGTGCACTATAAGTTTGAATTGATCGAGGAAACCTTGCATCTTACTGTGAACCTCATAGATAGATTGTTAGCAGTTAATCTAGTAGCGAGAAAGAAACTCCAGCTGGTTAGTGTAACAGCCATGCTGCTTGCATGCAAATACAGAAAAGTATCAGATCCTGTTGTGTACAATCTCATTTTGATCTAACAAAGCATATAGTAGGCAAGAAGTACTTGACATGGTAAAACTCGACCAAAGTAGTGAATTATATTTCCCTTGCAATTTCATAAAAGAATTTAAGAGGTTTATAGGTATTCAATAACTACAAGAGAAGCTAATGATTAACACCTTGAAGTTTAATCTATTTGTCCCTACGCCATACGTGTTTATGAGGAGGTATTTGAAAACTGCACAATCTGACAGGAAGGCTTGTAAATTTCGAAGCATTAATGTGTGTGAATATTCCAGTGAAAGCATATTGATCAGATTCTGATATTTTATATAAGCATATGTAATCATAGCCCTTCTCTATAAATTTATGTTTATGAAATGTTATAAAAATTTATGTTTGTTTATATTTATCATTTTTTAATATTATTGATTAGATATATCGAATTTGTGATTAAATATACTAAGAGTTGTTATAAATTTAACATAAAAATTGTGTAAATTGATACTGTATGAAAACATATATTTCTAACTTTGTAGTAATGACTAATGATGTCAATTAAAGACATGAATTTTCAATTGAAATTTTTAATTAAGTTTAGAATAAATTCATCAAGACTTATTATAATTTTCATATTTAAAATTGTTAAAATACTTAAAATTTAGACATAAGTGAATTAATAAGGTATTAAAGTGTAACTTCTTAATCATGTATTAATGAATAAGTTTAAAATTTAATTATAAGGTATTAAAGTCTAACTTGCAACTATTTTATTTTATCCCTCACTCTCTCTTTTTTCTCTTTTTTATTCTCTCTAACTTGCAACCATTTTGTTTAATCCCTAACTCCCTAACTTGCAACTATTTTGTTTTATCCTAACTTACAATTTTATATAACTTTTGAATAACATTTATAAGTTAATTTTATTACTCATTTTAATTGAAGAGATAAAATAATTTTAAATTAAGAAATTATTAAAAATATTATGATGATAAAAAGTAATTATATATTTATTTTGTTGAACTAGTCTAATGTAAGCTAGTAAATTCTTATAAGAATATTCAACGAAATACTAAGATATATAATATTCATACTCTTATAAATTTTTTAATTCATGTCCTCATAAGTTATTTTACACATAAATAGTTAATTTTACCAAACACTATATGACAAACAACTAATGCAATCAGTTGGTCAAATCAGTTGATATAATCAGCTATCAAATAACAGCTAATAGAATCAACTAATAGCTAATGCAATCAATTGATTGCCAAACAGGGCCAATATAACCCTATAGCCTTAAGCTTGTCATATTTGGTTTTCTACTTATTTAGAACTCACAAAAAAGTGTTTATAATTGATTAAACAAGCACATAATTAAGTACATGATGACTACGAGCAATGCATCACCCTATTAGATGATGGTTATATTTTCTTGTGACATTATGGACCTAATTATTTATAAAAACATTTTATTTCATCCTTCCACAATGCCATTTTATTGTGGGGTTCAAGGAATACTTAATTATCATTTTATTTCTTTTTTATCATATGACATATTAAATTTATTATACAAATATTCTTGCCAATACTTTTATTTTTCTTATTTAATTGATTCTCCAGCAAATTCATAAATTTTATAAAATAATTTAAATCTTTCGATTTGTGTGAAATCAAATACAGATGACCATATTGAGTACAGTCTTCTATAGAAGTGATAAAATATATAACCCCATGTGTTATCCTCACAATCATTATACCATGGTTGTCCAAATGAATTAATTGCAATATATTATAAGCTCATGTTCCCTTTCCAAGTAGCTTTCTTTCCATTTGACGAACTATACAATTTTCATAAAGACATAGATCTTTTGGATTTAAATAACCTAAAATGCCTTCTTTAGCTAATTGAATTATTCAATTTTGATCAATGTGATATAATCCAACATGTTACAAAATTGCATTGTGATTTAAATCAATGGATGAGAATAAGGAATAAGTTATATTACTACTTTGATAAGCAATATCTAATACAATACATTATGGAAATTTACATTAAATATAAGTTTAATTAATACTAGCATATTAATAAGATTCTATCAAATCCTTGAAGCATACTTCATGTATGATTAAGGGATAAGTATTACACATTTCTAATTTCCAAGTGTTAATATTTTGTACCCCAACTTTTGAGTTATCACTTATATGAATCCATCACGTTCAATATGGGATTTTATGGAATTCTACAAAGGAATATTTATCCTTGGCTATATGGTCTGTTGCTATTAAGTCTACAATCCATAAAAGATATGATTTAGTTGAAAAACAAAATACACACAGAGAATAAATATTTGTATTAAAGGTTATACCTTTTTAGGATCAATATCATCACTAGTGATATGACCCTTATTACTACAATTGTAGTACTTCCCTTTTTTTTATATTTTTCTTTTTGGAAGGACTTATTTTCCATGTTAGCTTCATTTGGATTTTTTAGATTCTTGAGCATTGTGGATAATTTTCTTACTTGTTTTCCATTTCGATCACTATAATGCTTAAGTTTTCTATTTATAGATCCATGTGAGCTAGATTCAATTTCATATACCTTAAAGGTCTTTTTAGAAGCTTCAAGATATTCTTTTTCTAATACAAGATGTCTCCTAGCATCCTCTATGATCTTAATACTCTCATTAGGAGTGGGGTGTATTTTCCTATGCTCCTAACTGTAAGGCATAAAATAGATAGCTACTTGCACTTGTTATTTATCAAATAAATTATGACCAATATCTTGTAACTCACTTATCAAATTTGACATATTCCTTAAATACTTTTGAATTACATAACCATATTGCTTTTTCTACATGGAAAACTTAATAGTGAGTGACTTTGATATTAGTCATTAAGGTGCCTCCAAATTGAGCAGCCAAAATGGACCATATGTCTTTAGCAGTCTTAACACTTTTTAAACTTATGCATAATCTTATTATCCATACTACTTAGCAGTGTAATGCAAGTCAATAAGTTCTTTTTTCCTAGCTCATATACATCCTGGTCCCTTTTATATTGGATTGTGTTAGCTTATTGAAGAATATCCATAACTATGTTTAATAGTTCTATAGCCTATTACTCTTCTAGCATATATAGAATTTCCATGCTATAAATTTCATAAATTTTTTTAGTTTAATTTCTTTCCTTTTTAAATCTTAGCAATAATATTCTTTTATGTTGTAGCCATATTCGAAATACTATGTTTCTACATCAAAAAAGAAAATAGTGTATATGCACATTAATGTTTTATCCTGCAAATATACATATCTTTTGTTATAAAATAAATAATGAGCTTTCAATGGCTTATAATTGAAAGATGGAAAAGTTCTCAATCATCATTCATATAACAATTGAATATCGACTTTAATACTTAAGTTTAATTTCCATACATAATACATTTTACAAAAACAATGGGATAAACAAGTTTGGTTATATATAAATGGACACAAAATACTAAGTAGTCCACACATATTTTAATACTACATATAGAATATTTATACAAAACACGTGCATACTTAGTTAAAAAATATAATCAAATATCATATATATAGTAACACCTTACTTAAACAATCTCTAGAAAAATGTAATATAGATGATACATTACTTAATCATAACTTCATACATGGGATATAGTTAATTAATGCATGTAATAGAGCCTTTACAACATGAAAACTCTAATTATATCAATAAGGAAGTCTGTAGGGTAAAAGATTTTAGTAAATTCCTTTGTTATGTTTTTTTTGGAAAAGGTAATGTCGCCAACCATCAATATATTTTTGTATTAAGTGATTCTCAATTATAGAGGAAGCTTAAGAGTTAACATTTTGCAAAAACTTTTTATATTAGTATCATTATAAGAAATAATATCTCAAATAAAATAATACTTGACATTAATATATTTCATCTTTTTATAAAACATTTGATATTTAGTCAAATATATACCATTTTAAATATTACAATAAACTACAACGAATTCAAAATCTAAACTAAGTTCAATAAACAATCCTCTCATCTAAATAACTTCTTTAATAGTCATATACGCAACTTCTATAATATATAACAATTATAACCTGTTTCCAACTGGCTACATTCTCATTTATTAAGATCATTTGCATAATCTGAGTTAATATAACCAACTCATCATTGTTTTGTCTAATTCTACTTATGTAATTGTATTACTTTGTTAGTATTTCAAAATTAACTTCATAACATGTTAGTTCTCCTATGTAAAATTGGGCATTTACTTTTGATAATACTAGCATGTAAAATATCAAGACCACCATATACCATAACATATATAATGATGTTAACTACATTAATGTAATGAATACGAGACATGTAATCAATATTAGTATATTTCTCCATTAAGTGAGCAGCTGAAAGTCTAAAGTGAACTATAAGTGAAGTACTAATATGTTTTAAATCAGCCACACAAAATTTCTCCAAAACATGTAGTGGATAAGATACAATCTCCCTTTCTTTCTTTCTTAAATAATTTTTATACTAAGAATTCTTTTTACAACACCTAAATCTTTCATTTCAAAATCACTAACGAATAAGAATTTTAATACGTTTACTGATATCTTTAATAGCAATAAACATTTCATTAGCCTTTCATTTCAAACTCACTAACTAATAAGAATTTTAATATGTTAATTTTAGACATATCTTTAATAGCAATAATCATGTCATGAGCATAAATATCATAACTGTAAATTTCATACTTAATATAAGAATATTCATAATAAATAATAAAAGTGTCTATACATTTATATCATTGTTTCAGTGATTGTTTCAATATGTAAAAAGATTTCTTCAATATGCAGGCATAATATTCTTTCCATTTAACAATGAAACCTTTAAGTTGTTGCTTAAAAATTTACTTTTCAGTTTCATGTAAAAAAAGGTTGTTAAATTTATTCTTATTCAAAGTCATGCATATAATCAAGAGTAAGCAAAATACGAATAGAATTATGTTTAAATACATAGGAAAGCATATTATTGAGGTCAACTTCCTTTTTTACTGTACCCTTTTTTAACAATTAATCAATTATTACATATTGCTTGTTCTATTATTGGAATGTCAACTTTCTTCTTGAAGATCTATTTGCTTCCAATGATCTTCTTTATTAGTGGCACTTTCACTAGCTTTTAAATCTCATTTTCTAAAAGGACTAAACCTCCTGATGCATAATTACAAATCACTTATCAAAATCATTAAAAGAAATAGTTTTAGAGCATGTAGAATTTTCTCCAATATTATATGTTTCTTATTCCACTAATAATGCATAGATCACTATATTGATATAAGAAGTATTTGTGGTATACTAATTTCTATCATTTATCTATGCTTAGTTATGTTACATGGCTACTCTTATGATGAATTTTTATCTTCCTCTACCTCGTCATCCTCATCATCTTTGTAGCCAACAACTTAGATTTGATCAGATTCAAAATGAGATTGTAGTGACAAATATGATTGAATGCTCTTTATCTCCACCTTCTTTGATTCACTCTCTTGATCTATATTAAAGGAAGAAACAAACTTTTTTTAGGTAAAATATTGAAAATTTATCAAATACAGCATTCTCACTAATCATAATTTTTTAATTTTAGATTAGAACATCAAAACCTATATCCTTTTATACCTTATTCATATCCAAGAAATATACATTTTTTAATTATCTAATCTAATTTACCATTATTATAGGACAACTAAGTACATATGAATTAAAGTAGCTAACATGTTTATCAAATCATAATTCTTCAAGAATCTAAAAATCAAAAGATATGCAAGCAGTGCAATTTAACAAATAACATGTTATAGATAATGCCTCAGCCAAAAACTTTAAGATAAATCAAAGTTTGATAACATATTATACTCTCTATCTAACAATGTTTTGTTCATGTGCTCTACGACACCATTGTATTGAGGCACTCTTACAATAATGTAGTTGTATGGTTATTCCATAACTTTTACATAATTCATTAAAGTATCCTATATAAAATTCCAAACTATTATCAGTCTTATGCCATTTAATTTTTTTGGTTTAATTTTCAATTAGAACTTTCTATTACTTAAATATAATAAAGACACAACTCTTTGTATTTGAGAAAGTAGAATCGTACCTTCTTACAATAATCATCAATGAATATCTAAGCACGTATTGAGCTTCACCTCTCAAAGAAGTTTAAGGGACTCTTTAAATTTTGAATGAACATAGATAAGAGCACTTTTGTTTTGTAAGTGAATGAACCAAAGCGGACTCTTACATTTTCTAAATACGCAATGCTCACAAAAATCTAACTTTGTTATACTTTGGTTGCCTATGAACCCTCTCTTACTCAATATTATCATAAAATTTTCATCATGTATCCCCATCTTACATGTTGTAACTTGGTGATGTTAGAATTTGAAAAAGAAAATGTAGTCATTAAAACAGTACCTATAGTAATAGTTCCATCAAGAAAATATGAAGGACCAATCTTCTTGGCTTTGATCTCAACCATAACACCTTTTTGTGAATTTTAGATTTAGACCTCTACTAGTATAAATGTACTTGTTTAGATTGAGTGCACTTAATAAAATTAAATTTTTTTAAATTTAAAATATGTCAAATATTTGTTAAAGCTCTTACTACACATCATGCATCTTAATTTAGACTATTCTCACACCAACAATTTGACAGGATTATTTGTTGTATCTTAATTTAGATTGTTCTTATACCAAGAATTGGATAAGATTTGTTATTCTCCATTAGTATAACCCTATTATTAACATTTTTATAAGTAGAAAACCAATTTATATGAATTAGAAGTTAAAATGGTAAGATAAGAGATTTAAGATTTGATAAATTCAACAAATATTATACTGTCATAAAACCAACTAAATATTGAATAAAATTAAAGAATTTGAAATATGATTAAAAGAAATTATCCTTCTAAAGTTTAATTGAAAAAAGAAATCTTAATTGATTTATTTTAGTTTATAAGAAGTTAATAATTTACAAAAACATTCTTTGATATCTTTCATATTACTAGTCTCCCTGATAGTTTATGTCCCATGTATAGACAATTGAAGTTGTAATTTAGCAACAAAATGATATAAAGATATTT
>JAOTIZ010000203.1:7793502-7812005 GCA_027123425.1 Erythroxylum panamense | reverse complement strand
GCTTATGCGTTCATCTACTTTTCATTTATATATATTTCTCTTTGTTTGTCATCAAAATTATTTAATACGTGAAGTCTAGTTTGACTTAACAGGTACTTCTCATTCTCTTTTACAGTTTCATTGGGTTTTTATTTTTAAGATTCATGCTTCGTTTCTGATCGATATCAAGTTCAGTTTTTCCTATGTTGGTTACCATCATTTCATTTGTGGCAGGTGGAATTAGCAGAACTTTTGCAAAGATGAATGATCTTATGACACAATCATTCTTAAGTTATGTGGAATTAAAGAAACAAGCCCAGAAGGATCTTGAAATGGAACTGGACGTTGAATCCGACAGACTCAATCCCACCGACTATCCAAACCTCGGACAGTTCTTCCAAGAAGCCAACGGGATCACGCTTGAAATGGAAGAAATCACCAATCTCTTGTTTAATCTTCAAACACTTAATGAAGAGACCAAGTCTGTTCATAGTGCTAAAGTACTACGTGGGTTGAGAGACCAAATAGAATCAGACATAGTTGCAGTCCTCAGAAAGGCCACGGTTGTCAAGGCAAGGCTAGAATCGCTTGACCGATCCAACATCTCCAATCGCAAAATCTCTGAATTGTATAGGGAAGGGAGTCATATTGACAGAACAAGAACATCAGTCACAAGTGGCATGAGAGTTAAACTTAGACAGTTGATGAATGAATTCCAGGTTTTGAGAGAGAAGATTGTGACTGATTTTAGAAATGATCTGAAAAAAAGGTATTATAATGTGACCGGAGAAGAGCCGAGTGAGGATATGATCGAAAAGATGATTTCTGGAGGTGGGGGAATTCAGACTTTGACAGTGGAAAAAGAGGTGGATTCTAAAAGCAAAGAGAGGCATGAGGCTGTGATGGACATACAAAGAAGCTTGCAAAAGCTGCATCAGGTCTTTCTTGACATGGCTGTTCTTGTGGAGACACAAGGCGAGAAGATTGATGATATTGAAGATAATGTAGCCAATGCAGGTAACTTCATATCTGGTGGAACAAATAGTATTTACTATGTCAACCAGATGAAGAAGAAGAACAAGGCATGGTTGTACTGGTTGTGGGCTGTTATTTCCATCATACTTTTGGTTTGCATCATCTCAATGTTGGTTTCTTGACGGAAAGCAATACGAGAGATTTACTTGAGCCATCAAATGAACTACTTCTGAACGATCCTACAACTGTAAATTCATTTTCTTCTTTTCTTTTGCCTGTCAACTTCTAGAATTGCAATTTTAATGGCTCTCTCTTGGTAGTATTTGGTTTTGTTTTAATATGCGATCTTTGTTGTTTGAATTCATTTGTGATGAGGTTTTACTTTCAGCGTTTTCATCCAATGAGTACTGGGCAAGCTATTCTTACTCTTCGCCTAGTCCTTGTCTGGATTAGAATCCTGTGGTCATCTTATACTCCTGAACTCATGGTTTTCTTCATCAAGCTTCATTACATTCGTTGATAATGATTAATGATTTCTGATATAATGGATGGGATAAAAGCATGAAGATTTAGACCATGTATCTCAAACTTTCTTCACACTAAAAAGGGTAAAATCTGAACTGACAATTCAACTTATTTATGACCATCGGATGTTTCAAATACAAATAAAGCCGCAGAGTGATTCGTTATAAACTGGTAATCTCTACAACGTGAAAGCGTTTATTAAGGCAAAAGAGAATTATTTTGATCTCTTTATATCTACATGTACTAAGTACTACAATTCAGGCAATTTTAAGATGCTGCGTAGCTGTCCACGATTGCTCAGGCTGTAGCTGGACTTTTCCAATCTGTCGCAGGCATGGAAAACACACAATCAAGTTGTTAAAAGAATGACCAGTGACAA
This sequence comes from Erythroxylum panamense, assembly GCA_027123425.1. Lineage (NCBI taxonomy): Eukaryota > Viridiplantae > Streptophyta > Magnoliopsida > Malpighiales > Erythroxylaceae > Erythroxylum > Erythroxylum panamense. The sequence continues at coordinate 7,810,147 of JAOTIZ010000203.1, read as the reverse complement.
ATATTTGACAGGAAGCTGCAAACTGAGGAAGTTGAATATTACAGATTTTCTAGATACTAGAGCAAGTTCAACAAAACAATGTAGTTGATTGAATTATCATTAGTAATCTCCGCATAATAATACACATGAATCAAGAATACACAAAGCAGGCCCTAAGAAATATAAACAAGTTAGACATATAGATTGAATATTTAATACCTTAGCATTTTCAACACAAACAAAATCTTTGTAAGAAGCTTCCATTTGAAGATTTGGGTTCCACAGCACAGCATCTGACCAACTGCAAGGGTAATGAATATCGATCACCAACATTGATGGAATTATCAGCCAAATCTAGGAAAAACATCGAAAGTGGTTCAAATGAAAGTACTTTGTATTCTTGATTGTTATGACGTCCCCCAAGCCATTATCAAGTATCAACTCATTGGGGGCATCAAGATAAACACAATCTACAAAGCCTGGGAAGGTGATCACGTCCCTGGGTCGTTAACACAACAGTTAGAAAGTGTTAGCATATATCTTTGCAAAAATATAGTCAAGTTTCCAGCTTATGAGTAAGCTGTTTCTATTTTCAGAACATTTACACGAACTCTAAATCACAAGACAAAAGGTTTTTTGACATGGAAATAACATGTAAAGCTGTGACCCTTATTAGTTTGAGGTTCAATCTCCAGATTTTGATGATAGACTGAGTTGTTATTTTGGGCTTACAAATGAGATGGAGGTCAAATGAAACTTATGATATCTTCATCAATTTTCAATACTAAAAAAAGTTCTTGAGTGACAAGAAGCTATGACCAACAATATCTTGTGCTTTTTGTCTTTCATCAATATTTGTTACTAGATTATTCGTCTCTCAGAATGGAAAGCACGATTCTTTTCCAATTACTAAATGATCTATAATTCAAATAATACACCATGCATTCCCTACTTGAAGACTTGTGTTCTGAGAGACAAAGGTCACTTACCTTTCCTCCTTACCCTCCAGTGGGTTGGTAGGATCTGGGTCTTTGTTCAGAGTTTTGCAACCTTTCAAACCTCTCACAGATACGAAAGCCACTGAAGCCTGCATGATCACAAACGTAGTTTACCAAATTCAATTTCTATCTAGATCGCGTAAGACATAACTAACTAAATTTTATGAACAACCACCGGTTATTTTCATGTAAGATGCATGAACGAATTATTTAGTACAACTTTTTTCAAGGGAATGAACGCACATGAAAGTATGTGTGGAGAGCAGTGGTAAATGAAAATGGCTTGCTATCTGTGTTTGTAATCCTTAGTTCTGTAGAGATGCTCTTTGCATCAAGAGTAACCTGAAAGAGGAACATATGAAGAAAGAAAATGAAAATGGATGAATATGCTGTAATTTAATCCATAAATTACACATCAAGATCACTTGATAGTCACCTCCAGAGTTGCTAAACCATTATGGAAGAGATGGATTACCTTGTATAGAGCTTGAAAACTGAAGTTCCACATGGTACGACTATAAGGACCATCCTTGAGCTCAAGAGTCACAACAGGGTTTCCATCAACATTTTCAGAATCAGCAACTGACCAATCCATATTCCTTGCAAATCCATGCTGTTTTGTATAAACAAAATTTTCAACGTGATAAACACAATGTAATTAGAGTAGTAGTACCTTCATTCAAATAACAGAAACTGTTCATATATGACTGACAGGGCTTTCACTAACGTAAACCAAAACCCTATCTAAATCTAAAGAAGTAAAAGTTAAACCTCAGAGAAGCCACAAATTATATCAACAAAATTGACTGAAAGCTCAGCATCAGAATCACCCAAAATGAACCATCATTAACACCCTGAGACAAACAAAAACACAAGAACGGACACCAAAAGATGAGTCATTTGCCATACCTGTTGAATAGGGCCAGGTCCAAACTGTGGGAAACAATGGGGAATGCCTCCACTATCCACGTGAAGGGATTATCAGTATCATCCTTAACAACCAAACAGAAGAGAAAAGAAAAATCTTCGAAAAATTCTAAAACCTGATGGGCTTTTTCTTGTTGAAAACAGCATCTGGCCTAACAAAAAGGAGGTCTTTCCCACCAGCAACCTTCCAAGACGTCACACAACCTCCAAACAAGTAAATCTCCGCCTCACTTGTAAATAAAGCTCGATACAGTCAATTCATAACTTATACATAACAAAGTAAAACCTCACCCTCCGTATCTATCAGTCTACACATACATACATACAAACATATACACACTTACCTACCGTGAGGAGAGGAAAGTACAACCTTTGGCAAGTTACCTTCACCTTCGGTGACTCGGACACCAATAGTAGCTCTTTCTTTGCTCGCACTAGCAAATGACATACCAGAGGATCTGTATATCAAGGATTTCAGACAAGAATGTAATAATCAGAAATTTCTGAACTGGGAGTTTCAGAATCTTAAGAGACGAGTAAAAGATTCGAAATTTTCGTGGATAGAAATTGGAAACGCTCACCTGTTGAATCGCCGAACATTGAGGTCTGGGACAGAAAATGGAATAGAAAGAATCGCCATTTATATTTTTTAACTTGGAGAAAAGAAATGGCCAGTGGTTTGAGGCAGTACTCAGTAGTGAGGTGCTAGTGCTACGATCAAATGCTCAACGAACATCGATCGGTTTATGTCGTTATTGTCATTCTGTTTTCGTATTCGGATATTCTCGTCAGTCGTCCCGCTTGTCCTTTGACTTTTCATGTCCTTGGGCCGCTAGAGTTTGGAACTGGGGCCCAAATATCTAGCATCGAGTCCTACAGTAGCATTGCCTATCAAAATTCAAAGGCCAGCAAGACTGATTCAACTGTTAACGTCTGATTAGATTTTTGAAAAGAAAAGAGAAGCGCTCAAAAAAGAGAAGGAAAGAATGTAGTAATTCTCTCACAAATTGTGGATAACAGTAATATGCAAATTCGAACAAACGTCTTCACTAAACAGACCCTGTAGTTTCCTTTAGAACTTCAACCATTGCCATGTACTTGACTTCTATGCTGGATAATACCACCATAGACTATAAAGAAGTTTTCCAACAGCACACTAAAGGCAAACATATAACTAGTAATGATCTTATTTTATCAAGATTGCTTACATAATCTATACATCATAACCAACCACATTTCCCTTATTTCTACCATATTCTAAACAAATGTTAGTAGTATCCTTAAATATCTCAAAATCTACTTCATAGTCTGCCCATTGTTTTTTACCCATTTATTGACTAACTAAATTGATCATATGGTAACGTTTAGAAAGGTGCAAATCGTTACATACATAATACTTAGAGTGAGGAACATGTGAGATATAATCAATATTTTTCTCAAATTTTAGTGATGAAATTGCTGAAAACCTAAAATGAGTAGCAAATGGAGTACTTATATACTTAGTGTTCTTCATTCCAAAATGTTCTAAAACTTTCTCAACAAAACTCCTTTAAGTTAAATAAATTCTACTTCCAACTTTATCTATCTAAATCTTCATATTAAGAATTTTCTTAGCTTCTCATAAATCTTTCATCTCAAATTCACCACTAAAACCTCATTTTGATCTCATACATATTTTTGGAAGTAATGAGCATATCATCAACATAAAGTAATAAGTAAATGAATGAGCTATTACTAAGATTTGTGAAATATAAAAAACTATCACATTGGCTTCTAGAATAGTTGTGCCTAACTATAAAGGCATCAAACTGTTTATACCACTATTAAGGAGACTATTTCAAATCATACATTAATTTCTTCGACAAGCAAGTATAGTTGTCATTGAATTCAATCTCAAAACCCTTAAGTTGTTGCATGCAAACTATGTAATAGTTGGTTTTTCATAGTGAAGAATTAGAACCCTAGACTATTGCATATACGTCATGTCATTAAAAATTCATGAAATGCATTTCATTCACATGCATATCATTACACATGCATATCATTAGCATACACACATGAATTATGGTTTAGTACATATTGCATATGAAAGGTTTAAAATGATCATAATGTGAATTACGTATTGTTTATGTCTTGAATTTTAGTTTGGTGGATTATAATTATTAAACTTATAATTAATTATTATTATTGAAAAATTGATGCATTTAAATGTACATTTAGTCTAGGAAAAATACCAAGTGATAAGACAAGTGAACACATAAAAAATTAGGATGACTAAGCCTTTAATTGAGTAACATTTGACATAGATAATTGAGTAACATTTGGCATAGGTAATTAATTATCATAGAGTGATAAATGACCACCTAACATGGTGGTGACAATTGCAGCCGAAGGAAGGGACAAATGACTTACATGCTTAGGGACATATGTCATGGTAATAAGGTGACACCTAGCACCTAAGGTGTTAAGCTTCTGTAGGAGTAAAATCAATTTTGTTCATTTCTTCTTCTTTCTTCTTCTCACACCACCAAATCCTCTCACCTTTACATCCCTATGTTTTGTCTATGTTTGTGTATAATTGCTACACCAATAATCCATGCTTTTTTACCCTTCACAAGATAGTTAAAGAATCAGATTATTGTTCTCCTTTATTCTAACAGAATACCAACTTGTTGTTACCTTGAATTTGAGATGATTTTGCATGTATGGAGAGCTGAATTAGCTTGATCTTTGAGTTAAAATTTGAGCTAGACAAGTAAGTAAAAGATTGATGTTTGTGGCATGTGGTAATAGAAAGTTTATGATGATTGAATTGAGATGGATTGTATATGATGTTGATGATGAAGTGTGCTAGAATATGATGTATGAACTTGGACACTTTTATGCTTAAGTTATAGGATGTTTTATGGATGAATAAGATGGTATTTTGAGGTATAATGAAGGTGAATTTATGTTAAAGAAAAGCGCTATATAATGATCTTGAAATGGAAAATGACTACATGTATAATCATGAATGATAGTTTTTGTTTTGATTTTGATGCATAAAAGACCATAATTTGTGAGCTACCAAATGAATGAATTGAATTGGAATTGGATATGGAATTGATGAGGATTTGAAGTATAATTCAGGTATAATTGAGGTATAAGTAATGGACTATGATGAAGATGTGTTGAATTTAGTATGAAGATATTAAAAGCTGGAAAAACTAAGATGTTAAAAGCTGGAAAATTTTTAAAGGAAAATGAAGCAATGCCTTTGGTTTACCTATCCAACGATCGTGGGAGCATAGTAAATGAAAGTTACTGATAGCATAAAATGTGAAATGATGCATTCCATGACATTGATATGCATGATCAAATAAAGAAGTTGTAACCGGAGTGACCAACATGAAAAAGAGCTTAAAGCTCAGGAAATGAGCACAAAGAGTCACAAGCTTAACGATTAATGGGCCCGATATCTACAATGAGTACGGGACAGTATCTGAAATGAGCCTGGTATTTACAAAGGATACGAGACAGTTAAATAGGTACTCGATCATAACAAAATAAAAATAAAAGTAGAGTCTCATGAGCATTTGCATATATATCTTTACATGTATCATGTAAATGATTGCAAAGAATGACTAAATTGAGTTGATATAAAGGTATGCAATGTTTGTGTACATGTCGATGATATGAATGATTGAAATATTTTAAAATAATTACATGAAATGTTTGTATTCATAATGGGCTTGTTGAAATATAATGTATACTGTGATCAAGTACTAAATTCTGAATGATGTGATATATAGGATTTGATTCTGAATGATGTGAGATATTGATTGAACTATGTTATATACTTGTGATGTTTATGTTCTATTTTAAGTGAGCACATCGATGATGGTTCACTCATGAGTTCACAAATCTCATCAAAATTGTAATGTTAATTTTCAAGTACTAAGGAGACCTAACTTCTAAGGCAATCTAGTAGTAGTCTAGTGTTATCAATTTTGAAAATAAGAATGGCTCAAAGGTTTAGTCAGCTGATGTCTGAGAAGTTTAGTTAGAATGTTTTTGTTAGCATTCCATTTCATGTAGAATATTTTGTATAGAATAGTAAATTCTCATATATTTTTATAATATAAATATATGGATTATGGAATGTAATGACAACGTAAGTTTATTTTTGTGAATGAAATGAGGAAATTTAGTCCTTTGAAATACTTGTGTTTCTGTGATGTCATAATAAGTGAATATGATTACTCTAACATGCCATTCTCATAGGGTATGTTCTAGGATGTCCTCTAGATGTTCAGGCATATGCTTTATGGTAATGGTGTGTTACAAATTGTCTCCTCAAACTTTGTATACGAGAAGGAAATCTTAACATCCTGTTATTCCAACTTTAGATTAAGAATAACAACTAGAGCAAATAAGACATCGATAGAGCTATGTTTTATGATAGAAGAGAAAATAACATTAAACTCAACTCCTTGTACTTGAAAATAACCCTTAGTAAATAACCATCCCATGTACCTAATATCCTTAGAACTTAAAAAATTGTCTTTCCTTTTAAAGACCCATTTGTGCCCAACAATCTTCTTAGCTTTAGATGGTTTCACCAAATCCTAAGTTCCATTATTATGGAGAGCTTTCGCCTCCTCTTATATAAGAATCATCCAGTTGGCATAATGATTAGAAGAAACAACTTCTACATATATGGAAGGATCACTGGCTCCTTCAGTTTCTTGTACATTAGCATAGGCAAAAGTAACATAATCTGTAAACTTTGGAGGCATTTTTCTCTCTCTATTACCTATTTTTGGCAAGGAAATGTTCATCCTCTTCTGTTGACTCTTTTACTTATGTGAAGAAATGTAACTGAAATAGGTTTTTTATGGATTCAACTTATAAAGAAGATGTACTTTCCACCTTAACCTCCTCCTATTTCTTTGATTTCTGCATGTTTGAATCAAAAAAAACACAGACTCCTTTCTTGGGTGATGCATGACAGACTCATCAATTGTAAAATTCTTATTAATAACATCTTTGAGTGATTTGGATAAAGAATTCAAATAGCAATTATGCCCTTTTTAGATCTAGGTTCAAGTTTTTTTGTTAACGTGAATAGAAGTATGACAACTAAACACTTGTAAGTGGAAAAATTAGCAAAATTACCAAATCATAACTCCTCTAGAGTCTTGCATTAAATTGATGTAGATGGACAATAATTCTCCAAATAATAAGTTGTAAAAGCTATTTTTACCCAAAAGTCATATGCCAAACTAGAATAAGACAAGATACATTGGACTTTCTCCACTGGAGTTTTATTCATTCACTTGGCTATATTATTCTATTATTGAGTTCCATAAACTATGAAATGTCTCATAATTCCCTCTTGTTTGTAGAATTTATTGAACTCACCATAATAAAACTCTAACTCATTATCAATTTGGAGGCAGTTCACTTTCTTGCCTATCTATGTATATACCAAAGCTTCCATACTTGAAAGTAACAAAGGCCTCATTTTTCTAATTCAGAAAATAAACTCATACCTTCCTAGAGTAGCTGAAGGTAAGCTTGCATCAAACATTAGCTTTGGAAGGAGTATGATTGAAAGAACCTTTAATTTTGTGAACCCTATACTGAACCTAACTCTCTTGTGCTGAACCCTTATACTGAAGTTAACTCTCTTGTGCCTGTCAAAAATATAATGTTCACAAAACTCTAAATTTAAAGTACTTTAACCGTTAAAAAGACCCATTTTGCTTAACATTGTCAAGTCCTTCTTACTCATGTGTTCTATCTTCATATGCCATAACTTGTTCATATTTGAATCTTACACAGAAGAAGGGACTTCCACCAACGACATAATGATAGATGCTTGCAATACATACAATCTACTAATTTTATTTGCTTTCATCGCAATAAGAGAACCTTTCAAAACTTTCAAAATTCCACTTCTACTAGAATATCTGCAACCATTATCATCTAAAATAGATAGAGAGATAAGAGTATTTCTCATATTAGGAACATGTCCTACCTCAGTCAATATTATGATCATGTTGTCATACATTTTAATTTTGACAGTATCAATACCAACAACCTTGCAAGGATAATCATTATCCATTAAAATAACTCATCTGTTTGGATCTAACACCATTTTCAATCATTACGTAAACATCACTATCTCTGCCTCATCTTGCATAACACTGCTTCAATGGTCTTTTGAACTTTCTAACTCTTTTATTTGATATTGTTTTAAAGATTGAAACATTTAGATTTACTATGCATTTCCATCTTACAGTAATTGCAAGTCAAGTGACTTTTTTTTACTTTAATTTTTATCTAAGTCAGCTACTACTACTAGGTTCCTTTATAGAGGATCTTCTTTTAACAACTAAACCCTCTTTTAGACCATCATAATGGCTTATAGAGAGATCCTTGCCAAAGAGCTCTTTAGAATATAAAGATCCTTTGTACCTTCTCCAATTTTAGAGACTGGTTACTGCAACTTAATGTCTCTTTAAAGTTCTTATATGATGGAGGTAATGAACAAAGAAATATAAAAGCTTGGTTTTCATCCTTATATATAATCTCCATATTTTCCAAGTCCAAAAGGATAAAAGAGAACTTGTCAATATGAGACTTTATATACATACCTTTGTCATAGTAAGGGTGTACAAACAATGCTCAACAATCAATTTGGTGGTAAGATTCTTTGTGATATATAAAACTCCAGTTTGTCCTATAAATCCTTGATTGCCATCTGATTAAGGACTTCACGTATAACCTCATTAGATAAGCATAGTTAAATGGTAGACTAGGCTTTTTGATAAATCTTTGTTTTCTTATCTTTATTCAACATAGTAGGAATTTGATTCTTTCCCAATAGTGCTTTTATGCAAACTATTTTGCTTCAATATTGCTCGCATCTTGACTTATCGTATGGCAAAACTCATATTATGCTGAACATTTAAATTTATATGGTTCGGTGTTAGCCTACCTCCACAGCTGATGGAAGAAGAAAATCCATTGATAATCAAAAAGTGGTACAATAACAAGAGAGAACAATCACTCAAAAAAACCTAAATCTAAATATACGGTACGTGCTCGCCTCTCACAAATTACAAAAGGGAATAGGAACACGCACAAAAGGGAAGGAAAGAATCGAGTAATTCTCTCATAAATTGTAACTCACAAAATATACTCGTCAATTGTAGGAAAAACTACCATAGTAGATTGCAAAGCCTATATTTATGGGCTAAAATTCTTAGGCAACAATTTGAATTTAATAGTCATGATTAGTTCATGTAGGTTAAGCAAAAATTAATATTATAAAATTATTTCTTATTGACCAAAAGAATCAAGGACCAGGCAATATAGTTGGTAGCTAAGCATAGGGCAGGAGAGCCACGTAACAATATCATTAATTAGAGACTTAGTGCCTGTTTGGATAGGCTTATATCAGTAGAGCTTTTCTAAGAAATCAGTTGGCTATTTGGCTGTCATTTAAAAAAGAGCTTTTCTGAAAGAGCTTTATACAATAGACTGTTTGACAACATAAAAATAAAAAGTACTTTTAATTTTAACTATATTTTGTTTTGTAATAAAAATTATTTATGCATATACATATTATTTAAAATATATTAAACAATATACAAAGTATAATATATTAATTATAATATAATTTTAAACCATATAAAACATAAATAAAAATATATTTAACCAAATCTTTTATATGGATTATAATATAAGTAAAACTAATATTAAAATATATAAAAAGTCAAATAATATTATTTAAATCTCAAAATAAATGTGGAGATATGTTTATAGGTATTATGGGAATTATGTGTAAAGCATAAAGGTAAAAGGGACTAAAAATAGACTCATTAATTAATCTAAAAAATCTACTTGAAAAAACACTTTTTTGAAAAGCTTCAAATTTGAGCTTCTCAAAAAACTGTATTTTAGCTTCTGAAAAAGTTATTTATATGAAAAAAGTACTTTTGAATTTTACAGCCAAACACTCATTTTTCTTAAAAATAGCTTTTGCAGTGAAAAAAGTACTTTTGGAGTCTTCAAAAGCTGAACCAAACAGGCTCTTAATAGCGGGTGAATTTTATAATAACTCAAACATTCAAGCATTTTATTATTATTTTTAATAGTTTTGACTAGTATTGTCAAATCAAGTAAATTTCAAGATTTAAAATATAATTTATCAAATAAAAGTATAATTTTAAAAAAATGCATAATAAAATTAAATTAAGTAAAAAAAAATATAATATATTATTAATTAAGTTAAAATTCTTCAATATCATCACCAATCGAAGAATAATAATCTTTTATTATAATAAATATTTAAAATAGAATAAATAATATAAATATAAATATTTACTTAAATAGATTTGTAAATAGATTTGTCTCTTCTATTCTATTTTCCAATAATTATATGAATGAAAAATTATTAGATGGCAACTGTAAATTGACCTAAATTCAAGATATTTACTAATATACTTTTTTTTGAAATTTTCTTACAATCCAAACCTCACTTATAAATTTTTTTGACTTAATTTTTTAAGTCAAACCTAATTTATGGGTTGATTATTATAACTCAAACTCTTTACTTTTTAGTCTTAATTCGTCGAATTATATAAACTCAATCAATTTGTATTTGTCTAATATGATGTTTATAACTTTTAGGTCTACAATTTTGACTTAAAAGTCCTAAAAGGATGAAAGTTCCTTTGTATATACGAAGATATGATGAGATCATACGCGTAGTAAGTAGGATTATCAGCAAAATAATATGTAGTTCATTTTATTACATTTGAGTCGAACAAATAATTTTTTCAAACATGGCTTTCTTTCAGTTTCCTTCGTAACTTCTTTTGTAAGGAAACCTCCTTTATGAATAAACTTGCTTCAATCTTTCGGGAAGTTTCTGATATGGTAGACTATGATACAGTTGAAATTGTAAGATGGTAAAAACATGTACAAATTGCATTGACGGAAATTTCGCGAACTTCAAGATATCTAGCAAGGAGGAAGATCATTAGGCGGAGGCAGAATTGATTGATCTTGTCCTGGTCCATCTTCTACCAAGAATGCTGTTTTCAGACCCCAACCTGTATGCAGCTCCAAGTGGCAATGAAAAAACCATACACCTAGTACATAGTCACAATAGAATGATGTAAGAAATGTCCGGACAATCAAACTTTGTGGTTCACTGTAAGAGAATATATGTTTTAAAATGTTTTTCTTTACCCTATATATAGTTCTGAACTTGGTATACAATACTTGAGATGTATGTATTCTTACCTGGATTATCAGCTCGAAATCGAATAGCGGTCCATCCACCAGTAGGAACACCGACTGTGTTTCTTTCGATGGGATCAACTAGATTATATTTTGCTGGGTCTTTGACAGGGTCAAAGTTTCCGATTCCGGTTCCAAGAACCAAAAAGTTGTAGCCATGGAGATGGAATGGATGAGACTCAACTGTTAGCAAGTTGGTGTCTTGAAGTACTAACTCAACAGTGGAGTTAAAAGGAATCCTGCTAAGTCTTGTTCCATGTACAGTTCGGAGACTTGCTGTGAGCGGTGCACCTGTATAGTTGAAAGGGGTCGGGGGCTTGTCTGGGAAATCGGTCTTGAATACTCCTGTCTTGTTAAAGTAATGAGCCTGAAGAAGACCAATTTGAGGCATAACAAAAGAGATATTGTTCAAAGACGCTAGGATCCTGGTTCCATTGACGCAGGTTGGGCATGAATCCTTCGCGAAACCAACTGTGTAAAACAGCTTTCTATCAGCTTTAAGTGGGACATTGGCTGGAAATTGTGGAGTGTTTAAGCTCCTGAGCTTCCTGACGTAGCTCATGGCAAATTCTGTGTCATTAGGTGCAGGCAACTGGGGAAGTGACGGGAGCACAGTGTTTGGGATGCCTTTGTATTGGAGAATTCCTGTGGCTGTTTTGTTGTCCACAGGAATTGGAGCGTCAATGAAAGGCCTTGTGGCCATGAAATATCTGCCTGGAATTTGGTTGGCCTGCACAAGAACATTTGTGGTCTGGCCAGGGGCAATCAATACACTTGGAGTTGTAAAAGGCTTCGTATAAACTGCATCAACCTCCACCACAGTCATGTTATGTCCAGAAATGGAGAAAAAGAGTTCATCGTTGAGCGCAGCATTGATGATTCTCAGGAGATAAGTCTTGCCTGATTCAACCTGCATCGCAAAAGTATCTGCAACCAACAGAAAAAGGAATATGCATATAAAATTAGGACCCAATAGCATCCTTATCATCATCAACTATTCTGGTTTCAGAAGTACTTTAAAAGCTTTGGTTGCGTACCGTACTTCTCTATTATTTGTTTCTTGCTTCTACACTTATGCTATGTATTGTCAAATTCTCAAGTTAGAAAGTTCACTTACGTTTCTCTGAACATGGAAAGAGCGGCCCTGGCTTGCCGTTGATTGTATGTGCATTAGACATATTTGGTGGCAAACCCATGCTAATTCCTTGCTTTTCAACCTCTTCTACATCAGTGTGCCACCATTCCCCTTCAAGCACAACACTTTCTCGTCAGCTTCGACCTAACTTAAAAGCCTGGAGAAACTATGACGGAACATGCATGGATTTTGGAACTCACCGAGTAGGATATTGACTTCCATACTGGGGCGAGGGAAAGGATAAGAAGTTCCTTGTTTGGGCATAATAACAATCGCACCGTAAACCGTAGCCCTAAGCCAAAGGATATGTGCATGCCACCACAGTGTTCCTCTTTGTCCTGTCACATTGAAGTCGTAAGTATAGCTATTCCCTGTCTGGATTGGACACTGAGTTATGTAAGCTGGTCCATCTGCCCATCCATTGCGATATTGCTTCAATCCATGCCTGCAGCAAAATCCGTGCCACATTAACCAATAAGAGCCAGAATTTATAGATCAAAATTTCGCTTTTTCTCTAGCTAATTTCGATTTTGAATTACCCACAGATTAGTGGATTGAGAATAAATCCAGGTATTATGTGTTTTGCGTTTGCTTTTTATTTCCTAATAGCTAGGCATGCTTACCAGTGAATTGAAATGTTATACTGCGCATGATTGGTGACGTTCACTATAACTCTATCTCCTTCTGTGGCATAAATAGTAGGCCCTGGAAACCTCCCATTTACTGTTACAATAGGTTTTGCATGGCACAACCTACTAACATTCTTCACTTTAATCTAAAATAATGGAAGAAAGAACAAATTGAGGTCGTAAATGTTTGAACGAATGCCCAAAAGAAAACAAATGCACAAAAATCATTTTTCGCATGTTAATGATGATCAGTGCATGACTGCATGCGTTTAACTCACATCAAACTGATACTTCTTTATAGCAGCTTCAGCTGGAAAGCAAAAGAAACCCAGAATTCCAATGAAAGCAAAGGTTAACCCTGCCATGGATCTTCCAGTATTTGCCATTTTCCTGCAAATGACTTACCTGGATTTCCTGCCTACTGATGAGGTATATCAGGTGAAAACACAAAGCACTTAAAAAGGATGTATAGAGGAGAAAAGATAGGCTGTGTGTTCATAACAGAAGAGGGTGTGGATGATTAGGTAGAAACTCTAAAAGGAGCTGTACTCTGAAGCTTGGAAGCAAAATACTGAAAGAGACTTCATGGCCACTGACTGGCGTAGAGCCTGGGATTCTTAAAACTTGTAAAAGATTTTACAGGAACAAGAGAACTGTTATCAGTTTTTATTCTTCTTTTCCTTAAGGTGCCAGAATTGAACCCAAAACACCCTCATTCTACAATTTTGTTTCTTGCATACAAGGACTAACTCCTAACATTTTCTTCCTTTTTTTCCTCTCATGAGAGAATGATGCATAAGTCCAACAAAATTCCTCTGGTTTAGCTTTTTCGTTAAGGAAAAGGAACAGCTTCGAAATGACGAATTTGCCCACAAGTTTTCAGTATCCAAAGATACATTTAGAAAGTTTGTGTTTTGCAAACTAAATGCTTCAGTTTGCTACCGTTGTGAGTGCAGGCAGGAAAGCTGTCGTTCTCAGTACACGAACTACAGAAGGTATGTCTATTCATAGTGACCAAGAATCAATGTAGCTTTTAACTTTCTTAACTCACAAGTTACATTTCACAAGCTTTTTGTGGGATTTCTTTTTTCCATAATTCAGGGTTGATTTGCTTATTCAGGGGTTCATATCCTCAACAAGATGCTTAGCAGAGAAACATATTGTTGCTTCAGGATAATCCAATTCAACAAAAATAGTTGAGGAGAAATATTAATCTTGAAGCAAGAAATTTTATGGGGACCATGTAAGAAACTTCAAAGGAAAACCTTGCCTTTCTTCTATAATACTGACATCTAATTTGTCAACTTCCATGCATCTAATCAATTTACTCACTAACAATTATTCTTTTTACATGTAGGCCCTTACTTGATTACTATATTATATGATCTATAAATATTTCAACTCAAAGTTTAATTTTTTCTTTCTGTGTCTTGGCAATAAATTGCACATAACGTCTAATCCTCTATGAAACATTTACTTTAAGTTGAAACTAAAATCTTCCCTTTTTTTTAGTATGACTTATTAATTGAGAAAACTGTAATACAGGACAATGAAGTAATTGAGCCCAAAAAATTTATCAAATCAATTAAAAACAATTTAAAAAATTAAACACATAGATAAACTTTAGAACGTTTGACATGTTGGAAGAGAAATCGAATGAATAGAAGAATGGTTTATCCATTAATTTCAACATATACTATAAAGTTTTTTTTCTAAAAATTGTTGGCTTCTCAATCTGGGAACAACAGGGATTCGGGAACAGAAGAACTGATCTCTCACAATCCAGGCTTAGGTAGAGAGAGAACGTGACAAGTAAATATGATGATTTTTTTTATTTCTTTAAATCTTTTTACTAATTTTTTATTACCTTGGAATCGTTTGATTCCACTTCTATTTTTTAAAATGTAATTTGTAATTTTTGTTTTATTTTTTGGTTTATGTTTTTAATTAAAAAAACTTGTTTAGTAGATTTCTAATATAAAAACTGAAAACAAAAATATGTTTGGTTAAGATTTGAAATAAAAAATAAAAAATAAAAACATATTTAGTTTTATCATCTTGTTTCTATTTTTTAATTATAATATTATTTTAATTACTTTTGATATAATATATTATATTTTTAAATTAAATAATTCTGATTATAGTTAGAAATAAAATTTATACTTATTTATATAATTAAAGAAATTTACACATTAACTTTATCGGTAAAAATTACAATTTTAATGACTCGGCCTTGGAGCCTCAGTCTAGCCTAGGGTCGAACACAAAATTGAAGATGTCAACCTTCCCCACTCAACTAAAATCAAGCCCTGTTATGACAATTTGTCATTCCGGTAGGTAACAGACACAATGGGTGACTATATAGTTAACACCGCTTATACAAGTTAAATCGTATTTCCATGCGTATTCTATATTACATAAGAAAGCTAGACACAGAGCTCTCTGAATATGCAAGCCGAAATTCTACCACTAGCAGGTCTAAAGTGTACTGCCGTTTAATTTCCAAGGCAATCATAACTTTGAGAATTTGTATAGCTATTCCATTGATCGTGGACACTACGTTCAGTTGGTGAGCCATAAACAAATGGAACAAAGTCGTAGCCACCAAACATAGGGTGCATGAAGGTATTATCGAACTTGCGCCAGTAGTAATGGACAGTGTGCGTTGGCGTGTCAGGAAGTTGAGTATACTTCTTGGCTGAGGATGCTTAGTAATAGCATCCAAGGAATCTTGCCCTTCTTCAAGAAGATGCACCAGCACCAACTTCGAAGAATTTGAATCTGATGCCTTTGTGGAGATTTTTGGAACTTTATTGCATTAGGTAACAAAAATCGTATAAGAGACTTGGTCATCAATCCGAACACCTGTGCAGAACCAAGAAGGAAATGTCTCATTTCAATAAGTTTGTACATAAAAGTAAGAAACAGACAGTGGCTGGTCGTAATAGTTCAATTATAACTCCTAAAATTTCCATTTATTACACATTATATATATTGTTGACAACAAAATACAACATTAATCAATCCAACTCCATTTTTTCCCTTCTTTACTATTAACTAAGAGAACTAATAGTACACATTATGGCCAAAAACTTCATTTATATTGTTACAAGATAGTCAAAAAGTACGTTGTAACTACAACTACTCCGTCCACATCAAAGAGAGAAATACCACTATACTGAAATGAACAACAGTAATGGTGCTAGCTAGTGATCATTATGGCATTATCTCACACTTTAGCGTGTCCAAAGCTTGTAAACTGCGTTCATTTGCAAGATCATCACAGAGAAGACATTATCAATTGTGATTGAAAAAACTGGTTGCCAACTCTACTCTTTGATATGTTCAATCGATATCTCAAATCCATAAAAGAAGCATGAAGCAATGTTTTGTTACCTTATATGCAAAGGCCATTGACACATTACCTCTCATTAGACCAGCCCACCATATCACAATCTAAAAGGAAACAACATCAGGAAAATTTCATTGATTGGTTGGCATTTGACAGAAACAAGCTAGAATTAAAAAAAAGTAGAACATTCACTTGCTGCTTGATGTCAATCTCATCAGTCAGTGTCTTCTTGCATAGGTTGGAAATAAAAGTGGTTCAGCCGGAATCTGGCCGAACGGTGCGTTGCCGTTTGGGTCCATCGATTGGCAACCTTCTGTGATGAACTTCA
>JAOTIZ010000203.1:7774120-7786240 GCA_027123425.1 Erythroxylum panamense | reverse complement strand
CATTATACGTTGAGCCTAAGGCTCTGAATCAGTCATGAACCCGAAGTTCATTTTCGCACGTTGAGCTAAAAGCTCTAGTGTTCCCTACGACACAAAGCATATCACAATCAGTTACACATCCTATAATCAGGTGTACTCCATAACCATCTTCACACCGGTGTATGGCGTTTCGCCTATCATTCATTCAAACATATCAGAATAATTGTAGTCTGTACCCATTATCTATACCCATTATCGATAATCATGAATATCATTATAATCTGTACCTTTTATCAATAATATCAATGTGGTGACCAAGCATCTGAATCTCCCCCATCAAGTGCTCATTAATCAGTGAACGCGTCTTAGGTGTAGGAGAGCCCTCTGGGTATGCACTACTTCCCACACGTGTTAGAGGTAGGAGATCCCTCTGGGTATGCACTAACTCATCAATCGTTGAGCTTTTTGCTCTAAAACTGTCCCGTCAAGGGCCCATTAATCAGTGAACGCGTCTTAGGGGTAGGAGAGCCCTCTGGGTATGCACTACTTTCCACGTGTGTTAGGGATAGGAGAGCCCTCTAGGTATGAACTATTCCCTTTCGAGCTCGAGGCTCTTGTCAGTAATTGAGCTTGTAGCTCTAATCAGTATATCACAGTCCTTTCTAATCTATTTCAAATTTTCACATCACAAACACAATTACACTTTCACATTCGCATAATGTTTTTGTATACTATCCCTTTTATACTCCGGACCTTCTATCCGGAGTTCACATTCAATAATATCTCATCATTTTACTACAAAGAATTTAAACCACTGAATTATAACATTTAATACTTTGGGAACCGTCTAGGTCACTCACCTGGCTTCCGTGCTAACGCCTGGAAGTCTCAGAAATGTCTGAGGCTGACTTTCCAAATGCCCCTATCATAAATCAAACACCCTAAGTTTACACATTGCCCTTTCAGAATAAAACTCATGTAGTAGTTTACAAAAATAAACGTATCACGCACTTTAGTGACATTCCCGGCACTAACCCAATATTTCACCCTCAAAATCTTCCTTAAAAATCAGAATTCAGTTGATACCCAAATCAGTCAATTCGTTTCAGCAATCCCAAAGTTATTCTCCAACATATAACCATATCTTTCACTAAACCACTATTCCTGATTTCAAGCCTTTACAGACTGATTTAACATTTTCCCTCTTCATAAAGCATGACGACCTTTATCTCTAGCTCATAACAAATCAGAAATTATCTTATATAAAAAGTTATGGCTTAAAAATCAAATCATATTCATTCAGGAATAGGGGTCCTCACCGCGGCGAAAGTTTGAGCTCGCCGTGGCGAGGGCATAAATGCGCGCCACGGCGTGCTCCCTTCTTCACGTCGCGGCGTGCATCTGTGCACGCACCTCGACGTGCGGTCCTGCGAGCGCAAATTCGCGCCGGACGACGTGCTCATGAGCACGTCGCGACGTGCGAGCCCGTTCTCGACTCCCGAATCTGATTTTTAACCATTTCAATCCAATTCTTTCCAATTTATCCAACCCATAATTCATCAAAACGTTACAACATCACTCACATACCAGTTTCCAACCCATTTACAAACCAAACCCACTCACATACATCCTAGATCAACCAAAAACCAACATCTCAGACTCAATCTTTAACTATATCCCATCAAAACATAAATCAATCTACTAATCAAGAGGCAAGATACTTAAACTTACTTGATTAAGCTCACAAATTCCTTAAACTCTTCCAGATTTCGTCAAAAATTGAACTCTTCTTCTCTTCCTCTTCTTCTTCCACGGCATCTCCATTTCCTTCCCTATTTTTAAAACCAAATTTCCTTTTTATACCATTTCCAATTATGAAATGTCCATTATACGCTCTTCATTTAACCTTAACGCTTATTCTCTCGAGTATCTTGCCCAAATTGCCCTCATACCAAATCTTATAACTTTACTATTTCAATTCAAAAATTCCGACTCTTAGGGACAGAATTGAAATTCAACATCTTTCCGGGTCACTCGTTTTCATGCCCATCAATTTCCAATACAAGCAATTTATTTTTTTTGACTCTCATAAAAGTTTCCAAATTTCAATAGCTCAAGCTAAAACAAAATTCCTAAATCATGTCTCTAATTGGAGTGTCAAATGAACAGTCATTTTCAGTACCGGAAATCTCATCGGTACCCACTTCACAATATTCCGCAGAATTCACATAAATCACTCCAATTCTATCTATCAACTACACAATTTCACATTTTTCACAAAACACCAAAAACCGGGAATTGTCACGAGTGCATACAAAATCTTGTGTACAAAGTCACAACCCAATCCAAATTTACTATTTTAACCTCCCCATCGGTGACGGGATGTTACATAGGCGACTATCTCAAGTACGGGGGTGGGAACAAAAACGAAAAAAAGCACGCAGGAAAGAAGAGAACTAAGGAAAAGGCGAAAAAAGCATTTCATCAAGCACCTACCATGCTATAAGAAAACAATTTTCTAGGAAATAACATGAAATAAATAATCAAAGAAAGGTTCAAACTTTAGCAAACAGGATGAAAACAGAGTAGTGGGCATTAGGGCATACCTTTAGAACTGCGAGCGCAAAGGACTAGGGGCGAATATGAGAGGGAGATTTGAAGGTGTTGAAGGAACAGGAAAAGAGAGAAAGGTAGTCGTGAGGATGCGGTCGTAAATGAAAAATTTTTCAAAACGAAACCAAAAAGATCATTTTAATTAATTTGTTGCTGAAAGCTTCAGCGACGTTTTATTCAAATGATGTTATAAATTCGTGATGTTTTTATAAAATGTCGCAAAAATTGGAACTTTTTGTGACGTTTTATAAACGTCACAAAAGGTCTTTACAATCCGCGACATTTTATCAATAAAACGTCGCAAATTGTATTGTTTTTTTATAGTGATTTCATTAAGCAAATAACCATTGCATAGTTTCATGAAATGTGTTAGAAGGTATTGACCAGTTACATCTCAAGGCAACTGTCTTCCATAAATAGCTGGTGATTGCGCATTGGAAAAAGAGTTTTCATGTGTTTCCTCCTCTGTTGAACAAAAAGGGCATGAGAATATTTAGATACTTGAGTCGATCTGCAATATTGAGCCATTTTTAAATAGCTAGCCATAAAATGAAAGATATCTTAGAAGGTAGGAATTTATGCCATATGATTTTGCACTAAGCCACTGTCGATTTTTTCAACCTGAAAAGCTCCTGCGTGATTCTATTCGTAATCTAGTGGATAGGCCTATTATGCAAAAAATAAGTATCTTGGATGAGAGGACTCGGGGAGTACTGAGGTTATAAATGTTGAATATAAGGTTGCAAAAGCAAGCCTATGGATTTTGATAAGATTCAAATATTATGACAACACCATGTGCTGGGTTAAAAATATAGCACCAACTCTGCACAACCTTTTAAAAAAAATTTCATTTAAATGAGAAATCAAGACGACAATAAATTAGGAAAATAAAAAAACACAATCTAATGAAAACAACTTTCAATAAAGTCAGAAAAATATTGTATCAGTTTCAGAAACTCACCTAGTGAAAAGCTCAAGGGATGAGAGCACGATCATGGAACTTTACAAGCGAAATAAAATCAAAAGATGCGCTAGTAATGTTGGAGCTACCAATAACAAGATCAAGAGCTAAGAATTTCAAAAAAGCGCTTCAATCTTACATAGGCCGAATTGCAGACGACATGAAATCTCAAGAGACAATGAGGGCCAATGGTATCATATCTAATTAAGTTGGGTGGAATGTGCAAGAAGACTTGCATTCTTGTTTAATTAATTATTTTAAGTTAGAAACGTAGTTTTGGGCATCCCATTACATGTGTTTTAGGCTTTAGTTATTTTGGTGGGAGACCATATTTAAAGACCTTTTTACATATTTAAAGTTTCTTTCTTTGCAAGGGGTATAAATACGTTATAATAAACATTATTTATGTTTTAAATTGGATGAATAACGAATTTTTCAAGGTAGGATTTTCTTATATAATTCTTATCAAGGTAATCACTTGTGGCAAATTTCTATTCTTGTTTTCAAATCAACCTTATTATTTGTGTTTCCTTTCATATAATTGATTGGAGGTTCATCAGGGTTGGAGATTTCTTCTTATTCATATTATATCCAAAGTATGTGTTTAAGGGATTTCAGGTTCTTTAGCCTTGGGGTTCTGCATCATTTAGTATCAGAGCTTGAGATAAATTCTTATTTAACTTATGCTTATTTGCTGTTATTATTGTTATTTTTCATAAGAAATTCGAAATTAGGGTTCATCTTGTTCATATTTAAAAAAACAAAGAAAACAAAAAAATGAAAATTAGTTGCAAGCATTAAAGAAAACAAAAAAATTAGTTGTTAGCATTTTATAAAACAAGTTTCTAAAAAAGGAAAGATTTCATTTAGTTGGTGGCAAGATCTTGTTTGTATACATATTTTTGATAGAATTTATGGTAATTATTTACACGGGAATAACCAAAATTCAAATATGGTCATTTAGGAAATTATTTGGATTTGATCGTATCTTAAATTAGGAAAATTAGTTAGAAAAGCCAAAGAGCATAAATTTCATCTTTGGGGTTGGCGTGATTATAGAATTTTCTTTTGTTGGCTTCCTATTTTGATTAATATCTTTATATATTTGCATCCAAGTTGACTTTTTCATTAGGAAAATTTCAATTTCCGCATTTATGCATTAGTTTCATCATTTTCCTTCATTTTAAGTTTTTTTTAATTTC
Organism: Erythroxylum panamense; assembly: GCA_027123425.1. Classification (NCBI taxonomy): domain Eukaryota; kingdom Viridiplantae; phylum Streptophyta; class Magnoliopsida; order Malpighiales; family Erythroxylaceae; genus Erythroxylum; species Erythroxylum panamense. Next base: position 7,781,485 of record JAOTIZ010000203.1, on the reverse strand, counting down.
TAACTATTTGTTTCCATTTACACCACAATTAACAAATTGATTCTTATTAATTTAAATTATATATTTTTGGGCAGCAAGCATCCTTTTATCTGGTGTGCCATTTTGCCTTCATTAATTATGGTATATTTGTTTCTAGGTTTACGCCCATCATTTTTTTTCCTTAGGTGTTTTCATTGTTTTCCTAAATCTTAATTTGTTGTTTGCAAATTACCTTGACTAGAAATTAAATTATGAAGTGTAATTGAGGACAACAAGCTTAAGTGAGAAAAAGGCTTGAACGTGTAAGCTTAAAAAAGGGTAAAGGCCAATTTTGAGTGAAACAAGAGTGAAGTGCTATCTTTTGAGTGAAAACACATAAAGGAGTGAATTGTGAGGTTATCTTTTTATTGCTAACCATTTTCTGGCAGCCTTTTGTTATAAGAATGGTCAATAAAAAAGATGGAAATGAAACATTATGTGAAGAGAATGAAAATGTGCTTGATTTGAAAGTGATGTATAAGGCATTCATGAATGAGTTCAAGAAGTTTTCTACTAAGATGAATGGGATGTATGAGAGAATTAATGAAATCAGTAGAATCCAAAATCGTAATAAATGAATTCAGCCATAGGAATAGGGAGGAAAAATTGGAAAGAATGTACGAAGAGTATAAAGATGAAGTGCAATCCGTGAGGGGAAAAGTAAGGAGGGACGAAAGAGTGGAGAGAAAAGATAGCAACATTAATATCATCAAGATGAAAATTTCACCCTTCAAAGGTAGGAATGATGGTGAAGTGTACCTGAAATGGGAAAAAAAAGGTGGATATGATTTTTGCATGTCCAGCTATTTTGAAGATAAGAAAGTGAGATTGGCAACTGGGGAATTCTCTGATTATGCAGTAGTTTGGTAGGATGAATTGGTGAAGAATAGGAGGAGGAATAGGCAACCACCTATATCCACTTGGGAAGAGATGAAAAGAGTGATGAAGAAGATGTTTGTGCCATGTTATTACTATAGAGAGTTGCACTAGCAATTACATAGACCCACACAAGTAACTAGAACAGTAGAAGATTATCACATAGAGATAGAGATACTATTGATTAAAGCTAACATAGAAGAGGATGAATAGGTGAAAATGGCTCCGTTCATAGGTGGATTGAATAGGAAAATTGTTGATGTAGTTAGGTTGCAATATTATATAGAGATAGAGAACTTAGTTAATGTTATCATGAAGGTGGAGAGACAACAAAAACAAAGAAAGGCAGTGAAGTCTTTTTCAAATTTCAGTAGCAAATGGAATCCAAAATGGAGCAAAAATGAAGATAAGAAGAGGGAGCACTATTAAATTTCAAGGAAAAAGGCAAAGAGTCAAACAATGGCAAGGAGAAGAGTACTTCAACTAAAAAAGTTACCACTGATCAATCCTTTAAATCTTCTAAACATAGGGATATTAAGTGTTTTAAATGTCAAGAGCGAGGTCATTATGCATCTGATTGTCCTAACAGGAAGACTATGTTTATTAAGGGTGGTGAAATTATTTCTAAGTCTGATGATAGTAATGAGTTCGATGGTTTTGATTTAAGTATATCACCTTTAGAAAATTGTTCTGATGTTGATGAGAATGTTAAATATGTCATTAAGGGTGAATCTTTAGTTGCTAAACGTGTATTAAACTTGAATGTGAAAAAAGATAGCCTATAACAAAAGGAGAACATATTTCACACGAGATGCTTAATAATTGAGAAATGATTATAGATTGGGGGGTTTATTAGGGTTGGAGATTTCTTCTTGTTCATGTTCTATCCAAAAAGTGTGTTTAAGGAGTTTCAGGTTTTGTAGCCTTAGGGTTATGTATCACCAAGCTTAATTTTAGTTTATGCACATATAGAAAGGGAGAAAGTTAGCAAAATTTTCATTTTTGGAGAAGAATAACAAACTTACAAAAAATATCTTATGTTATGAAGCCAAAATTTAAAAGAACAAGAAATAGGAGAGAGAGAAGACATGAGTTAGGGACGTAAGAAAAAAGAGAAGAACAAATAAGCAAGAGAGAGAGAGAAGAGATGAGTTTGGGATGTAAGAGAGAAGAGATGAGAGCTTCTACATTGGAGAAAGTTTATATAAGTAGGAAGTAGAAACGAAAACTTGTGAAAAATTGTTGTGAAATATTAGAAAAACATCTAATTTTTGTTTTTGTGAATTTGTTGTGGATTTGTATTTTTAGAAAGAGCATATTGTAATAAGAAACAATTAAACGTGTTTTAATATGGTTCCTTTTTTTATAATAAAAACCGCAACAGGAAACAAAAATAAAAAAGGAACAAACAGGTCCTTAAATTTTGCTTTCTTCAAATAAAATATAAACTTGTACATTACACCTTAACAAACTTATTTGTCTTTTAACTATATAATGAAGCACAAATTATGAAGTAATGGGTATATTTAATAAAATTTATAAACTCGAAGTTTATTTAATAAAAAAAGAAAATTAGGCCTAAATCAAGGCTAATGTTATGCTATATTGGGTTAAATTGGGCTTGGACTGAAGATATTTCAATATATGCATAGGTAATTAATGAATCCCAATCCATAGATCCCACTGCTTAGCAAATATCACTTGAGGAAAAAAAAAAAAAGACCATGTTCAAAACTTTAGATTATTGAACTAAAAATAACTTTTATGTATAATAAAATTTAATTCATAACCAAGTAAAAGGGTTCTAACCAAATTATGAGGGGAGAGAAAGAGAGAGATGGAAATAGAGACAAAGGAGAAGGCAACTGATTTTCCAAATTAGGATTCATTAGAGTTCCAAACTAGAAAGGTTAAATTAGGTCAGTGTTTATTGAATCTTATTATAAATTAAAATTTATAAGATGAAATGAAATAGGACATTGACAGCTTGGGTGTAATCATTAACTAAAAATAAATGCCTCCCTTTTGATTTCATTGATAGCAATTTTGTTGCTTTTATTTTATTCATGATTCCGCGATGCCATCTTATTTTATTTTCTCATTTACTTTTGGAACTTAGATACTCTCAAATAAAGCTCCATTGATTCTGATTATTTGACTGTAGTGTAGGGCCTTGCATACTTAAATTGTGGTTCAAAATAAGCCAATTTATCAGGTGGCTAAGAAGATTGACCACTCAAACATCATGGAAGCTCCTTAGACCTTAATCCTCATCTCACTCTCCAAAATCTGAGTTGGAATTAACAAAGTATTTTATGAATATATAGACAGCCTTTTGTTCCAATAGGCATACCGAATGACAAATGAGTATGACACGATTTAAAGCAAGACCAGACGATGCTTCCGAATATTTTAATTGTGATTTGGGAATGAATCATTTTTGGTACTTTATTTATTTATTATAAACTTAAAGTACCATAATTGTAATTTTAACTATTAGAGCGTAGAGTATAGGCATTGATGGCTTTCTGCTGTAAACCTAACAAAAAGTACATACCACTCATCCATGCATGTAAGCTTCTTCTGCTCTCACGTGTCTTTGACCCAGCGCTTGTCACTTTCTATATCATATACTACCTTTTAGTCTAACAAGATTGAAACCAACATAAATATATCCAACCTAAATATGAATAACTATTTTTAAAATATGAATAACTATTTTTTCTCTTGAATTTAAAATTAAATTTGCAAAAAAAAAAATCTCAATTAACGCATACCAATTTTTAATAAGACAAAGAAGAGAAATGTGAAAGAGAAAAAGGCTAGGCCTGGTTTGGATCCGTGTTAAGTGGAGCGGAAATTCAGGTGGTGTCTGGAGCTAACAGAAACTGTTGGTCGGGTCGGAGCAACTGCTGTTTTCGACGGTGAGGGCAGCGTTGGGAGAGGAGTAGGTAGAGGAGGGTCGGTGGTTCTCGACCGCGTTGTTGGTATCTGAGCCTCCCTCAATGGTGGTCAAGATCCGCTTTTGATGTTCACCTCTTCCTTCTCACTACCTTCTCCCTCTCGCGCCACATTTTTTTCATCTTTTGTTTTGTGGGTTTTGTCCCATACGATCTCTTGACGGCCAAGGTTCGGCATTGAATTGGTTCAGGTTGGTTTTTTTCGTTCATTGTGAGATTTGTTGTGTTCTGTGTTGGAATGGATTAATGGGTTTCGGAAAGCATGATATTTCCTCTAGATCTACTAGCTATAAGCTCGTTGGATGTTTGGGACTTGGGAGGTTGTGACTTGATGATTGTCTGTGTACATGTGTGTTTCTCTTGTCCGGACAATGTCAGGAATCAGGAGGTATTTGGATTATTCTGTGTCTCTTTTTTCTTGATATAATGTGTCGATGCATAAAGTACAAAACTTGTAGCTGTATCCTGTATTTGCATATTTCTTCGTTTGAAGGACAAGACAGTGGCTGAAACAAAGTTGGCTTCTTGTTCATCCCTCTTCCATTTCCGTAGGTTTTTGTTGGTTTCTGTATTCATATATATTTATTATCTTGCTGGTAGTTGAACAGTGAAGCGAAGATTGATACGCAGATTGTTAAGATGTCTTTCAAGAGCATTGTGCGAGAATTGAAGGAGATGAAAGATGGAATTGGAAATATATCTAGGAGAGGGGTTGAAGGGAAGCATTGGCGTGGCAGGGCAAAGTCACATATTGCTCCTGATGAAATGCTACCTGAATCAGAACCATTTCAAGAGGGACGGTGGGCAAATCTCCCTCCAGAATTGCTCTTGGATATCATTAGGAGGGTTGAAGAGAGTGAGACCTCGTGGCCTGACCGTGCTGTTGTTGTTTATTGTGCTTCGGTTTGTAAGTCTTGGAGGGAAATCACAAAAGAGATTGTTCAGACTCCAGAGCAATGTGGCCGGCTAACTTTTCCAATCTCATTGAAGCAGGTACTTCCATTACTCTGTCCGTCTCAAAGTTTTCTTCTATTGCATTTTCTAGTTATCTCTTTGCCTAACTATCTAGTTATCATGATTTTCTTGTTTAACTTGGTTTTGGTACTCAAATGCAGCCTGGGCCACGAGAGTCTCCCATACAATGTTTTATAAAAAGGGATCCTTCAACTTCTACGTACCTGTTGTACTATGGTTTGGTGCCTTGTAAGTTTTGTTCCCCTCTTGCTCCTTGATTTTTCTTTCTGTAGATTGCTTTCATGTAGATCTTTTCGCATCTTCTCCATATATATGAATCACATTGTTTATATTGTTTTACTCTTTCATGGTTTCTGCGTATAGGAATGGAGGAATTAGGTTACAAAGATTTGCTTGTGAATGCTTTCCATTTCTTTATTTCTCCTCTCCTTCCTTTCTTAACAACCGGAATCTGGATTTGACTTATCAGCAAAAAATATTGTGGTCAATACAAAAATGCCCTTTTTAAGAGGGGAATAAGGATACAATCTTACCCCAATATTGAACTATACTAATTATTTGAGGCATTTTTCTTTTACTAATTATGGCTTATTGGGAACCATTTGATTGCTTGAGATAAATATCTTGGTTACTTAAAAGAAATTTTCTGTAATATCATTATGGATTGACAGCTGAAGGAGAGACTGATAAATTGCTCTTAGCGGCAAGGAAGTTCAGAAGGGCGACATGCACAGACTTCATAATATCTTTACTTGCGGATGATTTTTCTCGGGCCAGCAACACTTATGTTGGTAAATTGAGGTAGGTCTTGGTAATCAGAATTGATAATTGATCATGGACCCCAAAATTTATGCAAAGTTCATGTCAGGTCCAACTTTCTGGGGACCAAGTTCACCATATTTGATACCCAACCTACATATGAAGTGCCAATACAGCCAACCAGCCGGAGAAATCGCAGATTCCATCCAAATCAGGTGTCTCCAAGGCTGTCTGCATGTAACTACAATGTAGGCACCATCAACTATGAGCTCAATGTTCTCCGCACCAGAGGACCAAGGAGAATGCATTGTGTAATGCACACTATTCCAGTCTCTTGCATTGAGGAAGTGGGCAGTGCCCCAACAACATCAGATGTGTTTAATGGTCTTTCTTCATCAGGTTCCAAAATGAAGGCACTGGTCCCAGATGTCAATTCCACAAGCACCTCAGTGTCACCAGTAACATTCCAGTCTGTGAGAGAGCCTCTAATTCTTAGAAACAAAGCTCCTAGATGGCATGAGCAGCTACAATGCTGGTGCTTGAATTTCAGAGGACGCGTTACGGTTGCTTCTGTCAAAAATTTCCAACTTGCTGCGGCTACTGAGTCTTCAGATGCTGCGCCAACCGTTGATCAAGAACAGGTAATTTTGCAGTTTGGCAAGATAGGAAAAGACATCTTCACCATGGATTATCGCTACCCCCTTTCTGCCTTCCAGGCCTTCACAATTTGCTTGAGCAGCTTTGATACCAAGCCAGCCTGTGAATGATGGCTGCGGAGTGCCTGGTAAAGCAAATTCCAGTTCACAGCAATGCATCTTCCAATTTTGCAGGGGATGTTCACCCTGTTTGAGGTTGATCGTGCATGACCATTACAGCTGATCTTAGCTATGCAATCTTTACTTTATCCAGTGATGATATTTAAGTTGTTTTGTCATCATTACATTACCATATTTAGGGTAAACAAGAGTTTAGTGTATTTATGTTCATATCTATACGTATGTCCTACAGTGGAAGGATAGTTTAATTTGCTAGATCCCTTTCAACTGTTAGGGATACTTGTTCAGTTCGAACACACTGCCTTGTATGCTCTAATATTTAAAGACTCGCATGGATTTTCTCTTATAAGGCTGTAGTTTATTCCATGGTTGTGAATAAGTTGTTCCTTGCCCATCTTAATCGGTTTCATCTATTAAGATGTACACGCGCAATTCGTTGACGAAGTCTTCCAGAATTCTGTTTCTTGTCTTTGGCTTCACTCGGTATTGTCTGCAGTGGAGTCTCTTTAGGTTGATGTAGCTGGTTTATTCACAGCAGCTACGACATTCGGTACATGTACCTTTACCAAGACCGGAAGTTGGATTACTACGGCATTGCTCTTCAATTTCACTGTCCAACTGGGTGGATGTTGCCGAAGTTGGGTGGCCAACGTTGCAACTTTCTCAGTGGGATGTTTGACAACTGTCAGGGCCTGAATATCAGATAGACGTATAGGCGAAAGATGCTGACAGATGTTCTGTAGATAATTGACAGCTCTAGTCTGTTCTGTATCCCAGAGAGGTGGATTCTTACGTAACAGCTTAGATAAGCTTGTTGTATAGGCTGCCACATTAGGAATAAAATCTCGAATGTAATTAACAATTCCAAGAAATTGTTGTATCTGTTTTACCGTGAGATTTTTATCTGGAAATTGCAATAACTCTTTTGCAATATGTGGGCCTGGCTGATAGAATCCATCTTTGAATTGCATCCCAAGGAATTCGATTTCCTTTGTACCAAT
>JAOTIZ010000203.1:7736431-7749379 GCA_027123425.1 Erythroxylum panamense | reverse complement strand
TTGCGATTGGTTCTAAAATGTTTTCAAAACTGCATACTGAGTTTTGTACCGTAATTGAGTGCCGTAGCCTACCAATCAAAGTGGCGCGGACTCGGATATCACCCACGATATCGGGTTCGGGTCCTGCGGGGTTGGGGTGCTACACACACGGTCCGCTCAATTACAAACTCAACTATACGCCACTACAGAACCACACATTCACACACATTTTTCCACACCTCAATACACCAATCCAAGACCTCTCCACACACGGCCACGACTAATCACACAACTTCAATTCTACCCATTAATCAATTGACAAATTTTCTTACCACACCTCTCGACACAACAAATTACCTTGTCTAGTGAAATCAAGTCCAAGTTGTTCTCGCAACCTTTGGCTACGTTGACATACTCTCCTCTTTCCAACTGCACATCCTAATGTCGATACCATATCTTCAAAATTTGTTAAATGGCAGAAATATGACCACCTAATCTACTACTATCTCACCACGTTCTCTCCAACTCCACTGCTCTTCTGGCTCTCGGGTGTCATACTGCTCATGATCTTTGGCCAGTCTTTGAATGACATTTTCTCTAGCAATCCTCGTCCCAACAGTTGCTCCTTCATCGCAAGCTTCACATGCTCAAGCAAGGTGCATCATTCGTCTCTGATTTTTTGAACACTGTCTCCACCGTCGAGGAACTCGCGGCTATCAGCGACCACATCTCCAATGACGATCTCATTCTACTTACTCTGAATGGTCTTCCCACGGAGTATGAATCTTTTGTCACAGCAATAAAGCATCACGACTCTCTCCTCACATTTTTGGATCTTCGTGTTCGCCTTCTCATCGACGAGCAACGTCTTCTATCCTATCATTCTTCAAACTCCACTTATGCAACTCTTCCGGTGGCTCACTCTAGTGGCAGCTCGAGATGTTCCTCACATCTCCCTTGGAATTGCAACTCCTTTGGTGGCAGCTCACAGTTTGACAGTAGGTACAGCTCTTGGAGGCACAACTCTACATCAATCCACAAACACACAACCACCCAATAACCCACCCCAACACTTATAAGGCTAATTGTAAGCCCTATCAATCACCACAACACAACCAGCCAACACTAAATTTTAATAAACTACCCACCCAATGCCGGATATATTGGAAGTGAGCTTACATTAAGGCCTATTGCCGTTTTCAATATTCCGAGTTTTGGAATCATCCTTCTAGGCTCTCTCCTAATTTTACTTCCCTTAACTCTGCCTTTTCAACTATGAGCATTAATGACCCTAATGATACCCCATGTTTTCACTCCAATGATATTGTTGAATGGTTACCCGCAATCCTAACCCTAGGTAGGTTAATAGAGCCACTCTCAATTTTATTCCTACGGTTTCATAATTTCATTTATTTGAATAATTGTCAGAGAGAAGTGGAATATACAAAGATTTTGACATCTCACTTGCCGTGTAGCACTCACAATCTCTTTTCAGCATTTTTGGCATCTCTTGCTGTGAGGCCCACTCTCAATCTCTTTAATATTCTGCAAATCTCATTTAATGTTTTTTTGAAAAAAAAATCTCATTTAATGTTAACGGATCCTTCTGACTATTTTTCAACTTCTATGTTCAAAGTTAACGTTAACTGAAAATTACCGTTAACTTCTTGTACTCTTTTGAAGTATTTGGGTGTATTTCTTATACTCATATTTTTATTTTTATCAACATATAAATCTAAAATATTCAACTCAAAAATTAGCAGCAAAAGATTTATATAGTTTTGATTTTTGAGTTTTGAGTGATAATTTAAAAGTAAAGTCTTTGACTTTTTTAAATATATTTTCAGCTTACTAAATATTTGAATATTCGAGTGGTAATTTATTGCAACACTTGTGGTTCATCTACTTACAGCTATTTTTTAGTGCAATAAATCTCTAAATTTATTATATATAAAATTGAAGTTTATTTAATTTACATTTTAACACTCTTTAGGTTCTTAAATAAATTACAATAAAAGAATAACTCACTTCAAAAATATATAATTAAATAAATTAGTTGTTGACTTTGTTATTTTAGTTATTATGTTATAAAAAAGTATTATTTATTATAATATTATTATTTAAGTGTTACAAATTTTATTTTATATTTTATTTATGTTTATTTAAACAAACATAATATTCAATTTACTAAAAATTTAATAAAATTTAATAAAATTATTTGAGTACATGAACTTATAAATTGAGTCACTTATGTATGTATATTAAAATTTAATAATAAAAATATGTTTACATATTTACATATTGTCGATTTATTAAGACTTTTGTTTTACCTACCCAGGGCTTATAAAAATAAGGAACAACCCTAGTTACATGACACTAGTGCTACTGCTCATATAACACCCAACTCTCATCTTGTGGATTCTATAACTCCATATGATAGCTCCAACCAAGTTGTTGTCAGTAATGGTAACACTCTTCCTATTTCCTCTACCGGTCTTATTACATTCGCCACACAAATTCATCCACTTTGTCTTCAATTTTTTTTTAGTATTTTCACATCTCACTAAAAATTTGTTATCTGTTGCTAAATTTGTGACTGATAATTCCTGTCTCATTGAATTTAATTCCTTTGGTTATGTTGTGAAAGATCTTCAAACCAAGATACCACTCCTTGAGTGTTCCATACGTAATAATCTCTATCCTATGAAGAATCCACTGCATTTTTAAAATCTTGCCACTTACACAGCTACTCCGGCTTCTCTCAATCTTTGGTCATCTGTGTACGTTTAACCCTTTCTAAGTTATTTAGGTCTTTAAATATTAGTTCAAATGTGATTGTACTTCTTGTTGTTTAGGAAAAAGTGTTCGTCTTCTCATTTCACATTCTTCTCATCTTTCCACCACCCCTTTACAACTTATTATTGTGATATTTGGTATCCTTCCCCATCTTATTCATTTTTCGGTTCTTATTATTTTATTATTTTCATCAATGATTTTATTACATCTGGATTTTCCCCTTGTTCACAAATCTCATGCTTTGCATATTTTTCAAATTTTCAAAACTACAACTGAAAAATTATTCTCCACTCATATCAAACAATTTCAATACGATAAAGCCTTGAACTGATCAAAGACGCCTTTGCCCAATTTCTTACCACAAATGGCATCAATCACCACATTTATTTTCCCTACACTCCTCAACAAAACGGCCTTGCTGAGTGCAAAATTTGTCACATTATTGAAATAAGTCTAACCCTTCTTCTTCATGCCTCTTTGCCTAAAGCCTTTTGGTTTGAGGCTTTCTCTACTACTATCTACCTTGCCAATTTCTTACCTACTCTAATCTTCAATAACAACTCCCCTCATAAATTACTATTCACTACCCACCAAATATTTTTAATTTACTAGTCACTGCATTTATTTTCCCTACACTCCTCAATAAAACGGCCTTGCTGAATGCAAAATTTGTCCCATTATTGAAACAAGTCTAACCCTTCTTCTTCCCGCCTCTCTCCCTAAAGCCTTTTGGTTTGAAGCTTTCTCTACTACTGTCTACCTTATCAAACTTTTACCTACTCTAATCCTTACTAACAATTCCCCTCATAAATTACTATTCACTACCCACCAAATATTTCTAATTTACGAGTTTTTAGATGCATCTGCTTTCTCTTTCTCGATTCCACTCTCTCTGATAAACTTGCACCCAAATTCACTCCATATGTCTTCTTTAGATATTGTTCTCAGTATAAAAGCTAGCACTATTTTGATCCTCAAACATTCAGACTTTATATTTTTCACCATGTTCGTTTTCTTGAAAGTGATTTTCTTTAAGCTCACTCTCCATTAACATCATCTACATCCTGACCCACTATTCTCTAATTACTTCACTTACCTTTCACTCCACCCGCTCCAGCTCCTTTACCACTACCCTCTGTACCCCTTCCACTACCTCACTAAACACAATCTTCCCACTAATGGTCACACGGACTCATGATCAAACTCATACTTCTCGATCATTTTCTGACTACATCACCTACTTCATGCTTACCAAATCTTCTCCTGACCCTACATTCTTTATCCATGTAAATAAATTCCTCACTGGCATCAAGCTATGCTTGATGAGTTCATTTCTCTCTATCACAATGATACTTGGACTCTTGTTTCTCCTCCACCAAATGCTAACCTTGTTGGTTGTACTCTTGTTCCTCCTCCACCAAATGCTAACCTTGTTAGTTGTAAATGGGTAAACGAAATCCTGATGGCACTATTCATCGCTATAAAGTTAGTTTAGTTGCCAAAGATTTTCACCAAGCTGTTGGTATAAACTACACTGACACCTTTAGCTTTGTTGTTAAACCCACCACCATTTGTCTCATCCTTACCATTGCTCTTTCTAAAAATTGGTCAATCCGTCAACTTAATGTTAATAACACCTTCCTTTATGTTCATCTTCATAAACAAGTTTTTATGTCCCAACCATCTGGTTTTCAAGATCCTTACTATCCTAATCATGTATGTCATCTTCACAAATCCTTGTATGGTCTCAAGCAAACTCCTAAAGCTTGGTTTCAAAGTCTAAGTCAGAAACTTCTTCACCTAAACTTTACTTCCTCCAAATTTGACCCTTCTCTCTTTACTAATACCACCACATCTCATATCACATTCGTCTTAGTTTATGTGGATGATATTTAGGTTATTGGCTCGTCTCCATCCTTCATTTCCACCCTTATCCAAAATCTTCATACTACTTTCTCCATTAAAGACTTAGGCCCGCTATATCATTTTCTTGGTCTTGAAGCCACTTCCACTTCCGCTGGTATTCTTGTAACCTAAACTAAATACACCAATGATCTTCTTCTTTAGACAGGTATTGATCATTCCAAACCTATTCACACTTTGATCACTACGTCTCTTCCTTTATCTACAAATTATGACACACCCCTTTCTGATCCATCAGAGTATCAAAGCACTCTTGGTGCTTTTCAATATTTGTACCTTACTCGTCATGACATTCAATTTACTATTAATAAGGTATCCCAATTTTTACATTGCCCCATTGATGTGCATTGGACTGTAGTTAAACGGATTCCCTGTTATCTTCGTTCCATATCATCTCACGGCATGCACTTTCTCATATCATCCTCACTACAATCGAATGTCAATTTTGATGCTTATTGGGCTAGTGGTCCTAACGATCAACATTCTACTTCTGGTTATTACATCTATCTTGGACCTAATTTAATCTCTTGGAGTGCTAAGAAAACCAAAATACTGTTGTCAGATCTACTACTGAAGTTGAATATCAAATCATTGCTCTAGTCGCAGCGGAACTTTGGCGGATCACTTCTCTTATAAAGGAAATTAGTTTGTCTAAAGTTACACCCACTCTCTGCTGTGATAGTCTTGGTGCTATATTCTTTGCTTCTGTTCCGTACCAAACACATTGAAATTGATATACATTTTGTTCGTGACTTGGTGGCTAACAAAGCACTCTCCATTAGACACATTGCATATACTCTTTAAATTGTTGATGTTATGACCAAGCCTTTATCCTCTTCAACATTTCAACGTCTTCGTCATAAGCTCACAATTGCTAGTCATCATGAGCTCGAGGGAGGTTGATAACATTTGATTTACATGTATCTTAACAATTCAATTTTTTAGATAAGATTACAATTCAATCTTTTTAGATAAGCTTACATCAAACTAGATCAAAATATGAGCTGTAACATTCTCTGTAAATCTCTTTTCGATTATGTTTTTACTTGTATATAAAGACTCACAGGCCTTTCACAAATACACAACAAAAGCAATAACACATCTTTTTATACATTGTTCACAACTATCTTTACTCAGATCTATGCTCAGATAATGAGAAAGCATTATCTATTAACAAGGTTAAAAAATCAATGATTTACTGCAAATAACCTAAGAGTACCTGCATGCAAGGAATGGCAACATAAAGCAGGTGATACTGTTGTTCAATTTGATCTCATGCATCTCCACGTAATGTACATAAACTAGTTACAGAAGATAAAAGGTTGCCTTCCTCAAGTCATTGGATGAAGTACCTAGTACTTTGGAGCTTTCAAAATCCCAAGATTGTACGTTGCAGAAGACAACTGAAATAGGTCATGTTCAGCGAATTAAAAAAATAAAAGGGAAAGATGTATCATAAATTTTGACTTTTTTTTTCTATTTTTTCGTATCAGAGGTTGCAGAGAATAAAGGTGTTATATCTTTTCATATCAGGATTAATTATATCATCAGTCTTTACTAATAAAGAAAATTTTGTTTTATAATGACAAATTTGATGATAATGAACAATTACTACACTCAAAGTAGTATGGTTTGTGCTAGTAACCGTATGAGACGCAGAAGTTGAATCCGGCTATTATTGGGGCGGAAACTTAGCAGATCAAGACCATTCTTTTAAGTTGGAGATCAGAAGTAGCTGATTGTATGCTTGGATTTGATTCTAGGCGTTGAGCAGATAGAGAGTTTGAGTCTTAGTAGAACGGCCCCAATGATATTTCTGAAAGACCCAATTAGTTGGGAACTGACAACTTTAGTAGTTAACAAACTGGTAGATTTTTGTAGTTCAGTGGTCAGTGCCTAATGACAACTCAGAACTATGACTCCAAACTGAAAAAAATGGATATATAATTATTTTTTTTGATATAATGAGAAGATAGAGACAAAATTGGATTAGGTAATCCTATAATATATATGTTATATTAAGAAAAAATCATTTAACATGTATATAAAAGATATTATTAATTGTTAATTGCTTCACGATACAACTGTAACTTAAGGTTTTAGTAATTTTTTAATATTTTTATAATTAATTTATTTTCATATTAAAGATATATATTAATTAATTTAGTAACGACGGTAATTAAGTTTTTAGTAATTGTTAATATTTTATAGATAATTTATTTTCATATTAAAGAGATATAATAATTAATTTAGTAATTGACAATTACTAATATTTTTAAATACATGTTAAATGATTTTTTATTATTTAATTTAAATAAATTTCTTTTTAAAAATATAACCTGTCTTTTGTAATTTTATTTCATTGAAGAGAAATATAACAAATAAAAATTATTTTATATTTTTATTTACTATTTTATATTTTGATTAAATATTTCAATTTTTTAAAATTAAACAATTTGCTTCAAAAACATTTGTTTTTAGCTAAAATGTAGTTTACGGGACATTTAGAAGAGTTATGTAATAGAACAAACAAATTGGTGGTTATATATTCGAAATGGATCACTTGTTTGATATTTAAAATTATGTGAAAAAAGATATTATGTCAAAATTTTCAACTATCCATCTTTATATTTTTCCATTAATTACATCAACAAAATATTAATAGAAATAAATTTTCAACTGAGTTATCTGAGTTTTAAAAAGCTAAATACTTAATTAAAAATTAAAAAATCAACATTAAAATCTTTATAATTTATTACCCCATATAAGATTTTAAATTGGCTTTTCAATTTTAGTACTCATGGGTATATTTTTATGAGAACTTATTAAATTTGATAATGAATAATTATCTGATTAAATATATTTTCTAACATATCATAAATTCTATTTTTTATTTTACTATGTTAAAAATATATATTAAATATTTTTTTTAGATAACATGAAATCTTGTAAAAATGTTTTAAAAGATAAATATTATAATTAAGCTTAATGATGCTCAATTGAAGTTATACTATTTTGTACATATGCAGGATAAAGTTTAGCCCTATATTGTATCCTAAGATGAATGGTACGCGTATGATTCAGGCCTGCAGCCTCCTGTCCTGTGATATTTGTTTCTTGCTCTTGTCCTACATGCAACGTATTCCGTCCAACCCAGATGCTACAAAGACATGCTCGTTCCATTCGATAAGCATCTGAACATGTCTTTGTGCTGATAGTTGGGAAACCGGATGACTGAAAGATCCTTCGCCTCCTAGCAAATAGATTCATGTCTTAATAATATTCGTTGCCCATTTCATCTTTTCATCAAAGAATCCCCTCAAAAGAAAGCTCTCACGCTTATGCGGGCATATGCTTCAAATAGTCAAAAGTTTTGATAGGGTTAATCGCTTTGATTCTGATAAGCTAATAACTAACATATTCAAAGTTAAGGGCTACTGTAGAGTTTAGACACCTTACGGTTGATCATATCACTTTCAAATGTGAGACAGAAACCAAACAATGCTGGGGACGGGTGGAGATTTTGAGACATCACTTTCATGGAGGTCAAGTTTAGACGATAAAGATTCCAACATTAGCAAGATAACGTGTTTGACAACTTCGACACACATTCCATCCAGATTCTCCTGCTAAGAGCTAACCTAGGCTTTCATATCGTCTCGTGACATGGAAGCACAAAAGAGCTAAAGTTGATTTATGTACATTTTGAAGACATTTTTTAGCAGAATTTTCAAGTGTTGGAGAAACACGATGAAGACATTTTTTTAGCAGAATTATCAAGTGTTGGAGAAATACGATGAACTAAGGATTTCAAACAAAAGGAATTGGAATGGATGATCAAACACCAATTCCAATTCCTACCCAAAACCTGCCTTAATTGATTAAAGAAAATTACATAAACATAATCATGTACTGTAACAAGTCAATAATAAATCTGATAATCATACTATCGAAATAGTCAGCAGAATATCACTTCCGTTTTCTTGTTTTTGCGTTAGTTCTAAATTAAGCAAAAGAAGATACGCAAACTAAACAAGATCATTTTCCACCAGGTGGCTTAGCCTAATGGAGTAACAAAGAGATGATTATTTTTGTACATCGACCTTTAACTAAAGGAGAACTACCAAAATAAGTTCCAGTCCTGTTACCCTTGGTCCAGCGATTCGGCTTCTGGATTCTAGCGGTGAAACAGGACATGACAGTTCCACTTTCGAAAGCTCAGCTCACGGTACACAGTTGCAGGATCAATTAGGCAGATGAAATAAGCCGGTATCTGTCAGTATATTATCACATTGGAACCTTTTTTTTTCTTCTACTTTCCAGCAAAAAATGGAGTCCAGAATTCCGTATCCTGGTTGGAATAATAGGAAGTGGAAGCATCAGCCACGGAGTCACATTGTGTGCCCAGAAAGTAAAAATAAATAAACACATAAGCCATGCATGACAAAAAATCGCCTGTCAGAAGATCTGCCAAAGATTCTGAGGTGGTCCACCTGCAGATTGCCCCAAAAGGTGGGATTAGGTCATTTATTGAATGACTTTCAGTTAAGAACAAAAGATCTATTCTTAAAAGATCACTAACTCATCTATTCTTATTATTTTATGCCTACTCTATTTTATAAAAATCCATTCATTTAATAAATACCGACCTACAAAAATCAAACGGCCGTGATCTTTTAAAAAATGGAGGAATAAATTAGTTGGAAACAGATCTTTTGTTTCTAAAAAAACGATCATATCACCTGTTCTGACTATTATGTTGAATAAAAATCTTCCAAAAGGGTAGCAGATCACCGCAGATATGCCAAAGCCCTTTTAAAGGCAGTTTGCTACCTCTTGAGCTCGATAACGGCCACAAAATGGAGGGTACGTTCTAAATCATTGCTTAACATTAAAACATCAAAATTGTTCGTGACTAAATATTATTTGGGATTGGTAATTTTACGTTTTTTAAGTGTTCAGAAAGAATAAGTAGGAATAGGAAATAATGAAAAAGAAATTCAAGAACATAATTTTTTAATAAATTTTGTGTGCCTACGTTTTGGAAAACAAAGATGACTATTATTTTATTCAATTTATTAAATTTGAAAATTATAAATTATAAATTTCTTCTCTTATACAGCTATTGATATGAAAACTCTGACCAGTATAATTATATGCTATTTATCCCTTATCAAATTAAACATTATTTTAATAAGTCCCATAATCATTTAAGACTAAAAACACGGTTTTAGATAAGACGCACCATTTTTTTTTTCAAGGGAGAAAACGAGATTACATGCCTAATTGCAGGGATAAGTTCCCACGAGGATATATGAGTTACAACTCGAAGGTGGATGTTGAAAAGAAAAAATTCTTACATAATAGGATCTGGCAATATGGGCTAACCAATTCACACACCTATTACTTTCTTGAAATATATGATGAATATCTATTCAAAAGATATGGTAATAGATATGGAGTAATATGCTTGTATTTCAAGCTGTGTCCTCTTTTAGAAAATCTTTTACCCTCCTGAAATACTCGTGTTCTAACTGGTGTCTTTAGTTCTGCATTCCGGAAAACAACACGTCTTAGAATACGATTGCTTGTCAGATCGTATTTATCTAGCTTTGTCAACATGACTGATCCAATTTTCGAAAGTATGAACTTTTCCAACCAGATTTGTCCGTATGCAATTGACTCTTTAATCTTGTGAAATCTCATATTTATGTGCTTAGTTCTAGTATGTGCTTAGTTCTATAATATATTGGATATATATTTGACCTCTGCATATAACTTTAAATATTGATCCAGGAAAAGTATAAAGTGATTTACCGATAAAGTATTCACAAGTTTATTCTTGCTCATTTCAAATGTGTGAAATAACTTCTCAATGTTAGTGCATTAAGATTACCACATTTTTCTAAGCTTTTATTCCTCACAGTCTTTAATTTTAGTATTTTATTTGCAACACTCAAATTCATCATCTTAAATGTCTTCCTCAACGAGTCTTTAGTTTATGCACACCATGCATACTTTTAGTAGCAATAAGCTTATCATCCATATATAGTAGTAGAAAAATAAACAATCAATTATTAAAACTCTTGACATATACACAACAATCATACTTATATCCTCTGTAGTTAATTCAGATCATATAGGAGATAAACTTTTTGTACATTATTGTCGAAACTACTTTTAACTCATAAAATGACTCTTTTAATGTACATACTAGATGCTACTTTTTAGGTTGATTAAGCCTTTCAAGCTAGTCTGTGTAAATTTTCTCTCTAAGGCACTACAAAGAAAAGTTGTTTCATATTTAGCTACTTTAATTGCATAATTAAATTAGTTACTAATACCATAAAATTATGATGGAAATATGTATAACTATTGAAAAAAAAACTTTATCATAAGCAATCCCTTTCTATTGTGCATAACCTTTTACTACTAGTCTAGCATTAAACTTCTTCACTTCCTTTTTTGTAACTATTTACTTTCTTTTATAGATCCACTTGCATCTTATAGGGCTCTTCTCTTTGGAAGTTGCATCAACTCTTATATCCAATTCTCATATAAAGACTTTACCTCCTCCATTACAACTATCATTCATCTATTTTCCTCGTAACTATTCATAGTCTCTTGAAAAGTAGTTGGATTCTTATTGTTGATAATGAGTTTGAAGGGTATCAAATATTTCCCATCTATATCTATTTAGTGGTGTAATAGATCAACAAGCTCATTCAGTGGCTACACTGTGATGATGTTATCTTCTAACATTATACTTAAACTAAAACTTCTAACCTATTTTAAGTTGCTTTTAGCTACTCTTGTTCCACTTGTACCTTCATAGCACTATCCTTTGATGATGTTGACATATCCTCTCCATATGCTTGTTTTAAGACATACTACTAATCGACCACTGTATCCTTACAAATCACATCTTCTTTGATATTGAGTCCTATAACTTGCATCCCTTTACACCGTCAGGGTATCCAATAAATATAAAATTCTTTGACTTGGATTTAAGCTTGGACCTCTTATCACTAGAAACATGTAAATAAGTAGGATAACCAAAATTTTTCAATATGGAGAAATTTACCTTACTTCATATTCACACTTCTCCTGCCACTCACCCATGTAGTGAATTTTATGGCAATATATTGATGAGATAATATGCAATTTTGCCTCAAGCACCTAGCCATTTCAGTTATAGATATGTTTTTTCTCTTTAAAACGTTACTTTATTGTTTCTCAAATTGTATAATGTCTTTGAATCCCATGAACCTCACAACTTTTAATAGGCTCTAGTTATAAAGTTTTGACATCTCTCACTCACTGAGATGACCTAACCATATTTTTATAAATAATAATATCATCATCTGACTTTACTATATCAACCTCTCCACCAATAACTGTGCTCCCTGTTATTTTGATTTCTCATCAGTCTTGGCCCTTTCATCATAGTTAATGCACCTCTTACTACTTAATATTGCCTTTGTCAGTTTTTTGTATGTAAAGTGTTTTAAGAGATCAAATTTGTGTTTAAATTTTTTAGATGTTAAACATCACACAACATCCTGAGAATACCATTAAACATCTTGATTTTGTCCTGTTTTACTTCGATAATTTCACAAGCTTTATTATCCAATATATATGAGTTCTAAAGCTTATTGGTCAAATTTTAAAAGTATGCATATATATATAGAGAGAGAGAGGGGGGGAGAGAACTGGGATTTACATTGTACCTTTTCTTGTTTGAACAATCAATCCTAATATGTCCACTTTACTCACATTTGTAGCACAAGATTGTCTTTTTACTGTTGGATGTAGATTTAGAATACTTCTTAGATGACCCGTTCTTATTTTGCTTCCTCATATAGTTTCCTATCACATACATCCCTTCACCTTAAGATTTATCACTAATATTTTGTCTCTTCGTGAGCTAAAAATGTAGTAGTTATAATCTTTTACACCAATTATATCTTTACCGAATGTAAGAATAGTCACCAAATGTTCACAAGATAAATGTAAAGAGCAAAGTAAAATCATTGATTTTTCTTCATCTGCTAATTGTCCCTTAAAGCTTCAGTAGGTCACTAACTATTTAGTTGAATGCATTTGACATATTATTCTAGATTTGTTCCTTTCTACATCTTTAGCTTGTATGGTTTTTGCTTTAAATACAACTCATTTGTGAGAGACTTCGACGTGTATTGACTATCCATCTTCTTCCATCCACATGGGATAAATTGAACGTTTCAGTTG
>JAOTIZ010000203.1:7699294-7711682 GCA_027123425.1 Erythroxylum panamense | reverse complement strand
TTATACTGAGTTTTGACTGAGTGATGTAGCACGCCACCCTCACAGGGCACGGACTCGGATATCACCATCGATGTCGGATTCGGGTCATGCGGGAGTGGGGTGTTACATAATTAAAAGGAGTTAATTGCAAACCTAGATATAGGCTGACATAAATTCTCTAGATTAAGGTCAAACTTAATAATGAAATTAATAAATCAATAATACAATCATAGAGTTCTAACTAGAAATATTTATGTTAATCAAATGATGGATTAGTTGTTAGTAGTCTCGAGAGACTTATTAACATAAGATAGGAATTTATATGGTTCAATAATCAATAATATAATTGCATAATAAAATATTAGTTATTTAGTGATTTTTAGGGGGATTCATCACCTAGACACTAATATTTGATATTGATTTTTCTAAGTAATTTCTTTCGTCTTGCATTCATTATTGTTTCCAATCTTTGTTTAGTTGTTTAGCTATACTTTTAATTAAAAATCAAATCTGGTTCATATGCTAGATAATAGGAAAAATGCTAATTACTAGTAATTATAGTCTTTGTGGGATTAACCTGTACTTACCTGTGCTAGCTATAGCTACATTATGTGCTTTTAATTATTAGTATAGAAACAATCAATCATCCCCTAATCCCGCCATCTCAGTTGACTCAAGGTTACCAAATGCCAACAGTGCATTGTGGAATTGTGTATTGTGACAATGTTTTATGTGTTAAAATGTTGATTGTTGACGAAGACCCCTAAGTCATAATGCATTTTGTCTTTGTGTTAAATGTTGACTGTTGAGTCTATTTTATAAAGTTGTGTTGTGTCATGTTTGTGAATGTTGTTTGTGTTGTGTTAAGACTATTGACTTGTGATTTGTGAATGTTGTCTCATACTCCCACGAAGTCTAGTATAGTACTATGTGTTTCTAGGATTTAAGGAATATGGATTTAAATAGTGAATTTGAATTATTTGATTTTGGAATTGGAGTTGGAACTGAATTTTGAAATACTATTGTGTTTCTAATCTTTAAAACAACTATCTTGTAGTTTTATCTATGTTAAATAAAGTTAGTGAATAAAATATTGTCTCACTATAAAATGAAAGTTAGTGAAAATTAGTGAATGAAACAAGAAAATTAGTGACAAATTTATAGTGGAGAATTAGTGAATGAAAGAGCAAAATTATTTAATGAACCAATTGAGTTATATATTGTCACAAAGTAGTTGTCATAAAATGATTTATAAATTGAATTGTGTAATTATACAAAATAGATTAATTTATAGTTAAATTATTTCTTCACAAAAAAGTTATAGTTGTGAATTTATTATTGAATTACGTAATCATACAAAATAGGTTATAGTTGTCAGTTTATATTTGAGTTATGTAATTACACAAAATGGATTGTAATTGTAAATTTATGTTTGAATTATGAAATCATACAAAATGAGTTATAGATGTGTTTATAGTTAAATTATGTAATCATACAAAATGAGTTATAGTTATAAATACATGGTTGAATTATGTGTTTATACAAAATGAGTTATAGTTGTAAGTTTATGTTTGAGCTATGAAATCACACAAAATAGGTTGTAGTTGTAAATTTATGGTTAAATTATGCAATCATACAAATTGAGTTATAATTATGACTTTATGGTTAAAGTATGTAATTATACAAAATGAGTTATAAATGTAACTCATGAGTTTATGTTTGAGTTATGTAATCACACCAAATAGGTTATAGTTTTGAAGTTATGGTTGAATTATACAATCATACAACATGGATTATAGTTGTGAATTTTTGATTGAATTATGTAATCATACAAATTGAGTTATAATTATGACTTTATGGTTGAATTATATAATTTTATAAAATAAGTTATAGTTCCTTGCTTGTGTATATCATATGATTGTTGAGAAACTACCATTCCTTTATTTCTTCATGTTATGATATATAAGTTATTAAGTTCATTTATTTTTACAAATACATGGAAGGAAGTTCAAATACTTTAGATAATTCAACTGCTTCAGGAAGATTTGATGATCCAAATTAGACTCATGCTAGATTGGTTCATATAATAAAGGATCATACCATTTGTTCACATTGTAACAAGTATTTAAAAGGTAGGGGATCGCAAGATTAAAGAGACATTTAACTAGAATAACATTTGATGTCGACCCTTTTAAGAAAGTGATCTATGACCTGAAATGGTAAATGAAGACTTTTTTTGAAGATTATCATCATAAGAAAAATGGGAGGGAAAAACTGAACTACAAAATTGGTAGTGGAAGTTCCTTTTGTGATGGTCAAGATGATAGTGAAGATTTTGAAGTTGGTAGTATTGCTACCTAATAAAAAAGGAACGTTGCACCTGATGTTAGAAAAAGAAGAAGGAGAATGTCTAATTTTTTTGCACCACAAATAACTCATAGAGCTTAGTTTTGTTTTTGAAACAAATAGTTATTTAGATGAAAAAATAATGACTTGCACTACTTATAGGTGTTCAATCATATGTGATGGTTGAACAAATAAAAAATAGAATCATATTTTTTTGGTTTATTCTAAAAGGGGGACAATATTTTTAAAGTCTATTGATACATCTAGTCTTGTTATAAATTTTAATACTCTATTTTAGATATTTGATGAAGTTGTGAATCAAGTTAGGTTAGCAAATATTGTTCAATTCATCACTAACAATGATTATGCTTACAAAGTAGGTAGAAGAAGATTGCAAAGTAGGTAGGATTTTTTTATTGGACTCTATGTGTTGTATATTACATTGACCTAATGTTGGAAAATACAAGAGATGCAAGATATTTTCCTATCATTGATGAGATTATATAAAAAAGCAAAAAAAGTGACCAAGTTCTTCTACAATTATCCATGAGTCCTGAATTTAATAAGAAAGGATTTTAATAATGGTAGGAATTTATATTGCCTTACAATTATAAGCTTCGAATAATTTCTTATCACTTTAGTGCTAGGTATAAAGTTAGATTGGAGATTTCTAGAATTGCACTTAAAGATCATGAATTTTAGTCTCAATATCAATTTGTCATCTGAGTTTGTAAGCCTTTTATGAGAGAACTTTTTCTAGCTGATAGTGATGAGAAGCCAACAACGTTTTTTTACGATGTCATGGAGAAGGCGAAGGAAGTAATCAAGGTCAATATAAAAAACAGACCTTCTTTATACACACCTTATTAGTCATTAATAAGAGATGATAAAGGCAATTTTACTCTATGTTATTTACAGCTAGGACATTTTTGAATCCTAATATCTATTTTAGACCAAAATTTACAAAGAAAGCTGGAGTGAATAAGAGAATACTATTATCTATTACAACAATCGTTGCTTTTGAGACGATGTAATATCTCTTAAGCTTACAAATGAAGATTTATAAGGATGTTTTTGGTGATTTTGGGATGCTCATTGTTATTCATCAAAGAGATAAACTTAATCTAGGTATATATTTTTCACTTTTATTACTTATTGGAAATTATTCATCACTTTATTTGTTTATAATGTTACTTTTATTATCTTACGGTTACTTGGTGAGACCAATTAGGAAGTGGTATTCCAGAACTACAAAGGTTTGCAATTTGAATTCTGAATCAATGTGTGAATACAACAGGGTGTGAAAGAAATTAGAATATATTGAAATTCATCCATTCCAAGAAAAAAAAAGATTGCAATATAAAAGATTGAATGACTTTATCTTTATTTGATACAATTTAAAGTTTTGAAAAAGGTAAGTTATTATCATTTATCATTATTAAGTTGAATATAATATCTAGTAATTTCTTAATAAATTAATTTTATTTGTTTATTAGGACTCTTAATAGAATAAGTAGTTATGCAGATCAAATTTGTCTTGATCATATCGATCTTTTAATAAATTGGATTTTTGAATAACTAATTTTGATAGATGAAAATGACTTAGAAGATAATCTTAGATGGGAAAGTATTGACAAGATGCAATGAATTTGAATGATGGTGATTATGAGACTCCTCTCAATGATGAAAATTTTGTACTAAATGAAAATTAATGCTAATATGATTTGAGCAGATATTCAATTGAATGAAGTTTCAGGATTTCATTTATTCTCTTCTTTTAACTTCACTTATATTTAATGCATATATTAAATTATATATATGCAATATAAATATAAAACTTTTAATTGTAAATTTTTTGTTTCAGATTTCGTTTCTAATTGGTTGTTTTTATTAGCAGGAACTCTTGTTGTAATACTTATAAAGTCATGAAACTTTAATATCCTGTCTATTTGATGCATTGA
Source organism: Erythroxylum panamense (assembly GCA_027123425.1). NCBI lineage: Eukaryota > Viridiplantae > Streptophyta > Magnoliopsida > Malpighiales > Erythroxylaceae > Erythroxylum > Erythroxylum panamense. The sequence goes on along the minus strand of JAOTIZ010000203.1, from coordinate 7,707,396 downwards.
TATAATTATTTTTTAATATATGATAAAATTGTAACATTTTAAGTACTTTGTATTATCCTTAGTTTTACATTTGTATAATGATTAAAAAATATTTTTATATCAATTGTAGTTATTGTTTATGTGAAAAAATATTTAAAAAATAAATAGATTGTTGTTATTTCAAAATTTTATTATTATAAAGTTTGGACACTTGGTTAATATAAAATTAAAAATTATATAACACAATACATTGATGAACTATTAGTAATTTTAAAAAATTAATACTATTTTATAATTTTAAAAAATTACCCAAAATGATATTCAGTATTAACTAGTTTCGATACAGTACTGTATTAGAATCAAATCTAATATCAACACTAATACAATATTCATAATATGATTTCGAATTGAAATGAAAAAGGAGTTGGCTGGATTATTCGTGATGCTAATGGTCGATTTATATCGTTAGAAAGTTCCCAATTTGGTTGAAGGAAAAAGGATGAAGTAATATTTGTGTAGAGTCTAGTGCTTTGGATGATGTATTGGTGTTAAAAGATTCAGTGCCTATTTGGATGAGCTTATATCAATAGAGCTTTTGTTAGAAGAGCTTTTTTAAGAAGCCAGTTGACTGTTTGGATGTCAATTAAAAAATAACTTTTTTAAAAGAGCTTTATACAGTAAACTGTTTGTTAATATAAAATTAAAAAACACTTTTATTAATTTTAACTATATTTTATTTTGTAATAAAAATTATTTATACATATAAATATTATGAAGTATATTACACAATATGCAAAGCATAATATATTACTTATTATATAATTTTAAATCATGTGAAACATAAATAAAAATATATTTAATCAAATCTTTTATATGGATTATAACATAAGTAAAATTAATATCAAAAATAAATATTAAAATATATTTAAAAATTAAATAATATTATATAAATCTCAAAATAAATGTAAAGATGAGTTTGTAGATATTATAGAAATTATGTGTAAACCATAAGGGCAAAATGGACTAAAAAATAAGTTCATTAGTTAATCTAAAAAATATGCCTCATTAGTTAATCTAAAAAATATGCCTGAAAAACTATTTTTTTGAAAATCTCCAAATTTAAGCTTTTTAAAAAGCTGTATTTTGGCTACCAAAAAAGTTATATCTACTAAAAAGGTTATTTTTTTTATTTTATAGTCAAATACTCATTTTCTTAAAAAATTATGATAAAACAAAAAAAGTTATATCTACTAAAAAGATCATTTTTTATTTTACAATTAAATACTCATTTTAAAAAAACTTTTATGATAAAAAAGTACATATTTATCTTCCAAAAGCTCAACCAAAAAGGCACTCAATGTCTAACAAGGTTTTAAAAATCAGACCGGACTATTCGGTCCGACCGAAAAAAGTTTGAACCAGTCAATAGTTCGGTTCGGTTTCACTTAATAACCTCTCTGCATAAAAACCGACCGATTCAACCTTTTTTCAGTCACCGAACGGTCCAATCTGGTCTGGTCCGGTCTGGCTTTTTAAACCTTGCAAAATCCCCTTCTTTTCCTTCATCAAAACTTTCACATTTATAGAATTGTTGTGAAAAACATATTCACTTAATTAATAAGCTAAATACATCAAAATTATTGATTTATAATATTTATTTCTTTTTGGATGCTTTGTCTTCCTAAATAATGGAGGAAGAAAAGAACTGTACTATGATCACACTGAAAACCAAATGACGACATCACTTGTTATAATATAAGTACCTATAAGCATAATATAATTTTCTTACATTAATATCATAATTTTGCTAGAAACATTATATAAATCGTATTGTCACCTACAAAATGCTCCAGTCATATACTTCTTTCCAACACCCCCTATTTTATTTGAGTTAAAACTCATTATCTCTTTTACTTCCGGTTACATGCAATACCTCCAGCAATACTCATTTTGAAGTACATTGATGAAACTTAAAAACATAAACATATTAAACTTCGAATTATTATCTGAATTATAGTTTCACAAAATATTCGTTGCTCATAAATAAATGTGAAAGAAATATACATACATGCTTAGTTATACATGTATTAATGTCAAACTTTAGATCTTGGTCAATATTTCTTCTATATGCAAAAGGTGCAAATTTAACTAATATTTCATAAAATTACAAGTTAATTTATAATATTTTGAGGCATTTAAGTGAATTATAACATTTACAAACTGTTCAAATTTGACCGCAAAAATTTAAATAGACTAAAGCCTTGTCAAGATGATTTATGAAGAACATACATTTGTCAGAATGAATGAATTAAGAACATCTACTGATGGTCAGTTTATATCTTATTTTGATCATATTTAAGTTAAAATTATAGTATATTACAAGTTTACAATTGAGAATAATTTCATACATTACTAATTTGTAATTTATTTTAATGCAGTGGAAGAAGTTAATACAAATACTTTAGATGAAAGTGTAGTTTACGAATCTTTAAATAGCGTTAAAGAATTTGGAGCTTTTTACGATGATGAGGCACAACCTCCTTCAGAAATACAATTTTAATTTTTATTGTTATTTTAATATTTATATTAGACTCATATTTATTTATTATTAATTTATTATATAATAATAGACATTAGTATATTTTTATTTCAATAAAATATTTTATTTTTACTTATTCTTATAAATTTTAATTCTTATTTATTATATACTAGTTTTATAGCAGTTTATTACTGGTTGAATATCTAAACCTTAAGCCTTTTCTTCGATCAGTTCGATGTTTGGTCTAATTTTTAAAATATTGGAATAAATTATCTCGTAAAAATTTTAAAAAAAACTCAAACTCAATTTAAAATTAAGTTAATATGAACCGATCATATTTTTTGAATTAAATTAAACCAAATTAAATTTTTTGTCAACTTTAAACATGTTATAATTATACATTGCCACCATTTTTAACTTTCCCAAAATTTCTCTTCACTTCAACTTTTAAAAGTGCTTTATTTCTATTATTTAGAACATAATTTTCCCATCTACCGGTACGTATTATATCAAAGAACTCAAGCGAATGTACATTCTTTTATATTTTTAAAATAATCGAGAACTCATAATCAATAACTTTTAGGTCTATATTAAATAAACTCTCGTACAAAATTCCGTAAGACATAATTTCGTTGGATGAAGTTGATTGACAGAAGTGGACGGATGAGATCTTCTAGCATATAAGAGGAAACTGAGTAAACGACATAACGGATCTTTCAAATATTCTGCGTGTACGGTACCTATTGAGATAAGTTGTACAAAATAATATGATACTTATTTTGATGAGACGTATAAAGATGATAACACTATTATGAATTTATTTAATGATAAAACATGTAGACGTTATTATATCATTCTAGTAAGTATTGAATAAAATAATAAATGTGCATAATAATTAATAAATTATATTTTAAATAAATCATTTTACAAGTTAATAATTTAAAACTAAATAATAAATTTATCTAATTATTATTTGTTTATCTAAAAAGCAATTTTCAATTTGTAACCTAAATATATTATGTTTGAATTTACGTAATCAAAAGAAACAAACGATTTGAATTTGATCATTTAGAAATAGTTTCTCTATTAGTTATAAGTAATATTATGTATAATTATCTTTCTAAATTAGATGCTTCAAATAATTTTTTTAATGAATTATTAATTGTTGTTATTGTACTTCTACGATAACTTAAATATTTTTTTACATAAAAGGGAAAGAAAAATCAATATAATTACAAAATAAATTCTTGACATATCCTCTTAAAAAATAAGAGGTATCTTATGGGTATATTTTTCAAAGGAATGCTCCCAAGTTCAAACTGAGTGGCAAAATTAAAAAATCAATCCACACACCACCAATTGCCTTCCTTGAGAGTATGGGAGGGTATAGAAACATACCATGGAGCACGTGTCTATAAAGAAACTAATGGATACGAAAGGGAGGAGATAGTCGCCATCAGGACAACACTAATCAAAACAGAGGAACAGGTAACAGTCACCGACTTGCATTGGCAAAGAGCACTTAGGCACATGAGTTTTTAATTAAGGCATATCCTAAAGAAGCTTTCTTTGGGATTAATTGCACTTGCTTGTTTAAGCACCCCTTTTCATGCTAAGCAAGTTAGGTTGCCAATAGTGACACTGCAAGTGCAAATTGAAGGTTAGGCGCTTGATGGAGTTGATGCTCTCCCAGTTTTATGAACAGCTTAGCTATCCTCTAACTGTAAGCACTGACCTTCTCACTTTGAGAAAATTTCAACCTCACATTGTAATATATTAATTTGTTTTCTAATATTTGTCTGTAAAATTATTCCTTTGTGACTAAAAGATCACATATTTAAGTCATATAAATAATTTTTTAATAAAATACAAAAAAAAGGTTGCGTATAATTGATATCCGTCTCTTATATCTTACAAAATAAGGAACCTTGTGTATTAAAATTATTGTTGTTGAGATTAAAAATTTTATTAAATAAATTATAGAATGTATAAAATAAAATATAAATTATGCTTTTTAATAAATTAATAATTAATAAAATTCAACTAATATTTATATTGAATCTAGATAATTCTCCAGCATCAATTACACACTTTTAGGGAAGGAGTTTACCAAACTTCGTACAGCAGCTAACCTCATAAAAACGAGTGGGGAACTATTTAATGAACACTTTCACAAACTTAATTTAGTATTAATTTAATTACCATTTTCATGGAAGCGTACTTCTTCTTTTAATGGAATTAATGCAACTATCCATAAAATTATGTGGTTGGGTCGGTCGTGCTGGGTCTGAATCCAGTCATAACGACCTATGGGTCGATCTGTCCATCCTTCAAAGATTGGTCTCACGCCTATCGGCTAAGCAAGGCCCAGGCTCAAGGCCAGATATATGCAACCCACTTGCAAACGAAATCCTTCCATGCAGAAGTAGAAGTCTACGTAAAGACTTAAATCTAGCGTTCATCCCATATATAAGGTATGATTTTATCACGAAAGAGATACGTACTCATAACCTTAGTTTTCTCTGTTTACAGCGATCCAACTATCACAAAAAGACTAACTTGAGCGTCGGAGGGGCTAATCGGGAAACAACCCCCGACGTGTCTTCCTTGTTTTGCAAGAACTTTTAAGCCGAAATTCTCGTAAGAAGCAGCCAACTCTATGGATCCAAACGACAACGTGCAGTTTCGCCAAAATCAGGCTGAACCAATTGGCGCCCACCGTGGGGCCCGACATCAAAGCACCACTTCCAGAAACACGCAGATTAGTCAGGCGGCAGCAGCTAACCCTGATATAGCCGTTGTCACGGCGCTGGCGTTACAACGGATAGGTTTGCAGTTACCTGCCACCCTGCCGCCGATACACCATGCTTCCCGCACGGAGTCTTCGGACCCGGATAATCAACCCCAGCCTCCAAACCTAGAAGAAGAAGAACAGAGCGCAGCCTTGGAAGATAACGCCGGAACCAACATGCGCCCGAATCTCCAACACCTCCCAGACGCAGATCCTCCTGCACCCATGCATACCTCCCTCACCCGAAAACAGATTGAGGAAGCGGCTGATCTGTTGATTCGCCAGATTCTACAGTCTCAGCCGACACGACAGCAGCCGTCTGCACGATAGATTAGTGTGACAACCGATCGCCACCCTACTGAAGCCCTAGAAAAAATCGTGGACGATCGGATCAATGCAGCCATGACCTTCCGCCCAGATCATCCAACAGCTCAATATAGCTCTCTTTTTATTCCGGCGATCCTGGATAGCCTCTCGGCGGTTGACACCAAAATACCGACGCCTGAGAAATACACTGAAAAAACCGATCCCCTGGACTACCTGCAGCACTTCCAATCGATGATGAACCTGCACTGCGTCCCGGACGCCATCCAATGTAAGGCTTTCTGCACTGCCTTTCAAGAGGGAGCCCGACGATGGTTCAATAGTCTACCTCCGAGCTGTATCACCTGCTTTGAGGATTTTAGGCTGCTTTTCCTCAATCAATTCGCCACAAGCAAGCGACCACAGAAAACCGCACTAGAAGTGATGCAATTGACCCAAGGAAGGGGCGAAAGTTTGCGGGAGTTCATCACTCGGTTCAATAATGAAGCAGTCGAAGTCCCCGACCTCACTTGCTCGTCCATGTTGGCAGCACTTATGAGCAACACGAGGGATGAGGAGTTCAAGAAGTCATTGGCCCTCGATCAGCCCCGATCTATTCAAGAGATCAGAAATCGGGCAGACAAGTACATCCAGCTCGAAGAAGTATTGAAAAACACAAAACGCAGAGCAGACGATCGCGGGCCGAGCAGCAGAGCGGACCAGTCCCACAAGAGACAGAAGGATCGGTCGACCTGGAGAAAGCTGATCGATCGACTGGGACATCGACAAGAGTTCACCCCGCTCAACAGACGATATGCGGAAGTACTGGCGGCCATGAGAGCGGATGGGGAATCTCTCCGAGAGCCCAATAAAATGAAGACTTCCTACAAGGAGAGGAACCCAGATTTATATTGCCGTTTCCACAAAGACATCGGTCACAACACGGAAGATTGCTGGCAATTGAAAAAAGAATAGCTTTGAAGCGAATGAAGATATCATGAACTTTAGATTTCTTTTTCAGACAGTATAGCCAAGTATATTTGGTGTAGTGATATACAAAAATGACATAATATTTGACCCTCGGTGGAGAATGTAGGAGATGTCCATACATCTGAAAAGATTATATCTAGTAGTCGAGTAGAGACTAAAGTGGGCTGAGAAAAGGGCAATTTATGACTTTTATTTGATAAACAAGCATTACAATGAGTACTTGTTGAATAGGAAACAGACTGGATTTTATTGGAAGCTAAAATATGATGAACTATTGGTTTGCAGGGTGCCCAAGTCTAGAGTGCCAATCGGGGAGGGATGATGAAGTTGTGGTGAAGGCTTGTATAGGAGGAGGATCGACTGGCCATTCGTAACTCCATCTTTAGGTGCGCCCCTGAGTAGTGGAGTCCCGCTCATCAGTTCCTTCACAAGAAAAGAAAACGGTGAGAATTCAATAGACATATTATTTGAAGCACAAAATTGGTACACAGAAATCAAATTCTTTTGCATATGTGGCACGCATAGAACATTGTCAAGTTTTAAGGTTCTGTCGAAGGCTTAGATTGTACCACTCCCAGTGTGACTTATCTGGAGACCAATGCCATCGCCAATCATAATGTCCTCATTGCCTGTATATGGGTTGTGCAGGGAGAGGTTCTGCAGATCAGTGGTAACGTGGTGCGAGGCACCGGAATCAAGGAGCCATTGAGTTTGATTTGGAGCAGTGGAAGAGGCAGCATAGTTTGCTCTTGGTGGTGGGACTTGAGGCTGACTAGGAGCAACAGGGACAAGGCCATGAACCCCGCATATTTGGCATTTCCCAAGGTAAGGACGGGGTTGATCCTGATAACCACTTGGATTGGCCATGATGGTCGGATTCCAATTAGAGCCATGTGGATTCCAAGTGTTGTATTGTTGGTGCTGCATCTGATTGGTAGGAGGACGATAATTGGTTTGTTGTGCAGGTGGACGCCATTGATTGGCTGATGGAGTCGAGTTGTGTCCCCTTCCAGTTGAACGATTGGCATAGTTTTCCGTGATTGGAGTTTGGGTCGATGGAGTAGAAAGCAGATCTGCCTCAGCAGTGATCAATCGTTCATAAAGCTCATCAAAGGAGGTAGGAACATCTCTGCCATTAACCTAACGTTTTACCTCATTGTAGGAATCATCAAGGCCTTCAAAAACTTTGTTAGTGATGTCTTCTAGGTCCATCGGAACTCCCAGAAAAGTCAGTTCATCAGTCTTCACTTTGATGGCTTGGATATACTCCATGATTGACATCGAGCCTTTGGTAAGTCTTTTGAGTTGTGCTTTTACTTGTTTTTGTTTGCCACGAGAAACTTGAGCATACGTTTTGGCAAGTATATCCCAGGCTTCTTTGGAAGTAGCGGCAGTGCCAATAAAGGGTATAAGGGTGGGTGTCAGGGCACCAATGAGTGCATTGAGGATCAATTGATCCTGTCGGATCCATAAAGGATAGGCTGGATTTGGGATGGTAGT
>JAOTIZ010000203.1:7675021-7699194 GCA_027123425.1 Erythroxylum panamense | reverse complement strand
TTAATTAATAATAGATTTTGGTGTATTTTTATTTCAATAAAATATTTTATTTTTATTTATTCTTATAAGTTTTACTTCTTATTTATTTTGTACTGGTTTTATAGCAGTTCACTTCTGAATTTTAAATTTTTCCTTCCAACGACTCGATGTTCATCCCGATTTTTAAAACATTATATCTAACCATTCTATTTTTATTTATAATTGCCTTACGAGGAAGAACGATACGAGGCAAATCGAGTTTTCCTTTTCTTTTATTTTTGCAAATCAAGGTGGCTATGTGTTTGTTAGGCAATCTCTTGTTATGTCATTGTCCCGAGGCAAAAGTCACATGAGGGTACCTACTTCCATTGCCCCCATACAAAGGATCGCAAAAAGCGGATCCAAAACAAGGGCCAGTTGTAGTATTAAACGCGCGCACGTGGCCGCACACTTGAAAGGACCTCAGACTTCCTGATGCCACGTGGCGTTACTACTGTTTCAATTTTCATCGCGATCGCTTCTCTATTCAGCAGACACTTTACAGGAGCGAGAGAGTGGGAGAGAGATGGAGAAGAGAAGAGTAGCGACAATGCTGTTGTTGTCGGCGGTTTTATGGGGGGCGGTGTCGGTGGAGGAGTGCTGGTGTTGGAGTGGCAGCGCCGGTGAGAATGTGGTTGAGGAGAAAGTGAATGTGGCAGCGGAGAAAGTGAGAGCCAAGGCAGCAGAAACAATGGAAAACGTCGAAGACAAGGCCGGTTCTTTGTATGATTGGAGCCGTCGGAAGTACTCCGAGTAATTAATCACATACCTTCCCTCTCCTTAAATATTTTGGGTTTATAAAGAAAAAATTATGATCGTGTTGGGCCAAGATATTTTTGTCTAACTATCAGATGGTTTACTGCGGAAGTCAAATTTTGTTAATGGAGTCTGGTGGGGATATTTGATAAGTAATTAGTTGAAGATTATGGTAACCTGTACGAACCAGGCAATTAGTTAATTTTTAAAGGTTGCATCACGTTTCTTAATTGTTACTTTTTAAAAGAATGGTCGAGAAGAGGGTGACAGTTGATGAGATTTGGTCTCCAAGTGGAGGATTAGAATTTAGAATTCATCCTAGCCTCAATTAGTTTTGGATATAGTGCCCTACACAATCATGACTCTATCTAGAAGTTTCGTAGTATAAGATGTGTGATGTCAAGGAAAAAACGAGATCTGATTAAAAGGATTTTGGCTACATTAAAAATGCACTACTTGGTGACACTTCCCTCATGCCAGTGTAGATCAATCCTTCATTCATAAGATAGATAATGTAGGGGTTCAAGCGAGATGATCTCTTCTGTTACCAAGCAAGCGAAAAGTTTACTTTGGTTATAGAAATTCGCTTAAGACTTCCATAATTAGGTTATCGATGATTATCCAAGTTGTTAAGATGAAACGGAGGATGTTTAATGGATAGAACAAGGGACAGGGTTAGCAACTGACAAGGTTATGTTAATGATAATCAGTGACGATGAAGCTGATAGACATAATGTTTTGAGCTTTACGGGGCATGTTTGTTAGTAACTTAGTATTGCATGATCATAAGTCCTAAATGTTAAAGAGGCAATTCATATGCTTGATTATGGAGCTCTTAACAACGTTATATTGGCGCCACTAGTGGACCTGGATTTGGACAAGAGAGGGCCGAAAAGGCAGCTCAAACTCTGATGGATAGAGCTGGAGACACTGCTTCGAAAACTGCAAGTATGATGGATTCTACTGCATCAGGTGATTATTTTGCCTTTGTTTTTGCACTTGGCAACTAAGTTAGTCTTATTTCTTGTATACACTTGAAATGGAGCTACTCTTCTGAATAGTTTTATCTTTCCAGACTCATCAAGGTATGCTTCTGAAAAAACGAGAGTGGCAGCCAACATAGCACACCGAAAGATAGGTGATATGAAGGACTATGCTTCAGGGAAGGCAGACGAAGCTATGAAAAAGGCCGCTGATAGAGCTAATGATGTGAAAGAAACAATGGCTGATGCAATGGAATATGGAGAAGTTAAAGTGGCAGATGCCTATGATGGAGCTAAACAAAGGCTGAAGATGGTGACAGACGTTGCTTCGGATTCGGCTGATGAGGTCAAAGACCGAATGGACGGAGCAATGAGTTACGAGAAAGAGAAAGCGACTGATACCTATGATGAAGCTAAAAACAAGCTGAACATTGCTAGAGACGTGGCTTCAGATAGAGCTACCGATGTTAGAGACGCAATGGCTGGAGCAGTGGGATATGGGAATAATAAAGTGGCTGATGCTTACGGTGAAGCTAAAGAGAACTTGAATATTGCTATGGACATGGCATCAGATAAAGTAGCAGATGCCAAAGACAGAGCATCTGGATATGGGAAAGATAAAGCCGCTGATGCTTATGGTGAAGCTAAAGAGAAGCTGAATACTGCTATGGGCATGGCTTCAGATAGAGTAGCAGATGCCAAAGACAGAATTGCTGCGACAACTGGATATGGAAAAAATAAAGCTGCTGATGTTGTTGGGGAAGTCAAGCAAAAAATGATGAATACTGCCTCAGATATGGCCAATGAGGCTAAGAATCGGATGGAAGGAGCAATGGAATACGGAAAAGATAGAGCAAGGAATGTCTATAACATGGCCTCAGAGACAGCAGATGATGCTCAAGGGGCAATGACAGGATCAATGAATTATGACAAGGAGCAAGCCTTTCATGGCTATGATGAAGCTAAGCAGAAAACTAACATGGCAGTGAACATTTTCTCAGAAAAAGCTGAAGAGACCAAAGCTAAAATGTTTAGGGAAGCTGGTTGTCGAGGAGATGATGCAGTGGAAGCTTTTGATCGAGCTATGCACAATGTTGGGGAGGCTTACATATCAGCGAAAGAAAGTGTGACTCGTCAGGCCAGGGCTAGCTATAAAGCTGCCAAGGAGAGGATGTCACAGACAACTGGTGATCTTGGAGATGCAATGAGAAAGGCGAAGGCTACAGCAGAGCTTGAAATCTAGCAAGACATCGGAGTGACGAGTCTAGTTTCATCTGTGAGTCAATGCCATTTCCCTGGCTTCAGTCCCTTCTTATAGACTCTTCTTTTCTTTTCTATTTTTTGCATTTCCTCTTATCTTTCCTTCTATATGTATTTCAATCCATTTTGTAACTTCTAATAAGCATAACTCCTTTTAGCTCTTCTTCAATTTTTGGCTCTTCCAAGTCTAATTAAAAATAGACGTTCAAATCTAAGAGCAGTTTGCCAGTTTCTCAATTTTCATGTATTCTTCTAGATCTATGTCTACATGCAAGCTATTGGAAAAAGAATTTCATCCGCACATTAGAAATAAAATATTGGCGCCATGGATTTGCGTGTTTTGCTAAGACATGTAAATTGTTGGCAGAATTTCAACTAGTGATCTAGAAATTGCTGAAATCTAAATTTGTGTCTTTATGTAGCCACTTGGAGAACAATCATCTTGCAAAACAACCTTAAATTGTCATGGAGTTGAGCTAGTGAACTAGTTCTCTAATTTAACGATAATTGTGCCCAACTATTACACTAACTTGGCATACTCACTCTCCCATGCGATGATTCCTTCATTATAGGACTCCATTTGTGTAACAAAGCCATTTCTGGTTTCCAGAAATGCAAAGTTTCGTCCAAGGTCTTCGCCAGACAATTGTAGATAAGAAGTTATTGTTTCTTTTTCAGAATCATTCATTCCTTTCTGGTTCAGTCTTTTTTCAAGCAGGTTCTCGCCAAGTTCTCTTACAAATTCGATCCCTTATTTTTATCCTAGTCTGCAAGTTCAACTTCTCTTTTATCCTCCTTTTCCCGTGGTTGAAATTGAAAGGAAAGGATATCATATAACTAATCATAAACCTGAACAGGTTGCATTGCATGGCACTGCTTGTTATGTGATGCATGCAAATCATCACATTAAATTCTTCCCCGTGAGTTCTCACCTTCTACCATATTTGTATGCTTGTGCGATCCTCTTGACCTGTAGTCACATTTTGTCAACTTCGGCCCAATGAAAAGTGTTCTAAGAGTGCTCGGAGGTGATCAAAAAATGGTTAGGCTCAGGAGTCAGGATCATCCACCTTAACTCCCACCTGGATTCTTAATGGGATTAATAATAACCTATAACTAAGGCAATTTGCAAAATATGGATCGACTTTTCATTAGGCCGTTGTTTTCTCTTATTCAGTTCGCAAAATAAAATTTAAGATGAAAGGAAAAATTGGTATCTTACAGTGATGGTGAAATCAAGAAAGGCTAGACTGCATTTGCTATTTAATTTGATTTCAGAGGCTATTCCGAACCTGGAATGAGTTTCGATGTTTTGGAGTCAAATTAATCTTTACAAGAAGCCACAGTGTTATGCCATGTGAATTTTGGTAAAGAGCATATAGTCTCCACCTTCATGTGCAACAGTTAAATTAATACATACCGAACAAACTATCATTTGTCACCGTCAAAATTATGACCCACAAGAAGAAACAGTGAATGTATCCCAGAAAATAGTAAGCTCATATAACCCTTCAACGCACTTAGTGGGAAAGGGCATATGAGAAATGGAAGGCGCCTGCTATTTCACTATCATGGCCTATATCATCCCGTTTGCTTCGGCTTTGTTTAGTTAGGATCTAAAATGACGACTTTGTGGTTACGTTCAAGGAATCCAGAAAGCTGTCATTGTTCGAGAGGGCCATATTTTGGTAAGTGTGAAAGATCTTTCAGATATGAATCGAAATAATAGAAAACAAGAGACATAAATAGGGAGTTAAAGGATTTTTATCTTTTCAGTGGAGAAAAGGAAACAATCTCTCTCTACATTCTCTACTTTGTCTTCTTATTTCCACGGAGAGTAGAATGGAATAGAGAGTAATATCAACCATGCTGAATTAAAATAATGACAAGTTCATCGAATTGTGATGGCTGTGTATGATTTATGCTGTATTTTGGTTATTAAACATTAGAAGAATTCGGCAGCAATTAGTGATGAGCAAGAAATTCCTACTCTCTAATTGTTTACGGACATCTTAATCTGATTCAGGACTAAGTCTATGTTAACCCCATGAATAGTGCCTTCAAGGGTTGAGTTTCTTACATTTGCTTCTTCTTCGTTGCCTGTTTGTTGTTGTGCATCCAGACCTTGAAAACTTTTCTCTTTATCCCCATTTGAGAACAAAACTGCTGCACCTCTTGTTCATTTTGTTTCTGGATCTTCCACTCCAACTTTTCAGCAAATTCCATCATTTTGTCTTTCTGTTCTTGACTGAATTTTGTTCTGAACCTCTTCTTCGACGATGAAGATGGATTGACCGATGCTTGCGCTTGCAAATTTGAGTGGAATATATTCAGATCTTCGCTTGATGATTCCGCCGTTCCGCCAAAAGTCATCATTATCGGTGCAATCGGAGCTGTTCCAATATGTTGTCTGAGATGCTGGTGAAAAGAAGCGTGCTGTGGAGGAAGGGAAGTAGTGAGTTGTTGATGAGGCAGCGTAGTATAACTAGTATTTCTTTGGCTATTGTTTTGGTAGTGATAATTAGCTAAAAAGTTTGGCTCTCCATCAATCTCCTTCCTGTGAAAATTTCTATGGCATTCACAAGCTGCACATCTCAAAGATTCAGGTGTGCCCTCTTCACCACTTGCCATGAATTCTCCACAACCATCCAGGACATGCCCTCCCATATTTGCTGCATGATTCCTTAAACATTCTCGGTATCTAATCGAGGATGCTGTTGATGTTGGTGGTGGAGATCTTGAAATTAATCTACTAGGACTTGGTGCTGTGTTAACAACTGTAGCTGACACTGGAATTGGAGCTGGATCTGATGCAGTTTGATCGTCTCTTCTTCTTTCCGCTGAATCTGGAATTATAGATATAGAAGGGAGCTTGGAGGAGGAATCTCTATCCACTGTGTTGTACACTGAAGAGCTAGGCATACCTCCTTTATCTTGGCCTCTCAATTCCATGATACTGGTTTTGAAGAAATGTCAGTACTGATTCTTTAAGTTTTGAATTTGTCAAACCCTTCTTTCTTCTTAGTTCTTACTGCATCATTGGCATCGTTTCCTTGATTTGTTGCTCTTGCTCCTGTGATTTTCTTAACCCTACTTCAGCCTATTCGATCAAGCAACAAACTTGATCAGCGAGCTGATCACGAGGTAACTCCAAAGATCACTCCCCTCTCTCTCTGATCTTGACCTTTATGGTTGCAAAATCCGCCAACCCATTTCACTATTTGAACCCTATTCCTGAAGAGGTAAGCAAGCGATTGAGCAGTAAATAGACAGACGACTTGATGACCAAGTACAGATTAAAACCAGGACGAGCTCAAACCTTTATTCAAGAAAAAATGACGGAATGAGAGAAAAGATCTTAAAATCCCAAAGTAAAACTGAAAGCTTCATGGGCCCCTATCAGATTTAACTAGCTAGCCTGTCCTATGACTTACCTTGATCAATTAAAACTGTAGATTTGAAGTGAAGAGCTGCGAGTGCACACTCCCAGAAGTGGCCGTGAGATTCATACCTGTGGTTGTGAAATATAGAAATTAGGTTAGAGATCTTTAAGCCTTAATCACGCAGAAATGTGGGTTGGAGGTTTGCTTCCTACATCCCATCCAATCCCATAAAATACATCCATCAAAGGAACAGGTGTGTTTGGTTTTGTGGGCTTTGTACTAAGAAACAGTGGATAGTTACAAAGTCACTGATGACATTCCTAAAGGAGGTACTCTTCCCAGAACAACCGACAAGGTCGTGTTAGTTCCCTCCCGACACGAAAGATGGCTCTGATTCCACTGAGCCTCCAAGTAAATTGCCCCTTGGATATTTTGGAGTCACCTCCTCCGTCTCTTTGTGTCCAGTTCCTTAATCAACTGCTTAAGAACATGTGTTTAGTGAAGAGAAGATCAGCTAGCTAGCTAGCAGAGAAAGGGTTAAATTTGGGGGGTCCTAATGATTAGATGTCTGCTTTGCTTGGAATCTTACTACAACCTCAAATTCATAGAGACTAATCTCAACAAGCTCACGTCTGATATAAGGATGTTAGAACCCAGTAACACAAGCCCTAAGTAGGGTTTTAGGTTTTTAAAGGAAGCTAAATCCACTAATGAGCGAGTGGAGAGAAGAATGGTGGCTTCTTTCTTTTGTGGGGGTGGAGAAAATCAAAAAGTGTGAGAGAATGCTCACTGGTCCACCGCACAGTTCTTGTCCTTTTAAACATGTCAGATTCTCTATCTATCTTAAATCTCTTTACCCGAGGCCTTTTTGTGTTTGTGCGCCTGCTCATGCAATTTCTCTGCGGCTCCACCCTTTATCCTATGCAGTGAGTTTGGTTTCCCGTCTTTTTCATTACAACAATTGATGCCTATATGTTTCCCAGTTCCCACTGTCGGCATCTACTCACACACTGTTTTTGTTCTTAATTTGGTTGCTTTTGTCCACTAATGACTCTCTCTTACCTTAGGCAGTACCGTTGAAAGAGTCTCGTTCCAAGCTTTACTGTATTATTTGACTCTTTCCTCTTTTTCCCTTTTGGTATTCTGTCTTCTACTGGGGGCCATTTCTGTTACTGTAACAGTGCAGCTCCCCTTTTCTTTATTTATACGTTTTACTTTGCTAGTTAGGAATTACATTATACCGCAGCTCCATAATATTGCGAAAATTGCATATACAACTGTATATTGAAAATATAAATCTTTTTCAGCGTCTTCTTGAAATTCAAAGTCTACGAGTACAGCAGTTTTTGGCTACTTTCTCAACAAAGTTGACACAATAATGTTTACGACAGCTTCCGCATGTTAATATTGGAAGGTCGGGTCCCACGTTTAACTGCTCTAATAATGGGAATTTACTTCTTTTTAGGATTTTTGGTTTGTTCATGCTTAAGAGGTGAACATCTAATAACACTGATGCATTCTGTGTTAGCTTTAACTAGCAGGTAGTATACGACACTCGTAGAGTTTGCTCAAGAGCTCTTTTCAACCACAACACAAGCTTATGTAGCTTGTAGAAACAAGGAAGTCCCTCGATTTCTTCCTCTATTTATTCTCCTAATCGCTTGTTTTATTGAAACAAAGTGCAACCGAGAAACGGGATTATTCACTTAAAATGGATGAGATGAAATACTAAAATCTAAACACAAAGCTTAGTTTGTGAATGAAAAAGAGTCTTTTTCTAGGCGTCAGGGACGGAGCCATGTTACAGGGGAGGGGGGCCATGGCCTCCCCTTTCAAATATTTTTTTTTAAAATTACTTATATAATTAAAATTTTTAAAATTACAAATATAAGTGGCTCCTCTTTAAAAAAATTTCTATATTCTTTTCTCTTCAACTCTGCACATACAGTCTTTCTTAAAAAAAATTCTCTTTTAAAATTTTTGCATTTAGATGTTGACTCCAACTTTACTTTAAAGTTGAGTCTGACTCCGTGCCTGTAGGCGTCTAAACCTAAATGCTGAATGAATTTGCGTGAACTCCTGCTTTATTTCCTGACACGAAGGCTAATGCTGTATGCCAAATATAGAAATCGATGCTTCACATATGCCATCTTCCCTTCTCTTTTATTACTCTCAAACCTCATTGGTTAATGTATTACCTCATGAGCTGCACAACACCTAATACTCTAGATTATCTTGCTCAGATGCATCGAACGGTCCTTGTGGGAACAATTCCCGAGTAGTTAACTGATTTGTAGAAACAAATTATCACACTAATTTGGAATAATGCGTGGCAAAAGGCCTACCAACCAATGAGCTCTGTCCCTGCTAGACCTTAGTATATATTTTATGCTTCTTAAATGATAAAATTTTTTGATGCGAGTTAATTTCACAAGTGGACAAAGAGCTCAGCCAGAGTAAAGTATCTCAGAATCTGCTGCGACTGACATGGTTGAAAAGCTCGAGACTGATTCAGTCTCAATTAATTGTGCCTGCGTCAATGATCAAGTGCCAATAATTAGAACGAAGGTGAATGACCTCTCCAAAGACATTTTGTTCATCTTTTTTTTTCTTGTTCATATTGATCAAAGAAAAAGATAATTACGATGTAATCTAAAATGTAGTCAAAGGTAATTAACAAAGACAAAAAAGTAAGCATAAACTGTAGATGTCAACTTAAATTATTATTTTATATATATTTTGTATATGTGTGATTAAATTACGTTTTGTCTTATACTTAACGAACAGCAGGATCAAAAGAACAAAGTCCAACTACTCTTTACATGCAAAGTAGTCAAATTGAAAGTTATAATTAACAAAAGGAAAAGGCATCCTAGAATAATTTCATTATTAAAAGGCCTCCTTAAATCAAATATAAATCACTAAGGCTGAGAAATCCAAAAAAGTAACAAAAGAGTGATATCATGAAGATTTTACAGAACGGAACATCGCATCAGATGGAGAGGAGTTTGGCGTTTTCTTAGTAAAACGTAGTTCAGTTCCTTCATAAGTCACATCACACACTGCATGCTAAGTAGATACCCCATGCCGTGCGATAGATTTTGTCGAATCCAGCCCACACTGTTTTGATAGATCTTCGAAGATTTAAAGACTACCTCCAGTGTAAAAGAATATATTATGAGATAAAAACAAGTTGTGATTAAAAGGTTTACGATAGAACGTTTTCTATAATGAACTGAAGTGTTCATTTTAGTCTCTTTTGTGGTCTTAAAGTAACTATTCCTAACCCTTTTCTTTTTCTCTTTCAATTCGTGCACAATCTAAGACTTTTGTTTAAGCTAAAGTTACCTTCTACTTTATAAATCAGATACCAAGTCCAAGGTTTGCGGTCTCGATCACAGGACAAGGGAAGAACTTGTAATGTGCATTATGTCTCTCCACTGTATTTGCTTCAATTGCAAATAGTTCTGTATGGCACTTGCGTGCAACTGAAACAACTCGCTTCACAGCCAATTGTTACCGGGTTACTGATATGTATCTATAGCTATACTCTGCACCTCAATAAATTCATTTTTAGCAGTTAGGTAGATTTTGTTTATTTTTAAATTTTGTACACAATTGTATTTTTTTAACTTTTAAATTTGTTGAGCAAAAAATTTAGGATGAAAAATACATGAAACGAAAACATAGAATTTATGTGATTTACGTCTAATCATGACAAAATAATGTTTTGCTTATTATTGTAAGAAAATGGTGCAAAGTCAAGAGTATAATATAGAATATCTATATAAAATCCTAATCAAGGTTAGAGATGACAATAAAGCTCAGGCTCAACCCGATTCAGCTCGGTCTGACTTAAAATTAATAAATCTGGTCCAGTTTAATTAAGCTTTGGGAAATTTTAAAAAAAAAATTAAAAATTTGGAGCTTAAAATACAAAAATTATAAGAAAACAATGTCGTTTTGAGTAAAACAATATTATTTTCTATTTTCAATTAAAAAACCATTAACTCGGCCATGTGCTTCAGGAGCTTTTCGTTAGGCTTGAGTACAGGCAAAAATTTTCAAATCCAACTTGGGCCAGGGCAAACCCACCCGACTTGGCCCATTCTTATCTCTAATTAAGGTAGTTATAGTCTAAGGTTACATAAAAGATGTTAAAGATTGGTATAATTATATTTTTGCAACTCTCAAATTTCGTATTACTAGTAGTTTGATACTTGAAACACATTTAACACTGACGTCAATATCGTTTTGACTTTTCAATCGTCTTTGACCCATATGAGTTCGTTACTGATCTTATGTTCTATGTTAGTTCTTCTCTAATTCCTCAAGTAAATTCGCATTCAGATTGTACTACCTAAGATTTTAAGTTGAATCATAATTGAGGTCGGGCCATTATGAAATTCAAGGTATATCTCATAAGTTATACCTTTAGCTTTACTTGAATTCTATAACATCAAACCAAGAATCATTCTATACCATTCATGTTCTTAAGATCTTCTAGTTGCACAAAAGTTTGTCAAGTTCAAGCATTGCTAAAATTTTTGTATAGGTAATGTCTTTGTCTAACATATATGTTAGGTTATTAATTGTGGCTATCTAATATATGGAGAATACCTTATCCTCAATAATATCTTGAATAAAGTTCAACCTGATATCAATATGCTTTAACTGCTTATGATAGGTAGAATTTTTAGTCAAACACAATGCACTCTGGATATCACAGTAAATGATGTAATGTTGTAAATTCATAACTACTAGCTAAACCAAGTGACCATATACATTTTTTAGGCCCTTCGAATAATAGCATGTATTCTGCTTTTATTATAGACAAAAAAATTATAAACTGAAGTGTTGCTTTCTAACTGATCGCACATCAAAAGATGGTAAAGATATAACATAACAAGGATCTTCTTCTTAAAAAATCTCCACCATAATTAAAATAAGTATAGCTAATAATACCACTAACTAAATTACCATACCTACAAACTAAGCAAAGGTCACTCGTACCTTTCAAGTATTGTATAATCCACTTAACAACTTATGAGTGAGCTTTCCCAAGCTTACTCGTAAAACCTGCTTACCATAGTAATAGCATTTGATAATTCTAGTCTTACATATATCATAACATACATCAAACCCTTAACTGCATATGTGTGTGTAAGGAACGTGCTTCATATAATCTTTCTTTATGTCTCAACTAGGTAATGCACTAACATCAAGTTTAAAACGTGTTGTTAAAGAAGTGTAAATTGACTTTGACTAATTCATTTACAAAGATTGAGCACCTTTTCAACATAGTTTTATTGCTATAAGCACAATAGGCCTGCTCTTCTAACCCTCTAAATCTCTGTACCTTAAATTTTCTTAGTTGCTAGTAAATCCTTCATCTTAAACTTACTTCTTAACAAGATCTTCAAATTATTTGTTTCAGCCTTCTTCAATATATAGTGACATTTCTCTCCTTGTTCTCTTTACTGTTATATTTTGTGGTTATTCCTCTTGCATATTCATAGATCAATTTTTAATTATCATGTTTGAAATTTAATTTAAAGCTCCATTTTCTTGTAAACACCCTGATCGTTTTTATTTGCAAGATTATCAAGCTCTTCTTTTTGGCCAAACATAGCAAATTCATCCAAAGTAATATAACTCTGCTAATGATAAATTTTGGAGTTGTATCTTTTTCAATACATCATATTCTATATTGTTTAACTCCAACAATATACCATAGAAACATGCACCTTATTGTCTTAGACTCTTTTATACCATTATTAACATAAGCATAAGTAAGACAACTAAATAGATGCATATCACAATGATCAGAGGGAGTATTGTACCATATATCTCGAGGAGTCTTAAAGTTTATTGCATTTGATGGAGATCTATTCACAATGTTACTGCCTCAGTCCAGAATTACTTTGAAAGTCTAGCATTTAATTACATGCATTAAGCATGTTATGTAAGTATTTAGTTCATCCGTTTAACAATTGTATTTTGTTATGGCATATGATGTAAAATGTGGTCTCTCACAATACCTTCCTTCTTATAAAAACCATCAAATAGTTTAATATAGAATTTAATATAGAATTCTAACTCATTATCTATTCAGAGTGTCTTAATTTATTTTTCGGTACTTTCTTCAACCATAACCTTTCATTCTTTGAACTTTTTAAACATTTCTTTATTTGATTTCCAAAAATACTCCTAAACTTCTATAGTAAAGTAATTTCATCTTCTATGAAATTAAATTAGAGCAAGATCCCAAAATCTAAATGAATATAACAAGAATGCTAGACTCGTTGAAACCAAATTTGACCTTGCACTACTTGCCAAGAACATAACACTCAAAGAATTTCATTTTCTCAATTTTAGCTCTATTTAAATAATTTATGTCCCTACTTACTTATGTAATCCAACCGACAATGCCATAATTTTGTACTATCATCATTCTATCTTAAAGATAGAGAGACTATCATTAATCTTATTATTATTTTTTATTAAGAAATAAATTTCTTACTATAATTTTTATTTCATCACAATTATAACATCCTTTAATAATTTGAGATATTCATCACCATCATAAAACTTATACCCTTAACTATCAAGAGTATCCATACAAACTTTTTAAAGATCAAGAATACACCAAGCATCCAATACTCTAGTAATTCCATCATGTGTTTAGATTTACACTGAACTACTATCTTTGACAACACACTCTTTATCATCATCCAATCTAATAATATCATTTCATTCTTTAAAAGACACAATCAATCTTCATTGAAAGTCATTTGATAAAATATGTCCATGTCTATTACCCACTAATTTGTAGAATCAGAATTACTAATAATCAAAATATTACTTCTTTTCTAATCCTCTTTATTAGAACTCCCCTGTACTATAACAACACCTTTTTTTATCTATTTTCTTTTTCTCATTTCTTTCTTCCACTTTTGACAACCTTTTTAAGTGTCTTTTTTCTTTACTGTTAAAATATCAAATAACTTTTGGCTTCAATTTAGATCATGACTTACTCTTTTTTTGAACATCCCTTTCCATATTCATACTCAACTAACAACTAAACTCAAATCATCCATTTTCATTTGTGAGAAAGACCATTTTCTTCAATTCCTTAGATTGTATAATATCCTTCGCATGCTGCATAAAAATAATCTCTTTACCATATAGCATAGTATCAACAAAGTTTTCATATAAGTTAGGCAAGGTATGCAAAAGATTATTATTTAATCCTTATATTTATTTTTAACCCCAATACCTTGTAAATCTAAGATGACTCAATTAAAATTATCAATGTGATTTTTCATCTATGTATTTTTTTTATCATCATTGAAGTATACAAATGTTGCTTTTGATATAAAAAAGGGGACGAATCCTCTATCCATTTTTCTGTGTCCCTACCCTGTCACATAAATCTCAGTCATCTATTTATGTGGGTCCTGCATAAATGGATGGCTAAGATTTATAGGACAGGATAGGGACACGAAAAAATGGACAGAGGATCCTGGCAGTATAAAAAATTGGTAAGGATTTCTTCTAATACTTATTTTAAGTTGTTATTATAAATATGTAGTTGTTATTTTGTCAAACATCTCTCTCAATACTTCATTTCTCAAACTCAACAGCGCCTTTTACATAATCTCTTTCTACTTTAATGCCTTTAAACTCTTTTGGCAATTTTTTTTTATTAAGAAGAAAAAACGCTACAAATTACATGATTGACCGCGAGAGGCTAATCTCGATGATATCCTCTAGAAGGATCGAGGCACACCCTGAGAGTGCATGTATAAAGGTGGTGACACCTAAATCAAAATGTACAGCAAAATTAGCGAACCAGTCGACACACCGATTTCCTTGGCGGTAGATATGACGGGAGATCACGACTCAGTTGCGAGTTAACAATTCATTAATGCCCATGATTAGCGGGTTGAGCGACGTGGAGCATTTAGTGGAGTCCAAAATAATCCTCAATGCTATCTGAGAGTCAATCTCTAACTCAACCTTGCGGTGTCCAAGATCCCACACTAGGTA
This sequence comes from Erythroxylum panamense, assembly GCA_027123425.1. Lineage (NCBI taxonomy): Eukaryota > Viridiplantae > Streptophyta > Magnoliopsida > Malpighiales > Erythroxylaceae > Erythroxylum > Erythroxylum panamense. Next base: position 7,684,742 of record JAOTIZ010000203.1, on the reverse strand, counting down.
CAGTCTAGAGAGGACTCCCCAGAGTTCAGCGAAAAACACTAGCCAATGTTGTGAACAAAACCTCCTAGTCAAGTATTGGAGTTATCCCGAATAAGGCCGCCTATTGAGGCCGAATAGGATGAGCATTTGCATGCCTCATTAGTGTTTAATTTGACCCAACTAGGAGTAGGTGTGCTCCATCCTATGAGGTGTTCCTATCGAGGGCGACGATCAGGAAGTGCTCGGTTGCACTAGACCTCAGCTTGTTTCATCTGATGAGCATATTCCATAACGAGGTGAGCTGGAAAAGTCGGCCAGGAAAATTGTGGATCGAACAGGGTCATGTTCCTCCAAGACCAGAAGAACCAACAAGCGGTATTAAAGAGAAGAGACCAATCTAGGCTAGAAGCAAGCTGGTGCTGTTGAAGATTTTGGTGGAGCCAAGCCTGTGCATTGAGAGTAAAAAAGTCTGAAGTGCTGATTTTGGCAATTTTTTTCCCTTTCAATACTGCTGCTTGTCCCTACTAAACAAGAGGTGCCCTCATCTTCACCTTCCATCGAGTAACATTTTTCGATCCATTGAATTTTTCAATATCAAATTTATAAAAAGACATCTTGACAATAAACTATAGATTAACAAAGAAACCCTAAACTTTGATACTAATTGTCACCTAAACAAAAGACGTAAAAGAAAATAAAAGAAACAAAGACACAATTTAAGTAGTTCCGTTAATGTGAGCTACATCCACCGGTACAGAGATAAATTTCTTACTACTATGAGAAAACGGTACAAAGTCAAGATTATGACAAAACGCATCTGAATATGATCTTAACAAAATTATTTATAGTCCAGAGTTACATATAAGATATACAAATATGTTGGAATTATATTTTGCATATCCTTAAATTTCATGTTGCGAGTCTGACGCTTGACACGCCCCTGGCATCGACACCAGTGTCGTTACGACTTCTCTGACCCTGACGAGTTTATTGCTGGTCCCATCTCTTATACCGACATTGATTCTTCTCTTGCTCCTTAGTGACATCTCATTCGGGTTGTAGCACCTAAGACTTTTAAAGGGTCACAAGCCAAGTTGTATTATTATGAAATTCAGGACTTATCTCATAAAATTCAATATAAGTTCCATATCTTTCGAAAGTAACTGACTTCATATTGTATATTTCAAGTAAGTAAAGTGTAGGAGCGTAATGATGTATTAACATAAACTACTTCATCGGTAATGGAATCAATAATCAAACGAAAATGTTAAATTTGACTGGGAACTCTTCAGTGAATAAAAGTTTACATTTCAAGCAATTATGATTCCCTTCCCACGATTTCTTTTTATTTATATTTTAAACTAATCTGCTATAAATTAATCGTATTCAAATCCGATTTCAACATAGAAATTTTGCTTTATGAAGAAGGAGTCAAGAAGATATGCCTTTCTGACGTGAATGCTGACAGGTGTGACCAAAATTATAATAAATCAAGTTGGACCAGTGAGCAGAATTCACGTTCAAATTAAATATAAAACAAAATCAGCCGGCAGTTTACGACATTAATTGTCTTCATATGCAAAAGCTTATCATACTCTGAATTCTGAGAGTTGACCGAAAGGATTGGCATTTTAGCAGTCCTTAATACGTACATGCACCCTGAGTTTTCAAATTTTTACGTTATAGAGTAATCTATGAGGCGCATCTGATCCTGATTTGTCAACGCAATTAGATGAGAAACTCATTTCACTGCTAGTTATCATCTCCATCCCAGATGAATAGGATAGTTTGGTGACCCTTATTCATATTCTTCAACAATATCTCAACACACCATGAGTTTTCCTTTTTCATATCTATATTTTAACTTCTTAATTCATGTCAGGAATCCCACATCGGACAACTATAAGATCATTAAACAATTTATAATAATGTGTAAACCTCCTCCTCTTGGTTTGGGGCGGTGCCCGGTTATATCCCTTTGCCCAATATGTCCATCAGATATCCAGTCCTGCTCTGGACTGAGGGGGGTGTGTCAGGAATCCCACATCGGACAACTATAAAGGCATTCAAGAATTTATAATAATGTGCAAACCTCCTACTCTTGAGCTAGCTTTTGGGGATGAGTTAAGCATTTCTAACAATTCATAGCAATTTTCTGTATTCCTTGATGCTGAAATCTGGATTCAATTTACTCCTTTGAAAAGGAGTTAGAATAGGGAATATTGCAATTTCAATTTTAATTATTATGGAGTTTAAATTATAATTTCTATCCACATAATTGTAACATATACTCAGTAACTTAACAATATTAAGTTGTCCTAAATTGAAAATTGTGTATTCATATTATGCGAATTAGAATTTTGTTAGAAATAGTAGGTTTGAATATTTTTTAATTTTGTCAAACTTGAAATAAATAAATTTCAGAAATAGAAATAATTGTCTTAATTAATTTTAATTTTAAACTTCAATTTTTGTACTGCAAGTACAACATTAACTCAATATTTATAGATAATTAGAAGTTGTATCAGGAATAGAAAAATAGCAAATCAGTTCATCTTTATCTAGATCAAGACGAATAGAAATAAATGTGACTACAAGTTGAGGTAGTTTGTTTCTAGGCATGCAAAGTTAAATATATTCTCAGGCGCCGAAAGTGAAAAAGAAGCAAGTTCTTTCAGGATAACTAAGGCGGGCTGATGGATGTAACAGCAGCTTTTCAAGCATCCATATGCTTCTTAGCCTACTCTAACCTTAATCACCCTTTCGGTTTCCTCATCTCTATGGATCTTTGTTTGAAGATAAAAGGTTGAAGGCAACTTTTGCAAGTTGGTACTTATACTCTGCTATCCAAATCTCTTCCTCAACTTGAGTTGTTCGTGTACTAGCAAACAGAATCCACACAATCGTTAAATATCACGGTATGACTATCAGCTTGCTCCAAGCATATGCAAGTGTATGGATAATTATCGTCATACACCATTTACTCTGAGATATTTTCTTCATGCTTCTCACTTAGAGTCTGCAGATTCGCAACCGTTATGAAAGCGAAACCTTAATTGTTTGGGCATTTGGGCCGTACAAAGTGCAGATTCTATGTGGTCAACAGAAACGGGCCTGAATTATGGCTTTCGTAACCTGTTCTTCATTAGAGAACATCAGTGAAACTTTACAGAAGCTGATAACCAGATGCTCTTTTGTTTTAGTTTTTCTGCAAGAGATTTGTGAACATGTTGATTCCTTTTTTCTTTTTCTGGTTACATGATTCCCAAACCAGTACCTAACGACTCATATTGTCTAAAAGGACCTCTCAAGAGTTCCTGAACGCTTGGCTGGGACGAACTGGTTCCCGACGCACATGGGCCTGAGATTAGAATTTGTTGAATTAGACTGACTTTTCTTTTCTGATGAAATGAACCGAATTGGGTTCAACTTCGCTTCTAATTTGGGTTTTGAAGTGGTCATCTTGTCGTTGCAAAGAAGTCCGTGCCTTCCAAGAAACGAGGACAGGACTACTGGACAGACAAAAGCCGTTTATATACTAAGATTCAATCAAATAAGAGCTAAACTTCAAATTTTCGTCTTAATTCTTCATTGGGCGATCTACATGGCAGCCAGAATCAAGCTTTAAGTTTCCTTTCGTTTTGGTTTATGGGTGAGAATAACTAACTAATTTGATAAATCAGCGCACTCTTGGAGAAACTGTGTTATTATTGCAAAAGCTAGAACTCTACAGCAAGAAGACAGCAGGCAGCGCTTGGAAGAATGCTGACTGCGACAACAACAGAATAAGCAGTGATGGTTAAAGTAGAAGGTTTAGTTAAATAAAGACCATGGGATGAGATGTCCAATAAACATCAGTGGGATAGTGTAAAAATTGTGAAACTTTATTAACAACAAATTAGATAACTGGTCTAGTGAGCCAAAGGTATAGAAGTACTCCATCAGTACTACAGGATTAAAAAGGTGGTCATGATTTCTGGAAAGTGGTGGAGAGGACTAATAGGAGTGGAGACAAATTTAGAAGAGTCAAAGTGTGTGCGGTGAAGAAGGTCACAGAGTATATTTAGATTGTGTGAGAAGAATGCCAGTGAGTGTAAAAGTTGCTTTAATGCCCAGAAAGTAGTGAAGAGGACCTAGATCTTTTAAGGTGAGAGCAGAGCCAAGAGCATCAATGAATGAAATGTCGTGAAGAACAGGTAACAAGTAGAAAAGTGATCTAAGTGGAGGTGGAGTGAATAAAGAGAGAGATAGGGCTTGATTAACACTATAAAGTGCTTTGTATAGATGACACCTACAATAAAAATGATGAGGATCAGCAAAAAAAGATGGTATCAGAGCCTATCTGAGCTAATAATGCGTATTGCTTTACAATCCTCCAATGTATTTAGACATAGTTTGAGATAGATGAAGTAATTTCACTTTCAAGTAATCTAAACTACATGATTTAAATCAATATGATCAGATAATGTACAATACTTATCTAAACGTAGATGATATTACAATATAGTAAGATGAGCTGTTATCACTAATTAGCAACATGATATATTCAGCGTTTCTCTCTGGCTAGACCGAACTATAATGAAGATAAACCAATTAGCCAAATGTATGACAATTTAAGAGAGAAGATCAAATAGCTAAATGATTGACAAGATCACCAAGCTAAACGAACTACAGTAGTTTCAGGGACAAGAAACATCTGAATATTCTAAGCACTTGAACTTACATTTGGCAAACTGAAACTAATAGCAGAATTAGGAAAAGAACAGAACTTTAAGAATCGATCAAGAGCTTGTTTTGGAAGGAATTCTGAAATAATCGACGAAGAAATCTGTCAATCAAGACAGAATTAACACTTGCAAGTTCATATCATAAACCACATAAATGTAATAGCAGAATAGAGTTCGTTCAAACATTCATTAGTAATTTAGTACCTACAACTAACCACACACTGCTATGATTTTGCTTCTTTATTACCTGCTTTAGCATCCATTAACCTCCACATATACCAAGACCCAACAGACCTATAAGGTCTCCATTTCTCACAAATCTCCTCCATTTGCAAAGCCTGAGGCAGATCCTTAAGCCCATACAAAGTTTGCACTCCTTTTCTAACCCCCAAATCACCCACCGGTAACACATCTGGTCTATGAAGCGAAGACATCATAAACATGTGAACAGACCAAACGCCTATTCCCCTCACCGCCGTCAAGCTACTTAAAAGCTCATCATCGCTCATTTCAAGTATCGACAGATCCGACAACAACCCACTTTTGTACTTCTCAGCTAGATCATGCAAGTAGCTGGCTTTCCGACCCGAGACACCGATTTCTCGGAGCTGTTGTGCAGAGAGCGAGAGGACATTAGCTGGGTTGACTTGTGACTCGCCGCCACAGAGTGCGATGAATCTAGAGTAGATCGATGTCGCGGCTTTGGTGGCGAGTTGCTGGTAAATAATACTTTTTGCTAAGGATAGAAATGGCGAGTCTTGAGAATCGTAGGTGGGTGGTTTATGGGTGTCGAGAAGAGTAGCGAGGAGAGGGTCGTTGTTCCGGAGATGATCAAGAGCGAGGTCGATCTCGCCTTTGACTGACAAGGTTTTAGTGACGGATAGAATGGAAGAGACGGTGACAGTAGAGGGTTTAGTGCAGGAGTTTTTAGTCGGAGCTTTCCTGATTTTGCGTGATGGGAATGGGATTTTGGGGGGGGATTGTGAAGGAGAAGATGGGTTGTTAATAAGATGGGTGATGGATCGGGTAACAGGTTTTACCATTTTGAGATGTGGAGGGTGAGGTTTCGCCGGGAAGTCGTTGGGCTAAACGGAGAGTGATAGCACGAGAAGGAGAAGACGATTAGAGACCGAGGGAGAGGACAGAACAGTGATTATAACGGCAACATTTGATGATCCGTTATAAAGGTTACCTAACATCTGCATGGGCTTTAACTAACAATACAATCCTCATAACTATTACTGCTGACTTCGCCTGATGGTTATAAGCCTAAGCCCAAAACTCTTCCGTATGTGTATTGTGTCTTGTTCTTAGCACATGAGCTTTGAACAAACCCTAGTTTTCAAAATAGAAGGATATAATTTAATTTTCTTAAGTTTTATACAGGTCGTTGTTGGTAGGAAAATCAAAATTTAGGATCTGTGATACTTATCCAAATTGATCAATTCTATCAATTGTAATAGGAAGTCAAAGCCTTTTAGCTTAGTATTGTCTTCTTTTCTCCTTCTTCTACCACCTCAGAGAATAGACCTGTTTTGTTACTTTAAAGAAAATAATTTAAAATAAAAATTTTACAATTTCACATGTTAAAACAAGTTCTAGCATGCAACGTATAGCATTTGACTTTTCAAAGATTGTACAAAACTCATTGAAGAACCAAAGAAAATTCAATAGAAATTTAATAATGTTTTCAAACTGACAAAAGTTGTCATCAAGTGACTACAAACGATAATATAAACTCTAAAAGATGAAAATCTAAGAATAAAACAATCTTTTGCTAATAAAACAATTAAAATTACTAAAACACTACTAGAACTTCGTATCAATCTCCTCCACTTAAAAAGGACTCATCCTCGAGTGCACAAAGTCCTCTAAGTATAATGAATCATCGGAATTATGGAACTTGGACAAATTTGCTATGTTGAAAATGTTGGAGATCTCCATACTATCTGGAAGGTCTATGATAGCATTGTCATTAATCTTTTTTAATATCTTATATAGTCCATATTTCTTTGGTTGTAGCTTACTGTATACTCCTACAGGAAACCTCTCCTTGCATAAGAATACCATTACTTGATCTCCCATATCGAATGTCTCTAGTTGCCTATCTTTATTAGCTACTTGTTTATACCATTAGTTTGCCGCTTTCAATTTTTGTTTTATTTCTTTATGTATTGCTACCACTTGTTCAGTCATATGCTTAGCGAAAATATTGGTTCTCTCACTTTTAAGTACCTTGATCAAGTCTAATGTGTAATGAGGTACCTTGGTATAGACAATAAAGAATGGCGATTTACTTGTCGCACTATGGATGGCATTATTATATGCGAACTCTACTTGAGGTAGTGCCAAGTCCCATTGTTTTGGTTTGGCCCCACAAACACTGCGAATTAAGTTTCCTAGTGTTCAATTAACAACCTCCATTTGCTCATCAGTTTGTAGATGGGCTATGCTACTGAAATTTAAAGAAGAATCGTATAACTTCCATAAGATACGCCAAAAGTAACTGAGGAACTTACTATCATGATCTAAAGTAATGGTTTTAGGTAATCCATGTAGGTGAATCACTTCTTTAAAAAATAATCGGGCAATGTCGACTACATCGAAGGCCTTCTTATAAGGGAGAAAGTGAGTCATCTTAAAAAATATGTCAACCACAATAAATACTGAATCTACCTCTCTTTGAGTACGAGGTAGTCCCAACACAAAATCTATAGATAAGTCTTCCTATATATTCTTTGATATGGGTAGCTTCATATACAATCCAGTATTCTTGGAGTGTCCCTTTGATGTCTAGCATGTATAACATCTTTCTACAAATTTGGACACATCCCTTCTTAACTGAGGCTAATAAAAGCGCTCCTTCACTTTCGCCAATGTTTTATCACGTCCTAAGTGACCTACTAGTCCACCTGTATGCAAGTCTCAAATTACCTTCTCTCTTAAAGATGTTATAGGCAAATACAATTGGTTCTCATACATCAAGTACCCATCGTTGATATGAAATCCGTCAATAGGCACAACATAAGAAACCTTGCCCTAAACCTCTACGAAGTCGTCATCTTGCTCATAATTATCTCGCAGTTGCTCAAAGCCCATAATTTCATTACTGAGAGTAAGTAATAAGGATGCCCTCCGACTTAAAGCATTCGTGACTTTGTTTTGTACTCCTAACTTGTGCCTTAAATTGAACGAAAATTTTTGTAAAAATTGACACCACCTCGCATGCATGTCACTACTAATCCACTTTTGGTTATTCAAATACTTTAAGGCCTCGTGATCTGAATATAATACAAACTCCTTAGCAATTAAGTAATGCTCCCAATTTTTGAGTGTTCGCACCACCGAGTAGAATTTTGTGTCGTAGGTACTCCACTTTCTTTTGGCATCACTAAGTTTTTTGCTAAAGAATGCCACTGTCCTTTTCTCTTGTGAGAGTGCAGCTCCTATTCCCACTCCACTAGCATCGTAGCCAACCTCAATTAGATTGTTAAAATCTAGTAAAGCTAGTACTGGCGCTATACACAGCTTTTCTTTAAACAAGTTAAAGCTCTTATCTGCTTCTTCTCCCTACTGAAATTTGTCTTTCTTTAGGCACTCTGTCATGAGCGCTGCAATGGTGCTAAACAAATTTTATAAACCTTTAGTAAAAGGTCACCAAACTATGAAAACTCCTTAGTTCCTCCACATTATTCGATGTTGGCCAATCTTTGATTGCCTTAACTTTTGCTTCATCCACCTTTATCCCATCCCTAGACACTATATACCCTAGGAATACTAGCGTATCTATCATGAAATTACACTTCTTAAGGTTGAGGTATAATTGGTTGTCCTTTAAGGCGTTTAGCACATGTTGTAAGTGTAACAAGTGTTCCTCCTCCGAATCACTATAAATCAGGATATCATCGAAATAAACCACAACAAATTTACCAATAAAAGGCTTGAGTACCTGATTCATCAACCTCATGAAAGTGCTTGGTGCATTGGAAAACCCAAACGACATCACCAACCATTCACATAGACCCTCTTTTATTTTGAAGGTCATCTTCCATTCGTCACCTGGCCTTATGCGAATATGATGATAACCCATTCTTTATATCAATCTTCGAAAATACCATTGCACCATGTAAGTGATCCAACATGTCATCTAACCATGGTATAGAAAATTTATACCCCACTATAATCCGATTAATGGCTCTACTGTCAATGCATATCTGTCAACTTCCATCCTTCTTTGGAGTCAATAATGTCGGAACTGCGCAAGGACTCATACTTTCTTATATAAGCCTCTTTCGTAATAATTCCTCAAACATCTCCTTTAAAATCTCACTTTCCTTCAGATTCATTTGGTAATGCGGCAAATTCGGTAAACTAGATATGGGAATGAGGTTTATATTGTGTTGGATATCCCTTATAGGGGTAACCTATCCGGGATATCATCTGGCATTAACTCCTTAAACTCTTATAGTAGGGGTCGCATTATCTCTAAGTACTCCTCCACTTGAAACTCTACCTTACTCGTCAACACCTGTTTGACCATTAACACATGTACTTGTCGTGTTCCTTAATCTTCACTTCGAACCTCTTAGCTATAATCAAGAAAGCATTACCCTTAAAGGTTGAAGTCTTGATTTTAAGCAGTAGAAGCGTGTACTTGACCCCATCCTCTCCAATTGGTATTGGATACTCCTTCCCGAATGCTAAGCATCTACATCAAACTGCCACAGTCTCCCAAACAACAATTGACAAACATCCATGTCAACAACATCACAATATACTTCATCTTTATACCTGCCAATGGAGAATAGAGTTCTACACCTCTTTATGACTTCTATATTGTCTACTGCAGTTTTAATCCACCCTCAGGTATAAGGATTAGGATGTTTTCCACTGGTAATCCTAATTTTTTCACTGCCCCCTTTCTAATAATGTTCTCGCTGTTAAGTCAGAATGACTTTACTTAAATATGATTTTGATGTATAACAAAAAGAGACAAAAGTAAAGTAGTTAGAAAA
>JAOTIZ010000203.1:7643096-7664577 GCA_027123425.1 Erythroxylum panamense | reverse complement strand
GAGTATACTTGTTGAATTTCATTTTGGATTGTTATGGCATGTAGCCCCGGGTTTTGGGGTGTTTAATTCGTGTGTATGATTTTGCGTATGAATTGCATGTGCGGATCGAATTTGGTTTGGATGTTGGGATCGGGTCCGACGTTTTGGGCCGCCCGTCGTGGGAGCAACCCGAGGGGTCACCTCGGGAATAGGGTTTCGAGGCCCGGGCCCAACACGCCATTACAGATAATCCTTGACCTCAAGGATTGAAATGTGGATAACAATGGGAAAAACCGCAACGATTTTTCCATGTTGCATCTTCTGTTGGGGCTCCAACCCATTTGACAAGGATTTCCTCACGCTCTCTATACTGCTCCTTCTTAATAATTTGATGATCTAGGATGGCCTCAGGTTGTGGTAGGATGATTGATTCGTCAGAAACGTGTGGAAGAGAATTTTGTGAAGATAGAGAACCAATGTGTTTCTTCAAGAGACTGACATGAAAGACATTATGGATACGAGCATCTACAGGGAGTCAAAGCTTGTAAGCCACAGAACCCACCTTGCCAATAATTTCATATGGTCCAAAATATCTGACAAAGAGTTTGAGAGAGCGACGAAAAGCCGTCAAGTTCTGTCTGTATGGCTGCAATCGCTAATACACATAATCCCCAACTTGGAAAGTAACATCCCTGCGATGAAGGTCTGCCAATTGTTTCTTCTTATTACGAGCAGAAGTGAGGTTCAAGCGAAGCTCTGTGAGTATTTCACCTTAGTTGCAAAGGACTTCGTCAACAGCTTGAACCCTGGTGGTGTCAAGAATATAAGCGTGCAACTTTGGAGGAGGGGTCTCGTACACGACTTCAAAAGGGGGCATCTTGGTTGCGGAATGAACGGAAGTATTGTAACTAAATTTTGCCCAAGGTAGCCAGTCGATCCACTTATATAGTCTATAGTGGGTGTAATAGTGTAGGCACTATTCGAGCATTCGGTTCACTTCTTCTATTTGTCCATCCGTTTGGAGATGATAGCTGGAACTCAAGCAAAGAGATGTGCCCGGCAATGTGAAAAGTGTCTTCCAAAAAGAGTTTATAAATACCTTATCCCGATCAGTGATTATGGAAAAAGGAAAACCATGAACCTTGACGATGTGGTGAATGAATTCTTTTGCCACAGTTACAGTCGTGAATGGGTGTTTCAAGGGAACAAAGTGAGCATATTTCCTCAGTCGATTAACCACCACCATGATCACATCAAAGCCTTGAGATGGAGGAAGACCTTCCACGAAATCCATGGAGATATCAAACCATATTTTTTGTGGAAGTTGTAATGGTTGAAGTAGTCCTGCCAGGCATTGATTCTCAATTTTACATTGTTGGCACATAGAGAATTTTTTGATAAAGTTTTGACTAAATTCCTCATGCTAGGCCAAGTGAAATCAAATTTTATGTGTGCAAGGGTCTTGTTGAATCCAAAATGACCTCCAACGGGTGAGCAGTGATTATCTGATAGAATTCCTGGAATTAAGGATGAGGTGGGACTGATCATGATCTTTTCCTGTCTAAACAAAACTCCACTTTTGGTTAGATAATTATAAGGAGACTTTAATTCTTTAAAATAAGGAATAGTTGTTGTTTCTTACCGTAGAATGGGCCACCAATTTTCTTGTACACATGAAATTGCAAGAAAAGAGAATTTTAATTTACGTGAAAGTGCATCCGGCCCCTTGATTTTTAACTCCTTTTTTGTACTGAATTTGATAACCATATCCCAATATTTTGGGAAGCTATCGAATTTGCGTGGGGGTTGAGATTCTTTGCTTCAGGAGGTATTTCAGACTTCGTTGGTCTTTACGCACAATGAAAGGTCTACCTAACAAATATGGTCTCCATTTTCTGATTGCCTTCACTACAGCCAACATTTCTTTATCATATGTTGATAATGACAAGGAACTCCCCTTCAATGCTTCACTAAAAGATGTGATTGGCTAGTTATTCTGTGATAATATTGCTCCAATCCCAGTTCCACAAGCGTCACATTCCACAACAAAAGGTTGATCAAAGTCAAGTAACTTAAGAATAGGAGGAGATGTGAGAGCTCATTTGAGGTTATTGAAGGCGGCTTCGATTTCTGTGGTCCACGTAAAACCATCCTTGGTGGTTAACAGAGTGAGAGGGGTGGCTATACTCCCAAATCCTCTAATAGATTTCCTGTAATATCCTGCAAGCCCAAGAAAACCCCTTACCCCCTTAACAATAATGGGAACCGGCCATTTTTGAACTGCCTCTAATTTTTGCGGGTCTACAGCAACTCTTGCCTTTGACATTATATTTCCCAAATAATCTACCTGAGTAACCCCAAACCTACACTTGGACCATTTAACTACCAAAGAATTTGTAACAAGAATGGATAAAACAGACCTGAGGTGACACAGGTGGTCCTGCCACGTTCTACTATATACCAATATGTCATCGAAAAATACCAAGACAAACTTCCTCAGGAACAGCCTAAAGAGGTCATTCATTGGACTCTGAAAAGTTGCTAGCGCATTTGTGCTTACAAACGGCATAACCACGAACTCGTAATGACCTTCATAGATTTGAAACACTGTTTTGTATATATCATCTTCTTTAACTCTAATTTGGTGATAACCGGATCGCAAATCAAGCTCATCCAACGGTGAGTCGTCCTATTTTTTTACAAGTAAAACTGGTGAAGAAGATGGATTGATACTAGGACATATGATACCTGAATCAAGGAATTCCTTGACCATGTCTTCAATAGCTTTTTTTTATAATGGGGTAGCGATAAGGTTGGACGCTGATAGGTCTATAAGTTTTGTTCAACATAATTTGGTGGTCGTGTGACCGTGTGGGGGGCAGTTGGGTGAGTGGTGCAAAGACTGCTGGAAATTCGTTTAAAAGAGCCTCCAAATCGCTGGGCAAAATGTCAGATGCTTGCTCCTGTTGGTTGTCTTGTAAGGTGACTTGAAGAAGATATCTCATACCTGTAAGTTGGCATAGCTCCTTCTCCTTTAAAGGTTCCAATTGAGATTGTGTAAGGCTATGAAAAACATGTTGCTTGTCATTGATCTTAAAGGACATTCTAAGCTATTTGTAATCAGTTTCAAATGGCCCTAAAGTTTCCAGCCATTGAACTCCTACAACCATTGGACATGTGGCCACAGGAAGCAAATAGAAATCGACAGTTATGGGGTAATTTTGAACCACTAACCGGAGTCCCAATCATCGCCCCTTACACTCCAATTTGTGACCACTGCTAACCATCACTTGAAAAGACCAGTCACTGATAACAGTTAAACCAAATTTAGTGGTCACAACTTCATCAATAAAGTTATGAGTACTTCCAATGTCAATAAAGATAGTAACATACCAATTTTTTATTTTTCTAATTACTCATAATGTCTAAGGATGAGAAGTTCCTAACATAGTATGTAATGAGATTTTCGAAACAAATTCTTCCTGTTCTGCAGATTCCTATATCTCTTGCTCAGGATCAAGAGTACAATCTCCTATCATGAATAGTTGAGGACATTGGCATCTGTGTCCGAGTGCAAATTATTTTCGCAACAGTAACTAAGGGTGAGCATTATTCAGGCCGGCTCGATTACCCGGCCCGGCCCGGCCCGAATTAATTCAGGTAAGCAAATGTTAAATTTTGGATAATTCGGGCCGGCCCGTGTATTACCCGAATTATTTTCGGGCCGGGACCGGTAACTCCGAAAAATTCGGGCCGGCCCGATTACCCGAATTAGGTTTAGAAGAATTATGAAATAGGGTAATTAGGATAATTCGGGTAAATCGGGCCGGAATAGTTCAGGTAAATCGGGCCTGATAAATAGGTAATTCGGATAAATCGGGCCGGGTAAGTTCAGGTAATTGAAAGTTCGAGTTCGGGCCGGGTAAGGAAAAAAAATTCGGGTAATTCGGGCAGGGCCCAAACAGTGAAAATTCGGCCCGAATTACCCGAATGCTCACCCCTAACAGTAACACAACCCATTTTTTCTTCTCTCTCGCACTTCCTGACTTATCAATCGGCGTATTAGAGGAGATTCCTTCGTGGAAGGTGCAGCGCCGAGTATTCTTGTAGATGAGTTGGTACGATTAGTACTAGGCAAATTCGACCCCCTATAAGTGCCTCCAATGTTCTCTTTTTTCTGTAAGGAATTACGCTCCTCAATGAATCTGGCCACAGCCATGGCATTGGAGAGTGACTTAGGTTGCTTGATGCGTACATCTAAGCGAATCTCGTCTTTCAACTCTGCAACAAAACACCCAACCAAAAACTTTTCTGGTAAGTGATCAACCTTATGCGAAAGTTTTTCGAAAACTTCCTGATAAACAATTACGCGTGGTCTGTTTAAGTCTAGATAGGGCCTCGAAGGGATCCTCATAGTCGGTGGGAACAAAATGAGAATGTATTGCCTAAGTGAATTCGTCCTATGTAACTGGTCATTTGAACTTCTCATAGCAGCAGTGCTATTATAAGGCGATACCTTCAAAATGAAAGGAAGTGAGCTGCACTTGATCTTCAACAGTGACATTCTTAAAGTTGAAATATTGCTCCGCCTTATACAGCCATCTTGTGGTATCCTCGCCATTAAAATTGGGAAAGGAAAGCTTGAGGTGGTGGCGGTGGTTTTGGTGGCCAGAAGGCGAAGATGAGTTTTCATGGTTGTTAGTGAAAGAGTTGTTTTAGATGTGGCTACTAGACGGTTTGCCTTTGTGTGGGTGAGTGAATTTCGGTGAGAAAAAAAGGATTAATCTTAAGTTGAGAGTTATGGGAAGCTATGAGGGCTTGGATTTGTTGGTATTGGGATTCTTGAGTGGTACTTATGGATTGGAGTTCGGTCAAGATAGTTTGCATGGTATTGTTATTCTGGTCAATACTAGACTCATGTCGACCAAGGACCGCGCTCATCTCATTGCGGAATTCCATATTGCTCTGGTTTCAAGTATTTATTTGAGTCAACCTGGTTCTGATATCAAAAATGATAAGAATTTCGTGTAAGAAGAAGAAGGTTGTAGAAGAAGGAAATATAAGAAGTGGTTGACAATCTTTCTCTCCCCCTGTTTTTTCATTAATGATAGTTTAAGTAGGAAAACAGTGACGAAATAACCACCTACTTACAAAGAAAAATGAAACTAACTTATTGTGGATATTTTTACTAAATTATTGAATAAAAAATTCAAGCAACTAACTTTCCACCACCAGCAATATTTAACAGCTTCAAAGACTATCTGCAATAGATCCTCCTCACATCCACTGCATATATTTGTATGAGTCAAACTCTGTGTTGCAGTGCCTTGTATTTTTAAAATCATATAAGAAAAGTCAATGAATATTAATCTACAAGCCTTCCTGTAACTTTATTTTTACATTTTTTAAAAAGTCTATTTTTCGTGAAGTCAACATTCAACCCTTTTTTTAATAAAAAAAGTAACCTTCCTTACCCAAATGTTACATTTAAAACATAGGCTTTTATAGTAACTACTATCCAAAACTACCGGTATTCATGTCAAATAACATCTCACAATAATCAATTTTGACTTAACCCTTTTCTAATCAGGTATTCTTCCTTCGCAACATTCTTCTGCATTTATAAAATATATTTTGAGGAAAAAAAAACTCATAAGATCTGCCTTTTTGTGGTCCCGACACAACTGAAGTTAAATTGACACGTTGTCACCTAGTATATTAATACAGTTAACTGGATAAGTGTAAGTTAGTGACAGTTACATATCCGGACACACCTGTCTCTTATACAACATCAACACTTCTAATTTTAGGAGCTCCAACTCATTCCCCGTATCCACCGCTCAAGACCATCCCAAGAACACAAACGCAACCCCATCTCGGCTTCTCCATACTGCACCTCGGCATATTCCTTTTCAAGCTACCTTCTTAAGTTTTATATCAGTTTCTCTATCTGTCGGTGGTTGTTGTTGATACTTGTATACATATCTATATATATACCAAAGAGAGCTTTGATCACCATGAGCTCCAGAGACGATAGCGAAGATGGAAACATTAGAAAACCGTTTCTCCATACAGGAAGTTGGTATCGGATGAGTTCAAGACAAGGCAGCATGATGGGATCCTCTGCTCAGATCATTCGTGACTCCATTTCCGTCGTCTTTTGTGTCCTCATCGTCGCTTTGGGTCCTATCCAGTTCGGCTTCACCGTAAAAACACCATTTTCCTTCTCATTTTGGTCTATATTTACAGTTAGTTTTGTTTCTTAATCCATTTCGGGCTTGTTTTCCTGTAGTGTGGGTATTCTTCTCCTACACAGAAGGATATTGTCCGTGATCTTAATTTGACAGTCTCAGAGGTTTGACTTTTTGACTTCTAATCGTTTCCAAAGGTTGTTTCTCTCTTGCAGAGGATTGTTTTTGGTGATTAACTGGGCTTTTCGGGGTGCAGTTTTCTGTGTTTGGTTCCTTGTCGAATGTGGGCGCCATGGTTGGTGCTATAGCTAGCGGTCAGATCGCAGAGTACATTGGTCGCAAGGGGGTACGTGAATTGTTTCTCTTTTCTTTTCATTTTCGTAAAAGGGTTTGGAATGGATGAAGGCAGCAGAAACTTCAAATCCAGAAATTCTCTTTTTGGATGTTTAAATTTTAGAATAATCCTGATCTGCTGCTTTGTTTGTTGGATTGCAGTCACTAATAATCGCTGCAATTCCCAATATAATTGGTTGGCTCAGCATATCCTTTGCCAAAGTGAGTTATCACCGGTGCGCAGACGACTTACAATTGATAGCTTCCTGTGTTATTCAAGCTTACATGTTTAACTACTTGTTGCATTTGCAGGATTCTTCCTTTTTATTCATGGGAAGATTGCTAGAAGGTTTTGGTGTGGGTATAATCTCATACACGGTAACTTGAAGCTACCGATATTAGTTTCCTATTTCAAGTTATTGTGAAATTTATACGAGTGATAATTCTGGATTATCTACCTGTAGGTACCTGTCTATATAGCGGAGATATCACCTCAGAATATGAGAGGAAGCCTTGGATCAGTTAATCAGGTTGGCAATCCTCTCCGATCTTTTCAATATCTTCATTTTTTCTGTTACTGTGGTTTTCATTTCTAATGGTGATAGCAAATTGATTAGATCAATTTATTTACTGACTAGCTCTCGGTTACTATTGGAATCATGCTGGCTTATTTATTGGGACTTTTTGTTAATTGGAGAGTGCTTGCAGTCCTAGGTAAGCCCTTAACTCTTTGGCGTTAGATTGCTGGAAAAATGTCAAATGCTGTTCAGGCCAATCTTTTCCATTAATGATGGATGAAATTGTCATTCCTCCCTAAGAGGAGATCTTAATGCTAGATAGCAGCAGTTACTTCATTTATATTCATTTCAGTAATCTAGCAAATAGTTTGATGACTTAACTGATGCTGCATCACTCTGATTCCCAGGAATTCTACCTTGTACTATATTGATACCTGGATTATTTTTCATACCAGAGTCTCCTAGATGGTTGGTAAGTTAATATGCTCCATATTATATGCTAAAGTATTCACCTTTCCCCTTTCCAGTTCTCTCATCCACTTTTTCTTCCCATTTTTGGTGGTCATTTGTTCTGCCACCAGGCAAAAATGGGACTGACAGAAGATTTTGAAACCTCTTTACAAGTATTGCGGGGGTTTGACACAGACATTTCTGCTGAAGTGAATGAAATCAAGGTATGCTCCTCTTTCTTTGCTTCCTTTTCTCTATTTACTTGCGTAAATTTGTGCATCAGGTCCAGATTTTAGTTAAGGTGGTATATTCCACATACATTAGTATATTGTGAACTGAGTCCTGCTATCAGTCACTAGTATCCATGCAGACTTGTTTCACGTGCATGTTTAAATTCCGTTGAAGTTATCATATGTCATGGATTTACTGTTTGCAGAGATCAGTAGCATCATCAAGCAAAAGAACAACAATCCGATTTGCTGATCTGAAAAGAAGAAGATTTTGGTACCCTTTGATGGTAGACTGATTTGTTCAAATTCCAGTGGCTTTCTATTGTAATTATTTTTATGTTTGGACCGGCTATGGTGATAGGAACCATATTTGCTGTAGGTAGGAATTGGATTACTCGTGCTTCAGCAACTAAGTGGTATCAATGGAATTTTCTTCTATTCCAGTAAAATATTTGCAAATGCTGGTAAACCAAACTCTTCTTTGACTTGGTTTCAATTATGAGATATGTTAGAGGAGAATATGCTGTTCAACATTTTCCTGTAGCCCTCCTATAGTTTTCAATGTCAACACTGATATTCTTCAGACTCAGTTGAACAAGATGGTTTCTTTTTATCCTTCATAATATATAGTATTACAAAGAGACCGTATAGCAGTTACTGAAAATTATTTTACTAGGAAAAGATTAGAGGTGGAAATTGATGTGTTCGTTTCCTCTACCTTCCTTTTGTGTAGATGTGTTGTACAATATTTATCCAAGTGATTTCTTTAAGGTTGGTGTAGATAATTTCAGTGGATATGATTTTTGCTGCTTGGATTGTGCTCAAGTGGATGGTCTATGACGATTGATCAAATTTGACAGGGATTTCCTCAAGTGATCTCGCTACATTTGGACTTGGGGCTATTCAAGTAAGATGAAGCGGCATCGATAATGTTACAGTTCTTATTCTCTTGGGCGTTAGTTAAGTGGCGAGTGTGTGGGGAGCTGTGGAAGTGTCAGTCATGTCTCGAAAAAAGAAAAATGAAAAAGGGCAAAAGAAAGATTTATATGGCCATCTAATTTCAAGTTGGATCTTCTGTAGGTTCTTGTTACTGCTGCTGCTACCTGGTTGATGGACAAAGCTGGACGCAGGCTTCTTCTCATTGTGAGTTTCTTAGTGCATAGTGGCAAATTCAGTGGTGGAATGCAAATTATCTGCAGGAAGTAGTGGAAAAGAACAAAAATCTAAAATTTTAGTCACTTTCGCAGGTGTCTACATCTGGAGTTACTATTAGTTTGTTGCTTGTTGCAGTCGCCTTTTACTTGGAGGTTAGCAGGACAACTTCGACTCATCTGTCAAATAATGATCTGAATGTTCATTCCGTCTGTCATCAATCACTTATATCTCCATTTATCGGCGCTGACTTGAACTTTTTATTTTTTAAATATTCCTTACTCGTTCAAATGTTAACAGAGTCTGGCGTCAAAAGATTCTCATTTATATGGTGTAATGGGGATACTGTCACTTATAGGACTTGTGGTATGATTCCCTGTACACTCTGTTCTTGTGTTGTGTTCCTGCGTGTGCCCGTGTGCACCGTTTGTTTGGAAAGAGCTCTTTGGTATGAATGTGGAGCCACTTCTTTTCAGGCTGTGGTAATTTTCTTCTCTGTGGGACTTGGAGCTATCCCCTGGATCATAATGTCTGAGGTATACAATTATCTGGGAAGTTTTATTCATAAGGTTTAAGACATAAGTGGAGAGTAGATGGTGCTATCCAACAATGGAACCTCATCAACTTCCGTCTGTTTCTTTCAAGTGCTCAATGTTTTTCCTGAATTGCTCATTTTCAGATACTACCGGTCGATATTAAGAGTCTTGCAGGCAGTATAGCAACTTTAGCCAATTGGCTCTCATCCTGGTTGGTCACTATGACAGCAAACTTGCTCTTGAGTTGGAGCAGTACAGGTTCTCTCTCTGTTGTCCACATGTTTACAATTGTATGCTATGCTTACATGAGTGTGTTGGTTTAGATAAAGACAATCTCAATTCTGACTGATGGGAGTGTTGTTTTCGTTCAACAGGGACCTTCACTATTTACACCATGGTGTCTGCTTTTACAGTCGCTTTTGTGTCTGTCTGGGTCCCCGAAACCAAAGGAAGAACTCTGGAAGAAATACAAGTGGCTTTCAGATGAAAAGTTTGCCCAAGTATTTGAGATCTGCTCTCAATCAATTTTGTCAAGATTGCAAATTTCTTATGCAACTTTGTGGTTTGTTTCTCCAAAATATGGGGGGGTGTGGTGTTGAAACAAAGAGAAAGGAATAGAATTTCATTAGCAATTATTATACAAACTTCTCTTCGATACATTTTTCTAGTAGTGAAATGCACCAAACAGGAGGTAATTGATGACAGAGTGCAAATAGTACAAGAATGAAAGATGCTGGTTGCATTTGTCAGTTTTGAGCTCCGCCTTCGTGCAGCCAAGCAAGGGACTTCTTCAAAAACCTATTGTAGACACAGGGTCGTTCCAGGTGAACCAAATGACCTGCCTTCTTTATGCCTTGGAATGTTGCGTTCTCACCTAGTTGCCTGCGGTAACGTCAATCAAAATAAGCTGGTTACTCGCTAGAATGCGATTGCTTGGAATTAATGACTGAAACTATCAAGAGTGAAAGACATACTCTTTCATGTTCATTGCGTGTTCCAGCTTGAAGATTTGATCATCTTCACCCCATAGTAGATGTATTTTCTGCAAGACAATACAAACCTGCTTCAGTAACAAAAGAAGGAAGAGCAATATACGTAAACATAGATCTACTTTGATGATTCAATCGTTCAAAGTTCACTAACAAAAGAAATTACTTTGAACGACGTTATTTGTATACTCGCAAGCAATCAGAAAGTAGAAGTTAAAATACTTGCACAACCTGAGAGAACTTAGGGATGGTGGGATCCTTGTTGCTGACCACGAGCCCTTCCAGGAGTTCTCCTCTTTCCTGCCTGTTGGTGAACATCACCTGCAATTACTCGGTTAGGACAGGTGAAATTGAGAAAGGTAACTAGTTACTGGTCCTAAACTTCTAATGTATGCAATGTCTAGACATGCAAGCCCGATTTTCCCTGCTACGGCTTTCTCAAGTGCAGTAAACACATTCTGAAAAAGACAGTTCCAAGTGGGCGTTTGTCAGTTTGTGTAATGAAAAGTCTGTGTGGTCTCGCCGTCTTGAAGGTGATTAGGTGAAAAGCAGTTGAACGACGAAAATTGCAAGTGTTGATGGTTCATTAGGGCCTACAATGACTTTGCAGCAATCCGTACATTGCATGCGTTCGCTTTCTATTCATCCTTATTAATTCTAAATAGTAAATTATATGATTAATTATTAATTATATGAATATAATTTAAAAAACAAGTATCATAAAATTAATAAAATAATAATTTTTTTAAAATATAATTATCAAATTCTTGTCGTGTCATTAATACCATAAAAATGTAAAACTTAAAAAATCTTTCTTCTTGCCAACATATCAGAATTTGAAGCTTAGAAACCAAAGATGTGGGATTGCTTCTCTAAGTAAAAAAAACATACACCAAAATTGATTCCTAGTTAAAGAGAAGACCTTTTTGACATCAGCTAGAGCTTTATCCTATTTTGTCGCAAAAAGATTGAATCCCCAACTCAAAGGGCCCTCACACTCCGGCCCGACGAAATAATTGGGAGGATGTAAATCAGATACTCAGTGGTCCGTTAAGGGGAGGTAAACAACCCACAGGTCTACAAGGAGCCCACCCTCAAAGTCTACTAAGGGCTCAAAAATGTTACTCCCACACTATAAATCGTGGGGGATTCAAACCTTACACCTTGTCACAAATCTATCCCTCTAAAACCATCCTATCTTGTACTGATGCCTTGTGCTTTCACTACATTTGACTTACAGTAACAAGTCTAACATTAATGTTTAAGCCAGCTAGACAAGATCACGAAGCTGAACGTGGGAAACAGCTTGGTGGTTTAACAAATAATTGATGATAATAATAACAATTGCAGACAGTAGGGACTAGGGGATGACAAGTCAATTTTTCAAATTAAAAATATAAAACAAAGTTTTTTTTTAACTAGACCCGAGTTTAGAATCGAAAACACCTAAATCTAGCTAGATCCAATTGTCACCCCTAACAAAAAGAGGCCTTCTATTGAATTTATTTTTTCAAAACATAATTGTATCCTATAATTGCTTGGAAATACAATTTTATTTGAAAACTATATAATTTTATATCATTCTACGTAAAATCCAAATATAGATATTTATTGACCATTCTTTCCAAAAATAAAAAGGACTGATGTAACATCTCGTTACAAGTCACATGACACCTACAATATTTACAATTTGAATTGTCGTTGTTATTATGTCAAGGCTGAGTGTCCCGAGTGGGATCAATTCGTGATAGCTCATTCTACCTGTACCAAACCTGTACCAAAGTTGGTAATGTTTTGTGAATACACCACCTTAAGTTAGATATACCAATGATTTTAAGATGGGTTCTATTCGATAACTTAAGCAATTTTCTTGTGACAAATACGATATGGGAGAGAACATTCTTGGGGCTGTTGCTGTTGCAACTACTTTCCTTATGACTAGTTCAGATCTTCTGTCCAGTTTTATAGTGTTTTATTGTGTCCAGTGAATCTCAATCATTTATTTATGTAGGTCTCGCGTGAGTCCCGCATAAATAAATGCGAGTCCCGCAGAAATAAATGACTGAGATTTACTGGACACAATAAAACACCATAAAATTAAACTAGGACAAGGTATATGTCGGTGCAAGTTTTACGGAATCCTTGCGTATTGCATGTAAGTTGAATCCAACTTCATGAAAATATCGTGTTTGAACACGTAAGTACAAAAGTTGATTTTAAGCAGCTAAGGATGGTCCTCTCAAGTTTACACACAATCACGATGAAAGTATATATCGAACCTTTATATGGAAAAGGAATGACTTTAGTAAAAATGAAAACCTACCTCGAGAAAATCTTTGAAAAGCCGATTTGGGAACCAAAGCTTCTTGTAGGCGGCAACAGAAAGTAGAGCTTTAAGGCCTTTGACAGAATTGGGCAGCAGAAGCTCTGTAGAGCAATTGAACCCTAGTCTGTTTACAGTCTCCTCGCTAATCGAATCTGTCATGGCAATGATCGAGCCAGACACGACTATGCCCTGAACAAAGTCGGGGTAGAACTCAGCCATCTTAAAAACCACCATGCCACCATAACTAAACCCCACCACCACACACTGCTCCACTCCAAGTTTCTTCAGACCCTTCATCAAAGTTTCTGCTTGGAAAGTTGGTGACCTGTCAGATTTGTCGGTTACGGAGCCACCGAAGAAGAGAAGGTCAGGAATATAAACAGAGTACTTCTTCGTCAAGGCACCAACTTGAAACTGCCAAGTGACGATACCCTCTCCGGCAAAACCATGGACTAAGACTACCACAGGCTTTTTGGGTTTGATTAAGACTGCGGTGTCACCTTTTTGGCCTTTCTTGGGTTTCTTGACGGTTTCAACCGGAACCCAGAAGTTCATGACAGTACCTGGCTCGGTCTCGACGGCTTGAGGCTGAATACCTGCCATTTTCATTAGCCCGTTTATCAATGGCCTCTGAGCTGCAACTAGGTTCACCATCTCTATTTGGCTAGCTTGCTGTTTCTAATCAGTTCGCGCAAGCTTGTGAATGAGCGTGAACGCAAAGATCAGGGGTTTTTAAACAGCGAGAAAAGGTTGGTTTGGTGCTGGGTTGTTATCTTTTGTTTTTGGCGATGGCCTGCTAATTATGGCATTGAAAATTTGCAGACAATTTTAAACAACTTCTACACCTGGAAGCGATTGAAATTTAATGATTACTATGGCTTTGACAAATTCCGCATGCATACATTTGAGAGGCCCACACCATTTCAGGAAATAATTCCAATTTTGTGTTCTAGTGAAAACACTAAAACTATATTTCATTCAAAGTTTAAGGATTGTAAATTCAAATATTATTATTATATGGTAACAACTACAGGGCCATCAATCTAGTAATGTTATAGCGATCATGATTAATCTAGACTGAACTACTCATGTACATTAACATATGACCTTACATTAGGCAAAATACTGATATATTCTCCTCTATAATAACTATAATATAAATCAGTGAATTTTATCTGATATATATAATACTAATTTAAAATGACTTATCAACTTAAGAGTTATTTATCATAAATAAGTCATTATGATTAATCAGTAATGAATTTTAACATAAAACAAACATACTTGTGTAACACAAAATCTTTCAAAATTAAAAAAAAAACACTTTAGATATTATTAACTTTCCAAAGAATTTTTTATACCACCTAAAGTTAAATCAGTACAAAAAGAGGTTGAAGATTTAAAATGTTCAATTGATGTTATATCGTCATAAAATCAGTCAAATATTACATAAAATTAAAGAATTTGAAATATGATTAAAAGATATTATTCTTATTTGAACTTTAATTGAAAAAATATATTGTTAAATATAAATTAATTGATTTATTTTAGTTTATAAGAACATATTAATTTACAAAAATTGACCGAATAATTAATAAATTGATCAATTTTTAATAATAAGGGTTATTAAATTAAATCGAACCAAAAAATTTGACGGTTCAAAACTTTTGAACTTCTTAGTTTTTTAATCATCCAATGGCGCCATTCCTAATCCTAAGGGGCAATGCCATAAATTATTGAAACATACCATATGTTATTGAGTGAAACAAGGACCCTGTTTAGTAATCAGCGGATTACATTAACTGTTAATTGATTCTATCAACGGTTAGCTAATAGCGAATTAATATATATAGCTAATTTGACTAGTAGATACATCAGTTATTTATTTAAAGATGTTTCATAAAATTATTCATTTAGTGTTAGCTATTTATGTATAAAATGACTTAAGAGCGTATTACTTAAAAAAATTTATAAGGATGCGAGTATTGGTTGTTTATATCTTAGTATTTTTTTATATTCTCATAAAAATTTAGATAGAACAAAAGAATTCAACACAGTTATTTTCTCTAATATCTTCCAACGAGTCTTAAAAACATTAAAAGCCTTTTTCATACAACTTTTCGATGACAAAAATTTTCAAGATCCTTTTAGATTTGTACCACAAAGAGCCAACTGAAGAACTTAAGAGATCGCTAAAATATAACTAAAAATAATCTTGAGAATGTGGTCGATCGGATCACATCATGAATTTTTCCTCAAATACAGCACCAATGAGCTTAATATAAAATTGGGCATATAAAAATAATATTGATTTAATTTCTAATTTAAGAAATATATTTTTTGTTATTTTAATTTTTAAAAATTGAGATTATATTTTAATATATTAAATTAAATTAAAATTATTTTGAAAAAATGTTTATATTAATATCTTAAAACTTAAACTTAGATAAAAATAATTAATTTAAATTTGAGTTATTAATTTTAGATTAAATTGAATTAAGTTAAACACAATATACAAGTGATAATAGTATTATATACTAAATATTGATATAAAAAGGAATCTAAATATCGGGTCTATACAAAGTAATTAATGTACTATAATTAGAGATAACAAATTTAAAAGTATTTGAATATTTGAAAATTTTAATTTAATGAATAACTTTTTAAAATTTGTATAAATTAAGTCAAATTTATATCTCTATCTCTATCTCTATCTCTATCTCTATTTGTATCTATTTGAGTAATTTTTAATAACTTTTGAATATAACTTTCTTTTAGTCCCTAATCTTAACCGCTAAAAAAAAACGCTAGCGTTTTCAAAATTAGCAGATTGAATTCAATTCACCAACTCAATTAATTGTTTATCAAATATAATTACCAACAATTTGATATATCTGACAACTAAAAATTTTCAATCCGTAAAAAAGTAATTGATAAGTCATTTACCAATAAGTCTAATATAGTCCTAAATACACTAACGCTTCACTCGAAGGGTCTTGTTTTTTGACTTTTTCTTAACTAAGATTCTTGTCCTTTGACAAGATCCAACAATTCGGTTGTAAATTATAAGATGGATTCACCATAACGAATCCTTTTTATATATATAAATTGAGTTCAAAAAAAATTAAAATTGTCGCCGAGATCAAAACTTTCTTGCACGAAACCTAGGTCATCTCACATTGTCTTTTCCTATATATTTTTTACAACGTTGTTTGATTTGGATCAACGACACCCACCTACTCTCCTACTCCTTTCAACGCCTTTTGTTCGCCCGAGCTGGTAAAGCTGCCTAGCTAATATGTCTCCTCCCGTTATTTTACACTTAAGCTCTACCATTTTCACTTTTTTTAAAAAAAAAACCATTACGTCTGAATCACTTTACGTGTTAAGCTATAAATCACTTATTTCTTTCATTTGCCAAATATTTAAAATCTAATTAATAAGAACTTATCTTTTCCTCCCTAAAATCATATGCTAACTGACAAAATTTTGTTTACTTACTCTTTTCATTCAACTTAAATAATACCAATTTCAATTTCAAAATATAATAAATCGTCCTTGAATTCATGACTATAAAGTTTTATACATTTATGGTTAGGTATATTTAAAATTTTATTATATAGTCTGACGTCATGCACAAATTAAAAAGATAAAAGATTAGTAACTCCATCGAAGTTAATTGGACTTTGGATAAGGCCTTATGCTAATAAAACATTTTAATATTGTTGTTACTACTTTTTTTATTAAATCTTAATATATGATTAAAAATGACTTAGCACAGAGTTAGAATACAAAAATGACACGAAGAATATGGTGTCATTTTCAAGTCTTATCATCTATAGAGTTTGGTATTTCGTTCTTAAATTGGGGATTAATCTATAATTTAAATGAATCTTCTATTTTATTTTTTCTAAAAATTTGTTAAATTTTAAGATTGAGTTAAATAAATAGTTATTTAAGAAACAAAAATAAAAATTTGCCTCATTTAAGTTAATTGAATTCGGCAGATTGATTTAAATTGTATAAATAGTTAAATTGCAATAGATTTTAATTTTAGCATTTCATTGTATTTAAGTTGACTTTGCATGTATATAAGTTTCAACTTTGAGATTAAAAAGATTAAAATTTATTTACTTTATTATTTGTTATTAAAATTAATAAAACAAGAAAAAAAATTAGAATTTGATATTTGAATATAATTTTTTTAAAATTTATATATTTACTTTTTCAAGTTTTTCAAAGTTATACTAATTATTGAAAACTCTCAAAAATACATGTTCTAAGTTTTTTATAATGATCCAGATAAGTTTATGTTAGAATGTTTGCTTTAAATTTATGCATGTGATTGTTATGTTTTTCATTTTAAATAAAAGTCCAAGTCAATATGTAATCTTTAGAGATTATGATTGTTATCTTCTATGTGATTCTTAGGGATTATGATTAGGATAGCTTATTTTTCTAGATTATTGTTAGCTTTCTTAGCTATTTAAACCCAAAGTTGATATGAAATAAATGAGAACTTTCTCCATATATCTCTTCTATACACATAAAAAACCAACAGTTTCCTTAAAACACGAGTTTCTTTTTTTTATTTTATTGGCTTCTTTTTATTTATTTTTGTTTTAAATCTTCTCCTTTTAATTCACTTTCTTATAATCTATCCTTGTCCTTATTTTTCACTCATTTTATATATTTTTTTGTTATTCTTATTTATCATTTTCTTTTTAAAACGTGTTTAATCAGGAATTTTCATGCTAACCTTTTGTGTACAAGGAGTTCAATCAAATCGGATAATTATGTGCCTTTCCGAGTTAAGAAAGAAATGTGAATATGGCAAAAGCATACACGCCAAGGGGAGGATTACGGGCAATTGGTCTTTTAACTAATTGAATACTTCTAGGTGAAGCTGGTAATGTGGTCCATCCAAAGGACCAAACCCAAGGACTGGACTTAACATTAGTATGTGAACCAAAACTGGATCAGTACATGGTTAGATATAAGCTTAAAGGAAGTTTGACATAATCAGGTTCGTACTTGTTTCTTTCGTTTTACTGTTTTCAGGCAAGTCGACCCAAATCCAGGCCTTTTTAAATTATATATATATATATATATATATATAAAATAAAGATTCTGAACGCGCATAGTATCCCTAGGCCTTAAACAACGATGATCCTGTGGTATTGTTAGTGTCAGAGATTCTGCTATCACACTGGATAAAAAACTGAAATCGATATGATGGAACGGGAAAACCAAAGAATCATTATGTCTTAAACCATTTGAAAGTATGGGGGGCTGGATTGGTTTCTTGATTCAACGGTGCTTTTAACACGTTGTGACAACAATTCCTTCATCGGCAAATGTTCAAATCCAAGAACCGAGCACCGAAGTCCGGAGTACAGTGGTAAAACAATTCGAGCCTGCTCAAAACATCCCGTAAGTTAACCCAAAAAAAAAAAAAAAGGTTCAAATCCAAGCCTTCACTCACTGTCCTTAAAATTATATGCTACGAGACAAGTATATCACATGACGAGTACTGTATCTATCTCATCGTTTTAAACAACTACGCGTTCTTCAAAACCTGTTAATAGAATCTAGTGGTCACAACAGATGCTTACTTCTTAATGAAGAAAAAAACAAAATATCCAGTTCCACGTGGAGAGGACCTGCAGGCTGCAGCTTCTGCACACATACAGGTCGATCTGACGGTCAAACGAACACAGCTAAGGCTATGGGACAAAAAACCATTTCCATGGTCTGAATCTTTGCAGTCGTATAATTCACAAACTGATCCTCATCAGTCAGTGGTATAATTGGATAATCAGTTATTATCCCTTGCTTCTGAAACCCAGGAAAACCATTCCAGAAGTAATAATCTCAGGCTTATCAGATCAAACTTCAGTTCAAATTGTAAAACAATAATAGGAACTGGGAAATTGTAAAACAATAATAGTAACTGGGAAGGGTATGGATTTGCATCGTACATACTTCATTAGACCGACCAACCATCGATCGCTTTCTTTCAGTTGGTATAACAGTGAAGGAAAACGAAGAAAGTGACCCAACAGGAAAAGTTTCTATAGAAACCATAAAAAGAAAAGTTAAAGAAACCTTAAAAAAAAAAACCTAACAAAGAACATAGAATTATCCAGTTTTCACTCCATCTATGTAAGACTGGAGATGAGAAAAGAAAGGGAAATGAACCAAACCAAACTGCAAATTAGGAAGAAAAAAAGAATTTGACGATACTGGGCAATAACCATCACTGTCACCAGCATCTTCAACATCATCATCGTTTTATACGTTGCGTTCTCTGTATTTATGATCTTGACCGTTCTTGTCTTTTCTTTTTCCTCTTTTTTGCGCTTTATTTGAAGTTTATTTTATCTCGTAAAGTCGTGCACAAGGCCTGGCCTGTCCGTAACGTTGAGCCTCCAAGAAAGGAAAGGAATGCCTGTATCAGAATCTCTGTCAACGTCTTCTGCGAACCTAAATTCATTTGCTGGCGAGAAGAATGGCATTTTCTGGGTCTGAACCCATGAATTGTTCTGATAAGCATAGTAAGGATCAATTGCTCCTGATGCTGTTCCATTTGTACTGTTTGCACTTGCAGTTGTTGCTCTTCTCTCTTCCTTCCTGAAACGAATTCCACATGCATTGCAAAGTGACTGCAAGCAGAAGAAACTTAATCACAATTGCACAAATGTGCGTACACTAGTTAATCTATTACACACGAGCACAAAACAAATTGACCAAGATAAAAGAAAGACCAAGTCACAACTCACAAGACGTACATGTAACATATCATAAAAACAAGGAACTTTGTCAAAATAGGTTGCTTAAATATAAGGGACTTGGAACTAATAATACCTTGGGGCCTCTTGGGCCGTTTCTCCAGAGAGGAGTAGAAGTAGTGTCGCAGTTGGCACAGCGGCGAGCTAGTAGGGGATCATTATTGGCGAGGAAGTTGATGCCCGTACCATTGTTTGCACGACTCGTCTTTTGGGATTGAGAAGTGTAAGGTGCGTGCTTGGTCTGCAATATATCCCAGCAAAAGTTGGACATGCAAGAACTAGGTCGGCGTTCATGTCGGATGCTTTTCTCTTCATCTTCGCTTAGACGTGTAGATGGAGTTCCTAACGAGAGAGTGCAATCAACGGAGGACGGAGAAGAGGATGTGAAAGGGTAAACGTCTGTTTCTTCGAAAGATTTGTGGTACTGGTTCGGCATAGAAAACAGCATGGAGAAGGAGTTGTTTTGGCTATGGACCAGATCACAAGAACACGGACCCACTATGTTCCCCTGAGAGCTACTGCACCTATGCATCATCGATCGATAACTCAATTTCTTTACTCGGCTTTAGTAAACAATTCGCCTCTAAGCCACAAATGATCAAACGGGTCGGTAACAGAAGATTGCAACGAATAATGAACCAAAGAAGAAAGGGGTTTGTTGCAGAGAGTACGAGCCAAATAGTAAGGACCCAGAACGAATTGCAATAATATAAGAGAATTTAGAGATAAGAGCTGACAGTACAAGATGGAGTGAGAGGCAGTGAAGAGGAGTATTGTCAGGGAGCTTTATAAGCTAATAAAATGGCAAAATACCAGTCAGCACCCTGCAGTACAAGTTGTCCTGAAGAGAGACGGACATACTACGTATATACTAAAAAGAGGGTTATGGAGGGGAAAAGATTCTATATTTAATTTTATGGTATCTTATTATATTCAGTTAATCTCAACTATTTATTTATGTGAGATCCACATTTATTTATGCAGAATTCACGCAAAATTTATATAAATAAATAGTTGAGATTTACTAGATACAATAAAAATCATAAAATTTAACAGATGATTTAGACCTCCTCACAAAAGGAGAGTTACTCTTGAGTCAAGTCAGCTTAGTCAGAAGGCGTCAGTGAGCGTTAGTGATATTTCGGGGAAGTATCACACTCTCTTAGAACATAGGAAAATAGATAATAGCAAGAGTTGGGGTGGGGCTGGTCTTTTTTCATTCGGTAGTCAAAGGAGGCCACGTGACCACAGGGAACAGTCTTCCATGGACATGTCTACTCCGATCACTAGAAGTACCCCCCAACGCCACTACAACCCCAACGCCCTTTTCTTTTATCTAATTTTATAGTGAATTATTTTATTTTATAAATTTTAGTTATTTATTTATATAAAATTTACGTTTATTTATATAAATTTATATAAAATTTATATAAATAAATGACTGAAATTTATTGAATACCATAAGATATTATAAAATTAAGCAGAGGATTTAAACTCTTTTCTTTTTAGTGTAACTCACTTGCTGCCTTATTATTATTTAGGCTAAAATATATTTAATATCCCTGTATTTTATCCTTGGTATATTATGTTTTTTATTTTAAAAATAGATTTATTATCTCATTTAACCATGTTTAAAATTTAAAAATATTTTAAAAAATATTAAAAATATCATTATCTTTTTAATTATATTTCATGACTGTTAACTTATGAAAAAATTAAAAAAATTTGATTACGAGAGAAGGAAGGAAAATTTATTGATGATTTGAACAAGAAAAATAAATTCCACAACTATGGAACAAAATTATCCAAAAATGTCCATATATTTTGAATAAAACCAGTGTCGTGGATTTCGTACCGTTCCGGCCGGTACCGGTCGGAACGTTCCGTACCGGCCGAAAAACGGTACCGGAACTGGGATATAGGTACCGGGAATGAATTCTGGTCGGTACCGGTCGATTCCGGTAGGTACTGGCGGGTACCGGCAAT
>JAOTIZ010000203.1:7559193-7573234 GCA_027123425.1 Erythroxylum panamense | reverse complement strand
ATCATCATCATCATCATCATAATCATAATCATAATCATAATCATCATCCAACGTTAAATTCTTTATTAATATAAATAATGCAGCGAGATACATCATATTAGTATTTTTCATATAAAATGTATGAATTTTATTATTTAATAAATTAAAAATATTTATAATTATAGTATGACACAGATACGATATATAGTAGTTATATACTAAAAATATTAATTTGATGTATCTCTTTATGTTCAAAAACTTAATATAATGGTATTTTTAAATGTAAACTAATATTATAAAATTAAACAAAGATTTAAAAGTTTAATTAACCCCTTTATTATATTCTTCCAAACTTCACAACATAATTGTACAATAAAAAGAAGCTAAATTTAAAAACATGCAAAGCAAACGTAGATTATAAAGTGGAGGGTAATATTGTCATTAGGCAAACAACTAACTCAAAAAGTTCCTCTTATGGAGCTTTTAAAAAAATAACTTATTGGAGTTAAATAAGCTAACCGATAAGTTATTCATCAAACACATCAATAGCTTTTTAAGATGGTCAAAAAGTTAACTTTTAGTCAATAACCTAAAAAATAGCCGATAAGTTGTTTGCCAAACACCTTCCATATCACCAAATTCAGTATATGTTGCACGAATCCTCATATCAACTAAAAAAATATTCCTCAACCTTCCTTCCGTATCACAATCAATTTTGTGAAAAAAACCCACAATCCTTCTCATGCTAATAAATATCTTATAAACCACTTTCGTGTCACTTGCCTCTAGCGTCACTCTCCTAAACCGTTCTATATGAATAAGGTAGTCCTCAAGTAAACATGTGTGTTCTCACATCCACTTATAGTTAAAACAATAGTTTATATAGTTATAAACGACCTAATCTCATAACAATCATTCATTTTCAATCCACATCTGATATGACTATTGGTAAATTGATGTTGCCTAACAAACCTCATATTACTTGTATCTAGCTCATAGTTATGCAAATCTTTAAACTTGCCCATGCTTTAAATTCCTTTATAGAACTAACAATATACTTAAGAATTACATATAATTCTTCCACTATTAGGTTTCATTATATTAAGTTCTTATGGTTTATGCAATCCACCTCTATGACACACAAATTTTCTACTCTTAAACTCTTTATTCTTATCTTTGTTCTTTCCCCTTATAGCAACCACAAACCATGACATCTTGCATACTTTTAGTACAAATCAAAATTTATTTTCCAACTTTCAAATGTCATTCCTATGTCAAGTACCACCTCTATCTCTATGTACTTTGCCTTATTATGCGAGGTCGTTGCATCTAAACAACTTATCTCATTCTTTATTTTATTACTTATCTCTAATATACCATCTACATTATACCACAAATACTATAACAATATTCGAAATATATGACTGATTTACACAAAATGTACCATTATATCATAGAAAATATACCAATTTATGTTAAATGGTCACAAATACACATCAATATATAGTACACACCAAATGGATGCTCATTAAAATGATTCAACGCTCTAATAGAGAAGATCTTCTTTCTTATTCTTGTTTTCTAGCTCTTCTCTCTCCTTACTACACCAAATTTTACTATAAGCAAATATCAATGAAGTCCAAAATTATTAATAAAAATTTTATTTTGTATTTAATTAATGTATATTTTCTAGCAAAACCGTCTAAGCTTCTTCTTTTCATTTCTCACAATATTATTATTACTGCAAACTCTCTTACACATTTTAATGCATGTTAAAAATACTTGAGAATGCACTACAATACAAGCATAATATTCTAGGTGGGAAGTGGCTGTTTGATCCCACAAATTGCAATGAAATGGTTTGTATGCAACTTTAAAAATTGATTGATTGATACTATAAATGTCATTGATATTGTTGCTTCATTCCAAAAATGCAATTTGAATTTTTTCTTGATACTCATATCTTCCATGCTTGCTAAATAACATTAAAAATAGTTGATAAATAAGGAAAAAAGGAATACACAAACAAAATTTTGAAAACTTGTATTGCATATTAGAAGTGGACGTTCATTTTCAAGCTTAAATAAAGCTTCAACAAAAAACCTAACAGTGTCAATACGAGGGTATAGGTATAAAGTAATTACTAATAGATGAAAATTTGTATGGTTAAATGACATTTTCCTTCAAATTTTCTAACATAAACATGGGTCACCAAACTATTGCGATCTTAACCAAGTCCAAGAATACAAATAATTGATACAGTTTTGTACATGAGAACATAATTAATAGTCGTTAATAAAGCCTTATCTCTACACAATTTTATACATGATCGTATAGCAATCCACATCATTTACATTGTCTTTTAAAAAATTTAAACAAGAATGCAGTTGATCATAAGCTTATAAAGTTAGTTATATTGAACAAAATAGTTAATGGACATAGTTTGATGCATGATCATATACACTATGTACTTCACATTTTCTCTTTAAAATTTGTAATAACAAAACAATTGACCATAAGACCATGTAGCTAACCTTGTCCAAAAACCCTTTAATAGACAATATTTGAAGTATGATTAAATACCAAACCGTATCCTTTATATTGTCCATTCAAAATTTCTAATAATAGCACAGTTGATCATACAAGAATGTAGTTAAGTGTAAACCATTAAAGGATATAGTTTATGGCACAAGAGTGCACTAATATATGTTCTTTATATTGATGCTTGGTAATATTTCTATTGAGTCATAGTATTCCTATTTTTCATTGAAGCTAGTACTTATTGTTGTCACGTTATAGTTATTTTTGAACATAGTTATGGTATTGAATGTACTAAATATTGGTATAGTTTATATAGAAGCATAGTATTCTTTCCATTCAGTCAAAATATTTCTATATAAAAATGTATATATTGCTTATCTGTAATGAATTATGGTATTTTGTATATAAACAATGTATTAAATAAGTAAAGTGCTAGTATAGTTTATGTTGAGGGTAGATATAATTTGTACTAAAAGATGGTATTCTCATTTTTCATTAAAACTGTCAGTTATTGTTATACATCTTGGTATTTTTTAAAAACATAATTATGATATTGAATATAGTGAGTTTTGGTATAGATTGTAGAATTAAAAAGTGTACATCCTAATTTTCTACAGTGAATTATGGTAATTTTTATACATAAGCATGATATTAGAAAATATTGCACTATTACAGTTTTTATTGAGACAAGATATTGTTTATACTCAAAGATGGTATTCTCTTTCTTGTTGAATCTTTTACTTATTTTAAATGTCATGGTAATTTTTATTTACGGTTATGGTATTCAATATACTGAGTTCTAGTATAGTTTCTATTTTAATATGATATTATTTATACTCAATCATTTTATTCCCATTTTAAAATATAGGTCTTACTATCTATAATGAATGATAAGATTTTTTTCTATACTAATATGGTATTGAATAGATAAAGTACTAGTATAATTTATATTGAAATAGGATATTGTTTGTACTCAATGATGATACTCTCATTTTTTCAGTAAAGCTAGTATTATTATTGCGTCACAGTAATATTTGTATATAGCTACGATATTGAATGTATTGATTCCTGATATATCTTATATTGAGGTATGATATTCTTTTCATTCAATCAACATATTCTCATTTAAAATTTTTGTCTTGTTTATCTATAATGAATTATAATATTTTTTTATATAAACATGATATTGGATAAATAGAGTAATAGTATAGTTTGTATTTAGGCGGAGTATAGTTTGTACTCATCAATAGTATTCCCATTTTAAACTGTATTTGGTACCTATTTTTAATAATCGATGGTACCTTTTATACATTATGCTAGTATTACATGTATTGAATCCTACTATAGTTTGTGTAAACATGAAATTGCTTCTACTCGGCAGTGCCGCAGGGCACCTGCCCAGGGCTCACGATTATGAGGGGCTCCTTTTCAAATTGTCATCGTTCTTCTTGACGTAATTAACCTCATTGCGTTATCAGCGTGTGTATGACAAGAAACATTTTTATGACTCTTTTTTCGAGAGTCCGTTCCACGAAAGACACCAGGCATTTTGCATCACTTAAATGATCTTTATTGTTGTAAATCATAAGTGACTAAAAAGCAAGCATTTGGTGAATTTTATCATTTTATTTAATGGTCTTTAAAAGGCATGTGTCATTTAAGGATGTAATTTCAAAAGGAAAAAGATTAATGAGGGGACGGGTAGGTAAATGGTACACATCTTTTCTGACTGTTATTTCTTTATTTAAGCCATTTGTCAACATTATATTGAATAATAATAATTAACAATTAATTATGTAAAATATGTATCCCTCACTTCACATCTTCACTACTTAAAGAATGATGAACGGTTGCAATTAAATTAAAGTCGAAATCGTGCGCTCGAAGTTCAGGATATTTAACTATTCTTTTACCTTTTAATTTCTTTATTTTTATCAATATATATATTTAAAGTACTCCAAGTCTCCAACTCAAAAATTAGCAACAAAAAATTATACTATTTTGTCTTCTAAATTTTGAGTATAATTTAAAGGTAAAATTTCTGATTTTTTAAATATATTTTTTCTTTGTTTTTTATTTTTAATATTAGATATTAAATTTTGCTATTTATTTTTTTCCTCTATCACAGATTGCTATTTATTAGAATTTGTTCAAGCTGCAAATTGTTATCCAAATTTTTCATCGTTTAATTTAATTGCCTTACGTGTTAGAAATTTTTCCTTAGGTATGATATCCGGTTCTTACCGATTTATATTACTTATCGATGGGGTACACTTGCCTCTACTTATTTGTTCAAACCACCCCAACACAAGCCATCGAATGGAAGCTGGGAAGATTTTGGCTGTAGAGTAAGTTAAATCAATGAATTTTAATTTGTAATTTGCAGTTTAATCGCTTGTGTATTGAATTTCACGACCGTCCTCCAATTACTAGTTTCCTATCTTCTTTTGTTTTGCTGCTATCCAAAGAGAGAAATGGCTTCATTATCTTTGTTTATTATCTGACTGTACTGTAGCTCTTGCCGCCCTCTTCCAGATTTGAAGTACTTTCGTAAACTCTCTCTTAACGTCTTTCAATATATGCGGTGATACTGCCAACTGCCTTGTTTAAACAAGTTGTCAAACATACAGACCGTTGCCTTCTTCTGCAAATAGACAAGTACCGACTGTAATTTTGTCTTGTCGTTGGTACTTGGAACTCTTACAATTCCACTCTTTTTAGGAATCGGTTATTGGTCATGACATCTTTACTCTGCCGGACCTTGAGAGGGAAATTGGCCCGCCCGGTATTTTCCAATGGCCTAATGACTGCAGTATTAACGTGGGTAACATCTAACCCATCATTTAATTTCAAAATTCACAAGTTACAGATTCTTCAGCATTCCTCCAGAGCTTGAACTACAGATGCTAACTAAGTATCGTAGATTTCAACAAAAAAAAAAAACTAAGATTAAGGGGTATCGTAAAATAACTTGAGAGAATTATTTTCTCAAAACGTTTTTTTAAAAAATAAATAAAAATCATTTCCATAAATATATCATTTTTCACCTCTCAACGCATTTTTGAAGTGAAGAGTTTCCAAATGTGTGCATTTTTCAAATTTTTTTTTTAAAAATCATGACTCTACTTTCAAAAGTTCAACCCCAATTCCGGAGGTGTGGGCGTATTTATCACTTTCATATGCCTCCAAGTTCAAACCTGATTTCGGTTTTGTGAAAGAATATGAATGATAAGGGCAGGATTGTACACATCATGGTGCCACGAGATTAGATTCTCTCCTAATGCAAATTGATGAATTACACGAGGAAGTTCGAAGTCAGTGGACCAATGATATTGATTTACAATCTTTCTTATGAATTCTAACGACACTTAAATGACAATAAATGCAATTAAAAATTAATATTTTAAGATGCAACTCTTTGAATTTATAAAGTTAGTTAATAAATAAACCTAAAATTATTAGCTTCTCAAATTAATCACTATCAAACACACAATCTTTCAAAATGAGATTCTCAAAAATAGTAAAAGTTCTAGTGGATGTATGAAAAAAAATACTTTAGTTATCAATAACTAATAAAAATTTAACAATTTTAAAGTTACAAATATTCTTAGAATAAAAAAATCTTAAAATGTTTTCAATATAAAATATCTTAATTATAGGTATTTCAATAACAACAATTACTTTAAAACTAAAAATGTTTCTAAAATTAAAAAGTTTTCATTTAATAAAATTTTATAATTTATTTAAAATGCAAGTAATAAGTTTATCCTATAAAAAAACACAAATAAAACACAAATCAAGCCAGTTCGAGTTCCAGTACTTTAAAAGACTGGATAGGCCCTAAGCTACTTAAGAGACTTCATGCATGTACTAACACTTATATCTTCGAAAACAAGATTCATAAGCCCGATGATAGGACATCAATTCCCCACACCTTTCAACATA
Organism: Erythroxylum panamense; assembly: GCA_027123425.1. Taxonomy (NCBI): domain Eukaryota; kingdom Viridiplantae; phylum Streptophyta; class Magnoliopsida; order Malpighiales; family Erythroxylaceae; genus Erythroxylum; species Erythroxylum panamense. Next base: position 7,566,769 of record JAOTIZ010000203.1, on the reverse strand, counting down.
TCTGAGACAAACTGACCTAGCACTGTTAGACCCTCAAAGACTGTTACTAAAATAATCAATCATTCATCCCAAAAGAGAAATAGACCAATAACTTCCCTTCATGCAGGATTGTGCAATCTTAATGGAAGGATCCTACAAATATGACAGCTCAAAGAAAAAAGTTCCACTTATCTGGTATATTCCATGCTCAGAGTGCCAAGATGATAGGACTAAATCTTTGATCATGTTAGCACCGTTCCTATTACACATGCTATCGATTACGCCAACCAGAAACAGTTTTTAATGTCAGAGAATTCGAGGCTGCTTCTAACCTGCATCATATGCAGTAATTAATCATTAAAAGTTCCATCACAGAGAAACAGACAGAAAAAAACAAACTGCATGAAGAGTCATAAGTGAATGAGAAGGAGCACTTTGATATTTCTTCAATGGCCTTCATAACTTCCGCAGAATTTGTTTCCAACACTTGACCTCCAAAAATTATCTCATCTAAAATAGTATGTAGCTGCGAAAAAAGAAAAGAAAAACTTAGGTACCTTAAATACATGCATCACCTACCAGCATGCATAAGTTTTAGACCAGATAAAATAGCCAGAGTCACTGTAGACGATAAATGCAGCAATGGCCAGTTGTGGTGTTAAGCTCACCAGAAAAGAGTGAAATCATGATTCATGTAGTTTATCGCCACATTTGAATGACCTCATTTACATATATGATTTCTCATGCACTCTATAGATATATACCTTATTGTAATTGAATACTATGTCAAGCTCACACACGTCTGTGAAGCATTTGTCCAGTGTCTCCACAAAGACTGATTTCACAAGGAAGCACGTCAGAACTAGAAAAAGATAGGTGTCAAAGATATTTATATATTTAATACCCTACGGTGTCTCTATACGGTTAATCATTAAGTATTTTAAAGCAGCCACTGGTGTCATTAAATCTTTCAGCTGATCTTCCGCTTGATCAAAAGGCACTACCAAAGTCAAGAGCCATGCCTCAAATTTTCTCACAAAAATCAAAGATATGTCCTACACTTTCAAGGAAGCGCTCCAATACAGATGTTGCATGAATCTTCAAATAGTCCTTGAGGATTAGTATAGCGGTCACAGGATCCTATAGCTAGGAAAATATATGTGCTCCAACCACCATAAGATTCTCTAGATTGAAAAGCTTCTTAAAGAGTTCACTCGAAGTTTGTGCCATATTAACGAGAGAAGCACTGCTAACCAGAAATTATGAGTTTGCATTCTGATTCTGCTAGTGATAAAATCAGAATGCGAATTAAAGATCCATAATATTTTCTTAAAAGGAAAATAGGAACTTCCTTTAGCTGCCAGTAGCTAGAAATTAAGTTCCAAAATGTCACCTATATCTTCTACTTTGAATTACATACTCAGTAAATGACCTTGAATGAGATCAAGCATGGCGAGCTCGTTTTCACAACTATCGAACACAAACACAAAATACAGAGTGGCGTAGTGTTTATAAGCGATGCGGCTATCCTGCCAAACAGATTTAGGAAAAGAATAACAAAAAAGTTAATCATATCTCAAGAAACTCATAATATTTCCACCCAAGAAGAAAAACAAGAACATGTAGATTTAAGTTTTTAAAAAAATGCTTAAAGTACAAACCGGACCAAAGATCGAATCCGCATCAATGAAATTGCTTGCACTCTCCGCCCTACTACAGAGCACTTCACAGAAACTCAATAATCGTAATCGCAAATGGTTTATTAACAAGAACTGAGACATCTCAGGCAAGATCATCAATCGTTAATAGTTATCGATTACCTCCATAAACGCTGCGAATGAGCTCCCGCTGCTTCTCCACAGTCTGAATTCAAAAGTTTCAACTATATTGTTAGGATCGAAATGGAAAACGAATCAACGATCAGTGTATGCAGGTGGAGAGAGAAGATTATTCACCAGAAAATCGTAGAATTTCGCGAGGCGAGGCTTGCCTTGTGTGTTTATAATCATCACAGCTTTTATCATCTTTTCTCCCTCTCCCACTGGATGCCGAAATTTGATTACGGAAGAATCCTTTTACACAGACAAAACAGTATTTAAATGACCGTTCAGGAAATCATCTTAGCTTTCCCGTCCCAATTTATTTTAAAATTACATTTTCCACCCTAAAAAGTTGCATTTTGCTTTCTAGTCCACACTGTCACTAAGTCACTAACGGCAGTATAAACTAAAGATTTATATACGATAACAGTATTTCAAGTACATGTTGGATCTAGAAAAGTATTTTAAAACGGAGGACTCTGACTTTAAATATTTACCATTTGTGGTGAAAATGCCCTAGGTCGGGCTTTGTGTCGATACAGCTTCGAAGCGAAAGGACAGATATTCGGCGTGGACGGCGCATGATATGGCTACACCTCAGCAACAACCAGACGAGGAGGAGGATGAAATGGACTTGATCAAAATACTTTTACCAGACAACCATGGGAATGGTTTAACTGTTAGGCTAGCCAATGGAGTAGAGAGGCAACAAGTGCTGCAGCAATATGACCTCCCTTCAATTAAGTCAATGGTGGTGATCAGACAGCTCCCTTCCCAGGGCCTCTCATTCCAGCTATGGCCGGCGGCGAACACCCTCGTCTCGCTTCTTGAGCAACACCATCGCCAACCGGAGACCAGTCCTCTTTCACAGACGCTCGCCGCCTTTTCCAAATCCGGCGGCGGACATCTCAAGGTGCTCGAGCTAGGCTCCGGCACTGGACTCGTCGGAATAGCGGCCGCGGCGATCCTCGGTGCCAATGTGACGGTGACGGACCTACCGCACGTCTTTACGAACCTCCAGTTCAACGTTGACGCCAATGCCGGTTTATTGACGCTACATGGCGGTACAGTCCACGTGGCGGCGCTTCGGTGGGGAGACGCAGGTGATGTGGAGGCGGTTGGGCGGGAATTCGATATCGTCTTGGCGTCGGATGTTGTGTACCACGAGCATCTGTTTGAGCCTCTACTACAAACTCTGCGGTTATTGATGGGCTTGGATGAGAAAATGGTGTTTGTTATGGCCCATTTGAGGAGGTGGAAGAAGGATTCTGTGTTCTTCAAGAGAGCTAGAAAGCTTTTCGATGTTGAGGTGATTCACGTGGATAACCCGCAAGCGGGGTCCAGGGTAGGAGTTGTTGTTTACCGTTTTCTTCTCAAGGGTAGCAAGGTTGTAGTGGCTGACAAGAAGTGATCGTGTGTTAGTGTTGTGCTAAAAATGGAAATTTCAACTAGTCTTCTGTTCACTGTTCATCTTTCTATTGCCAAAAATGGAAATTCATGGAGAATTGTGAAAACAAACTGCATAATATTATCTATGATCTGACAAATGAATTACATACTAACACCACTTTTACAACAGAAGGAGAACTTTCCATGTAGCTCCAACAAAACACCTAGTCACACGCACTCATTAGACTTAAATTTGATCTCAAGCTCTTCAAAAATGCAAGCTGAACTATAAGAAGAATCAGAACAAGCAACGCTTCGCAAAACACGCATAGAGGACCTAAGCTGAGGAATAACCTTTCCATCCCAAACTGGTGCAAGAAAACTGCAATTATGTAGAAGAATAATGCATATATATATATATATATATATATTCCCCCTACAAAAAATCCCAACTCATCGTTTTCTAAGTGGCGAGCTTTTAGCCACAGCTTTCATACTTTGTGAATCCCTAAAGCAAACGAAGTGCACTAGGGTTTTGCCATTCGGATAGACTGCAAAAACACTCGTCCCAATTTTCTTGTGGCATAACGAGCACATACTATCACTGGTAATCTTCACAACTGCTTTCCTTTGATTGTATAATTCATCTTTCACCTGTTCCACATGACTGCTTGTTTAAATAATGAAAGAGGCGACAGATTTAACATCATGAAAGAGGCGAGAGATGTAAGTACAAAGTTAATTTGAAAATGGCCTAGACACGACTGCAAAACCAAAAACTTGTGAAAGGGACTTGGAAAACCAGTTGGGAGTACCGAAGCATTTGGTGGAGCAGATAGTACACCTAGAATAATTAACATGCAGAGACTTGGAACAAAATTGACAGCTGAACACCTGGGCCTTGTTTGCTTTTTAGAAAAAAAACTTACCCAAAGAGGTGTCAATCCATGGAATTGAGTACACTAGGGCAAATGTTACAATATCTATTATGAGCGCAAGTTTGTTTAGAACATGTTATGCAAAGTAGATGATGCAGGTTGATTGTTAAGAGCTCGCCTCTAGACATGTTTCAGTGAAGCTGTCCTGCTATTCAATGCCGTGAACAGGTTATAGATTCAGTATAAATCAAACTTGACCTCTACAAAAGAAATTGTTAGTACTACAAACTAATAGGTCCAATCCATCATCTCAAGCAAATATAGATCCTCAGTCTAGTCAAATAGCTTCTGCGGTCTAAAATAAAACATCATATCCTAAATATGTTGCATTATTCACAAATCCCAGTCAAATTTATGCACACTATAGCACCCACCTGTAGATTTTCGCTCTCCCTCAAGCTCTTGATCACTGACAGGTTCCGGTATGCTTCACTGGATTTTCTTAGAAGAGGTCCAAGAAATGGTAACAAGTTCTACAAAAAGAAAGATGGAAAGATAATACATATTATAGTGCCAGTAAAGTAAATGTATCAGATATTGCACGAAATTAAAGAAGAGATATGTCAGTAGGCCTTTAATCTATTTATTAGTAGATATATCCACCTTGAAAGCATAGTTCTCAGGTAATTATATCTATCTTCAAAAGTGGAGGTATTCAAATTCCCTAAACTCGATTAAAATAATTAAATACATAAATGACTTGTGCAAGGACTAATTCAAGTAAATACACAATGATCATGTCCTCATAGTTCACTCAGCTTCTACTAAACTAATACTACTAAAGCCACATATTCTACAGTTTCATACCTGCAACTTAGTTTCACGAGGTAAAAGTTTGAGGGCCTGTGCTCCATTGATTCTGTCCCATCTTCTGCTTAAAAGATCAAGGACCTCGTCAAGCATAAAAGTTGAAGCTTCTTCATCATCAAAATCATCTGCATCAACATCGCTCCTGCTACTGTCAGTGCTATTAGGACTGAATCGCATTTCTTCTGCACCCTCTATTGCAGCAATTTTCTTATTTGCACGACCCCCTTTAGATTTAGCAGAGGTAGAACTAACCCTCGGTAGGCTTGTATTCGGAGAGGATATTAAATTAGTAATTCGCTGCTCAAAATTCTTATTCGTCTTCCTGGGATTCAGATAGATTTGAAGAAGAGTGAGATATATATTGGCAGAAGATTTTACAGAAGAATGGTGTCCAGACTCGTAAACCCGGTCACAATAAGCTAATGCGAGTTCAGGTACATGAAGCTGCAAGGAGGAAATAAAATTTTGTCAACTTCCATGGATCAACTAAGGAGACAGGATAACACATTATATTCCATCAGATTTGGTGCCTTTATGTGGCTTAACATTTTGATTAAAGGTGAAATAGAAACATAGACCTTTCAGCCTCATAGAAAGTTTCCTTGGATTTGATATCTCATTTCATTCAGCCTGTCATTATTCCTAGAAAACAAGCATCATCTGTTTATCTTATCAAAGAATACCTTGTGGACATAGAGAGATAATGCAAGCTCATGTTGATTCATTTTTCCCAATAGAAGTGCACGTTCTTCATATAGTGCATCTGCTGGAAGGCGCTTTAGCAAAGCCTCAGGGTTATATCCTGATATGCTCTCCAAAGCAGACAATAATTTCCTCCTTGTTGGGGAAAAAGTTTTCTCATCCCATTTCTGTTGAGAACTCAATTCTGAATGCCAATCAAGCACTTCGGAGAGATATATTTGTATCTGCCGCCAACATAGTTTTAGATACAGTTACTCATAATAAATTTAAAAGCATAACTTCAGAAACCTTAATGGGCTAGTAGCTCAATATACTCTACAAATATAACATGAAAAGATTTTGTGAGCACAGTCTTAATTACAAGATTATTACCATTTCATTTTGAAGGTTCCCAGAGATCCCATTTTCATTCATTGCAAGCATCAGTTCTAAATATCTTCCCTGCAAGTTTGGAGCATGCTGCTTCAAATAAGAGTTCACCAAGTCTGCAGGAATATTTCCAGATAAAAAAAGCTCAATAGCTTGTGTTGGACAGCTTTCAAGAATAAGCATTTAGAACTCCAAGACAAGCATGGGATCGGTCCCACAGAGAGGCTACACAAGGCAATCCACAAAAAACTCGTAAGGTATACAAGATTGAGTGTCCACAAGGCATTCTTTGCCATATAGGAAAACTGAATCATGTTCGAGTAAAGTACTTGTGGAATGAGCTTACCATCTGTTTGACACAAGTCCTTTGGTGAAAGTTTAATCATCTGTAGAAGTGTTCACACTTCATCTTGTCATGCAAATCCATTATTAGACTTGTGGTAAATCCAAGAATTCTATATAAACAATCCTAATGATTATTTTTCTTACGTGGGTCATTTATGATTGTGTCAACTGAATTATTAGAAATAAAGCTACTTGTTATTGAGTGACCTTAATTGTCACTAAAATAAGGGAAAGCTAAATAAACTTGCGCAGAAAAGAAAAACCAACTTCAAATGGCAGAGAATGTATAATAGCAGAGAGCGCATATACACAAATACCTAAAATGGTTTTATTCTACTACTGCCCAATACAAGATTAAGAAGATAGAACCAACAAAAAATATCTGTACATATCATATAAGATTATGTATATGACCCAAAGTCATGTGGTTGATCTAAATGACACCTTGGAAGAAGACCAAATGTACGAGGCATTATTAGATACTCTTGAAGCATTGGTGCTTCAACTTCTTAATGCAGAATCTACAAGTCGATGTGACCAGAGGAACAAAATGCTCCAAAAGAACCAAGTGATTTCCAATGTGTTCAGGATCTTTGAAAGTGTCAGATTTTTCATTAGAAGACCTGTATCCAGTAATTAAGCAATTACAAAAGCCGAGCTGCGGGTGAGGTCCCTGCGTTTCGCATGTAGCTACCTTCCGCTGCTAGTAAGAACTACATTAGTATACATTGTGACCAAAGGGCGAATGAGCCACCATATACTACCGAAAAGATGTTAATATGGTGCTCTTATTTATTTATGTCAGGCATACTTTCACTCTTTAGGACTTCTTCTTGTATCGATTATGTACCAGGCTTAAGAGAAAGTCTGTAAAGATATGCTCATACTCTGGCATTTTCCCATAACCTATAACAGTAAAACTACACAAGTTAAAGGAAGCAATCATCAGGCCCCTGTAAAAAATGATACCATAAACCCACGAGGTTTTGAAATAGGGAAAGTGGGTCTCAGAGGAATTACAACTTGAAAGCAATTCGAAATTTTAAAGGGAAATAATTGAAATACAAGATCACAATTTTACATGCTTGGAAAGTAGTTAATATCAATGACATAATATTGATATCCTTTCCCATGCTCACGTATGATATCTAAGTTGAACAACCGGAGGCCCTACATAGAATCAAAGACAATAAAGAATATGTTAAGTAAACACTAGCTATTGCA
>JAOTIZ010000203.1:7503416-7513895 GCA_027123425.1 Erythroxylum panamense | reverse complement strand
TAAGTAATTCGGGTAAATCGGGCCGGGTAATTTCGGGTAATTAAAAGTTCGGGTTCGGGCCGGGTAAGAGAAAAAAATTTCAGGTAATTCAGGCCGGGCCCGAACAGTAAAAATCCGACCCGAACTACCCGAATGCTCACCCCTAATTATTTCTTTCTCTGGTTAATATAGATTCCCCAGACAATAGTTAGCCAAATCGTCCATGCACTATTATAGTTAATACTTACTATATTAAATTAAACACTAAATAAAGGTTTAGGATGAAGTGGAACAGAATTAGGATAAAGTAGAGAAGACAGAAGAACTGAAGGCATGAGAAGGGAGGGAAATGGCTTTAGTTTCACTTGTAACCTACCTTTTAGGTTGAGAACCTTCGTGACTGAAATGCCATTAATTATCATCATAATCCCTATCCTACTCTATAAATCAGAAAAAGACAAGTATCGGTCGAGTTAAGGCCAACTAATTAAGATGGATTGAAAATGATCTTAACCAAACAAGTTCCACAGTTGACTAGTTTGAAGATTAGTGGCTCACTAAAACTTGATTTCACTTATCTTTCTATACTACCTTAACTGGAGATACTGGTACTCGGTGAGCCCTTAGCCAATACTTGTTGAACCTTGAAGAATACAAAACCTAGATAAACATAAGATGTTGAACAAAAGAAGGGCAACACAGCAAGATTGCCATTTGTTTTCTTTCATTCATTTTTTATCTGTTTGAAATCAAAATATCACATTGATGTGAAGATAAAAAAGAAAAAAATAAACTGGTGTAAGATATATTTTATATGCGTGTAAGAAATAAAGAAACGAAGTGGTGAGTTGATATAGACTTCGCCAAATTGCCCATGTATATAACATGGTTAACTCTGCAACATCTTGTCCTTCAACTCAGAACCTAAATGGTCACTATTGGTGGGGCTCGGCTTCTCGTCAATTCCCCAGAACTTGACAGTTTTTATATCGTCCTGAATCATTAACCTTGAGAACTCCTCGTAGTCGTACCTCGATGTGGCCTTCCCACCAAATTCGCATGGCAGATTGTTCTCATCAAAGAAAGATTTAATGAGTTCCAAACTATGTTGATTGTCTGGGTACACAAACTTCACTTTCTGGGAGGTCTTCGTATCCAGGAGAAACTTCACTGCCTGCAAATGGAATTCATTTCTTGCATCACTATATATTATTACAAGTTAAAATAGGAGAAAAGTTAAATGGACAGGCAAACATTAGATAAACAACATGGTTTAGAATTTGGGAATTCCAAATTAGACCTAATGGCGAGAAATTTGTTGTTATGTCTATGCTTCCTAATGTATAAAAATCAGGGCGAGTAGTTTACCTTCCATATTCCCTCAAAAAATCTAGGCGGATTATATATAAACGCAACGGCAAGCCTCTGAGGGTAATGATTCTGTAAAATTGTAGTGGCCTCGCGAGCTATTTTGATAGGGAGATTGCCTCCAAAGGTCCACCCTGTGAAGTCTATCAACCATGACATCTGTTCTTGTCCCTCAGAAAGGTTTAGGATACTATTTTCAATCAGATAAACCAAATGGCGGATACCATCTTCTGTCCATGCCGTGTTCTAGGAATTGTATAACAAGAAAAACAAAACCAAAGTTCAATCCATGCACGAAACCGCAGTGAACATAGAGATAATGGTTATGAAATCAAGATATACAGTTCAGAGACCTGAACTCCTGGTCTCAAAATAAGCACAGTCCTCCCAAATTTGTCCTTAAAGTTGGCCCTCGAGACTTTGCCTGTCTTACCTTTATGTGCGACGTCACTCTGGACACGGCAGATGTGTAAATAACTAGATTAAAATCAATAAGAGTCGGTGGAAAACAGATGATACATAAAAGCATATCGCACCCAACGAATTTCTTCAGGTTTGAAGGTTGCCCTCCAAATGAGGGTAGCTTCAATCATTACTTTGGCCTTGTCAATATTCCAGTTCCGAGCCTCCAAGTATCTCCTCAAGCATGAGTCGGTGCAATATTTCAAGTTGCGTCCAGATAGAGGTTCAAGAGCAGCTCTCAGTTGGCCAACCTAGAGGTTGTTGTACAAGAAGCATGAGTTCATTCTCTACATGGATACAATTCCATAGTTCGAAGTATATGTTCAGACTAATATTACAACGCAATCTAACGATTGCACTAGAATAAGGATTTATGCTTTGGCATGTTAAGAATTAAAAAAAAGGGGCTAGCTTGTCAGATCTGTATCAAGCCTTACTCATATCCTCATTGTTTAGTAATTCAGTACCTCTGAATCTGAATCAGGATTGTCACTTCGTCGATGCTTATACGATAGCCTTCTATCAATAGACATGGTGACTGCAAAACATCCAAGGCACATTAAGTACTTGAATGAAAAAATTCAATCATCTTCAACATAACTTCAGCTCTTCTTCCTCTTCACTTTCTTTTGTTTTCGCATCAAGTCATTTCGGAAAACTAATAAGCCAAGATCTGACGATATTAAAATCTAAAAGAAAGAGCAAAAGAGTATAGAATGCCAACGTTACAGGATTTCTAATGCCCAAATCAAATACACCAAGTCCGGCATAAGCAAAGAATTTATTGTTATATCGAGTTTAAATTTCGTCTTATTTTTAAAGCTTGTTTTATTCTGAAGTTTTGGGATTAATAAACAACTAAAACTTGTTCAATCTTAATATTTTTTTTTCCCGGATGTAGGAGATCATGTCCAAATTAATAGTAATGGCAACTCAAATCTGTATCTCATTTTCGTGCATGGGCATTTTAGATAGAAGACTACACTAGTTTCCGAGACATAAGCTGGTCACCAACAACAAATGCTGATAAAAATGCAGAGCAAGAATTATAAAAATGTACAACAGCAAACCTGACAAAACAGCAGATCAGGGAAGCGACGAAGGAGAGGGTCTTACTCGTACTGCCTTCCTCCAGGTTATGACTTGGTTTATGGGTTTGTTTTGTTACACAATTACGACTTTCATATATAGGCATGCACATCTAGGAAATGAAATAAAATGCCAGACCAAGCATCCCGATACTCCCTAGTCCCGGCGAAGTGTTGAAATACGGTATCTCCTTATACCACTATTCGGCCATTTCTTCTTAGATATATTCACTTCTCTTTTCACACAGTAAAAAGACATGGTAACTAATTTGTTTCACTTATTTTCTCTAAAATAAATAATTTGTGTCCTTAAGTCGCATTATAAATTTTTTTTAGTGATTTTCTTAACTGTTTAGAAATGAAATTTAACCTGTTCCATTTTTATGGCTCAACAAGAAGATTCTACAAGCACTCTAAAAGGCAGAGTAACGCCAAGAGAGCAATACGAAGTAGGGAATAAGTGAACTATTCATCGTAAATATGACAACCATTGTTATTATTAAGGTGTTGCATTAAAGACAAACTAACTAAAATATATTGCTAAATGATGCCAAGAAAGGAATAATAATTTTGATGAATTTTTTAAAAAGTAATGAAATGCTAGCCTTAACGGGTAATCAGCTGATTACATTATCTGTTAGCTAATTCTATCTGTATTGAGTTGATTTGATAAATGAATAACATCAGTTGATTTGATAAGTAAATAGCATCAACTATTTATTAAAATTGTTTAATAAAATTAGTTATTTAATATTAACTATTTATGTATAAAATGACTTACAAGAGTATGACTTTAAAAAAATTATAAAGACATAAGTATTATATCTTAATATTTCTTTGAATATTTTCATAAGAATTTATATTTTAAATATTTAATTTTTTAAAAATTAAGTTTATAACTCTAATAACAATCGTAGAATATATAATAACAACAACAACAATAATAATAATAATAATAACAACAATAAAAAATTGATTAATATTTAATTTAATTTAATATTATTATAATTTATAAATTAATTAAACAGTTTCAGTAAATTAATCAATTTTTCAACTTTAAATTTCTTATCTTATCCGCTATCTTTAAAATATTGGTGTTAAGAATTAGAGTTCAATTTGTAAGTTTTATAAAAAAATAAAATTGAAATGATAGAAAAACCAAATCACAGAAGTGTCTAAAAAAGAAAACGCTTGTGACATTTTATGTTTTATAAAAAAGTTTAAAATTAAAATGATAAAAACAAAAAAGAGAGTAAGTGAAATGTCACGTATGTAACACTTATGTTACATATGTGACAATTCTCGTAATACGCTTGATAGTTATAAATTTAGAGCAAAATAAATTAGAAAGTAAATGATATTTGATAATTACCGACGTCCTTTTTGTTATTAATATTCAATCTTTATCAGTTGAATACCAAATCGTTCCTATAGAAGAGTTTTTAAAAAAATTAGTGGATTGATTTGAATCAACCAACTCAATCCTCTGGTAACGAAATAAATTTATTAGCTATTAAAATGCAAACACCCTCCAATAAGTTAAAGTACTAAGACTTAAATGTGCTCGCACAACTTGGTTATCAAAAAGAAAGTTGAGTGTAAAGATCTCAAGTTTGAGTCTCAACAACGATAGTGTAAGAATTCGACCAATGTGGTGACACCTTGTACGCACTGAATAATAAGCTATCTTTTTTATAAGCTAAATGAGATTAAACTGTAATTTATCTTCTTATAATTCTGTTGAGCTAGGGTGTGAAGGCGCTTAAAGTGGGCGATTCTACCTTTGAGTGCAAAAGTATGACTTAAATGTTATCTACCAAATGGAGCTCTCAGATTCTTTGGCTCAGGTACTCTGTACTTAGGCTGCACCAGAAAATTTGAGCCATCCATACAGGGATCTGGTCTCCTAAACGAGCCATATGTTTTGTGTAAATATAATATATTATGCACGACTTCTAAAGCATAGCTATTTGTACTAGGATTTGACATGTGACACATCTTTACAGAGAACTTGGGACAAAAACAATAATTATTTTAAATAAATATGATTATAAATTTAAGATATTATCATTCTAAATAAATAAATTTATAAAATCTAGATAGAATATATAATACATTTAAAAAAATGAAGTAGAATTAAATAGATATGAAAATTACTTTATACATTAATGAAAAAAAAATTGATTTCATAAAAGTATTTAATAAATATATAAAATAAACATATTGAATGAAGATTTACGATATAATATAATATTTTTATAATTATTCAAAACAAAATTTGAAAATAAAAATATATAATTATGTTAAATAAATGCAATCATAATATTAAAATACAATATGAGTATTTTATTGTTATAAAGTACGAAAAGTTTACATTATTGTTATAATGTTCTTATATAATATTTATTATTAGATAATTATTTAAAATTTAAAATTTTATTAATTATATATTGTCAGAAAATAATTGATATTAATTCAATTTCTTATAATTTTTTAGGTGTTAATAAGTTGATTAAAAAATTAAATTAAGATAACAACTTAATATCAAGTATCCGGGGAAACAAAGAGCTTTTAGTTTAATATTAGTTTTGTATGAACTTAATATTTATGTTTTAAATAGGAATATAAAAATAATTAATCTTCATATGTGATTAAATATTTTAATAATAAATTAAGATTTATTATAAAAATATTTAGTATTCACAAAGTATATTTTGTTCATTTAATTATATTCAATTTGTAACTTTTAAATGATATAAAAAACGTTGAAAATGATATTTAACATTATAAAATTCTTATAATAATTTATAGAAAATAAAAAATGATAGATATATTAAATAAAATATTAGTTCAATTCTAATTAACTAATACAAGTTGTGGATGACCGCAGTTACTAAAGCTTAAAAGGTTTCAATATACTAAAGTACCTTAACAAAGTTTGGTCTTACATGCCGCCTCCGAATTGGAGACATAATAAACCTTACTAGTTGTTCAAACTTGAAGTTGTTTTCGGCTCATGGACACGGAAATAGGATTACCGACCTTAACGAGCTTGGTAGGTTATATATATATATATATATGGAGTTAGAATTGGGATCATAAATTTTCATCGCAGTTCTCAAGGACAGCTGAGCTTTCTAAATTCATTTAGACAAGATTTTTTGTAGGCATACAGCATACTTTAGCGAAGAGAAGAGAAAATGACAAGTAATCAGAAGTCAGGGTTGGTAGCGAAGATGTTCATACCATCAAATATAACGCTTCCCACCTTCACTTTCAGGTCAGGAGAAAGCTACCGGAGTAGAAGACCACGCTTCTTAAGAAACAGGTTTTTTTTTGGGTTGTAATTTAGTTTTTTAATTTGTTTTTTTTCAAATAAAACAAAAAATATTTAGTTGTTAATATTAATGTAATTGTATTTTTATCACTAATAATTTAAGATAAATTATTTTCAATTAAATAAATTTACTTAATCTATTAACAAATTATTAAAAAATAATGTTATTTTAATATCAAATAATTTAAAAATTAAAATTTTATTTATAAAATAATATTTATTTGAAATATATTTTAATTATTAAATTAAATTTTATTTGAATATTTATATATTTTAAATTTAATCATATATAATTCAATTATAAAAATTAAATAAAATTATTCATAATTTTATTGATGATAAATTTAAATTTATTAAATATATAAATATAATATTGAATTAAATTATTCATTTTTTATTAAAAATAATTAAATAATATATATCAAAATAATAATAAATCACATTATGAAAAAACGAAAATAGAAAAAAAAATACTTTTTATGATTTTTATAATTTTTAAAAACGAAAAAAAACTAAAATAAAAAACAGAAACTATAAATGTAAATGAATATACTAATATTTTCACTTATTCCAAATCTTATTTTTCAGTCTTAGATTTGGAACTATACTAAAAGATCGAATGCTATTGACCTTACGGATAATCATTTGCTACTCGGTTGTAGTTATTAAAAGAGAAATAAAGCCACGAGGGATGGAGCATACCAGAGAAACGACGTTTCCTTGATTATTTTAATAATAAATTGGGTCCCATTTATGCAAATACAATAAAATCTATGATGGCTACGATGATCAGGCCAGTTGACGAGACAGGTATTGCTGCATACTCCTCTAATAATAATGGGATTTGATCCACCTTGTAAGGGAAAGCCGGCTTGAATCCCTTCCCACACAAATAGATGGGCGGGATACAATGGACAGAGTAGGTACACCATTTTTGGGACAGAGGATCAGTCCCCAGCTTGAATCACGTCATCTCTTTGTCATGTCTTCCATCTGATGTCATAATTTACGTAAAACCAACAATAAATATTAAACAATTATGATGAAAGCCGATTTGAAAAACCAGAGGATTGCAGATCTGGGAGGATTCGAACCACCAGTCTCCCAACATTCCATTGGATTGTTGAGAGCTTAACCAAACTTACAGACCTTCGCATAAAAATACCAAAAACAGTTATGTTGATGAGAGCGGCATGGCTATACTATCGATGTGCCTTCTAAAGTATTTTTTACCTTAAGCATCTAAAGATTCTACTCCTACCAAGATTTAAAAATGTAAATCCGCTTTTAGACGACTTCCAGAATTAGTGAAAATACAGACCAAAGCTAAGTCGACAAAATTAAGACTTACAAGACTTCGTCACAAGAGAGGGTTTAAAATATAAAATATGAATTTAGTTAAATAATTATCTATGATTTAAAGATGTATATCGGTTTTCAGACGACTTCCAGAATTAGTAAAAATACAGATCAAAACTAAGTCGACAAAATTAAGAGCACAAGGCTTCGTCACAAGAGAGGGATTAAAATATAAAATATTAATTTACTTAAATAATTATCTATGCACTGTCCATAATAAGGCAACATTTACCATTGACGCAATTAAAGTACGCCTAACGAGCATAGAAATTGAGAACACAAGCATAGCATAGCTTTTTCCACCACAGCTGTTTTATTAGACATCATACATATGACTTTCACCTTGAATCAGGGAATTTTGAAAGACTACTCCCCCATCATTGAATTAACAAAATAAAATGCTTGATTCCTAAAGGAAGAAAATAATAACAATAGGTGCATTGACAAAGAGATAATTAAACAACAATAAAAGATGAAATAGCACGTAAAATCTGAAACAGACGACCAACTGTATTAAGCACTAGATCATATGCATACGCAAACGCGTTTATAAAAACATATGGGGACATATTATACAGATTAAACAAAAACGGATCAGATCGTTTAGGATTTCGTAGATCTTCAATGCCATCACATCAGTTTACTAGTAAATGCTGGAAAATAAGAAATATGCATGAATCACGGTTGAAACGCAAACTCAAAACCACGACCAACATACACAATAGACACACCAACAATCCTCTTATAAGTGAATCTCGCCAATTGCTCCCACCATTTCCGTTGCAGGTGATGATCTTGGGGGCTTCATAAACTTCCCAGTACAAGATATTTGAAAGTACACGTTAAAAAAAAAAAAACTACAAAGAGCTTTAAATATTACAGTCGTCTACAAGCAACTGGGGGCCGGGGAAAAAGCAAAATTCAAAGCATAATAATTATAACTTGAATGTAAAAGATGCTGAATTATAATAGCAGTAATTCCTGAATTTGGTTACCGACAAACGATTATAAACGCAATTAACAAGCAAATGAGCAATTTTCTGTTACCAATTAACGACTTTACCAGTTAACGACGAACGGAGAAAATTATTTGAATCATTACCATCACTTCCAAGATGGATGACACCTCTTTATCTTATTCCTTTGAGAACAAATACGGAGAAATTTGTTTTCATGTCTTACCATCATTTCCAAAACTGATTGATACCTCAAATACTATTCCTTTGAGATCAAAGTGTTGTACTCCACATTATGGAACTGTCATAATCCAGAAGAGAAATTAATTCAGCAAGTTTTTCTGGATTATCAAAATGGAGATTTTCGTTTTGCCATGTAGCTTTGAAGCTGTTTATGAACTTTAAAGACTACTAAACAATGATTTTAGGAACTTAAATTTAGATCAGAAATTATACCTTCCATTTAACCAATGATTGACTGATGTCAAATAAAGAACTTTGTGGCAGTTGATTGCTCTCATACCTTAAACTTTCCATGGAGAACCTTCTGGATTTGTGCAGCGGACATTACTGGGCAGCGCAATGATTATGGAAGGATTGAATTGGTTTGGTAGAGACGTAATAAGAAAGCTGGGACAAGGCACACACTGTAGAGAGGAGATCCCGAGCAATCCCCGTGCGATCTCCTCTCAACACACAAAACGATCTTTTTTATTAGAATACGAGTGACCTGCCATGCAAGCGCACCTGTCATGGCAAAGGTCGGATGACAAAGATATTACAAGAAGACTCAGCCAGTTGGCGTTTTGTCTTCCGATATCTTTTACATCCAATTTATATCTAACATCAGATCACCGCATCCTCGAATTAGGCACAAGCTACGAAAGAAGCTTCAAGAACCACCAGATAGTTCGCGATCTATTCTGGTACTGTCCAACCTAAACGCGAGGCCTAACATCTTTGCTTTCCCTATAACAATCACAGGCACAAATTACCATACACATAATACTTTTTGATATACGGTTTACATATCACCAAACAAACAGTTCCGGAACCCACGAGCATAACCGACGCCTGCAGTCGTACCGTACGAAACCGATTCCCGATTATTCAAGAACATCTGCAACAGATCTGCAAACAAACCCAAACCGTCGATACCTAGGCCGGCTAAATCCAGAAGATTGAAACCTAATAATAGCTAAAAAAATAATTGAACCAAAAGTTTAGACTTAATAGACTAACGAATACTCACATCATATGGATCGACGGCTGGAAAAACATGACTTCATCGCCTGATCTTCACACATTTGTATCATCACCTAACAAAACGGCAACCAACATGTAGATCAGGACACGATCTATGGAGATGAGACATCCACGCGCCTCTACGATCCTCCATTAGGAGGACATCGTCAGAGAAAGGAAAACACCACCTCAGAATGAAGGAGGCGAATTGTGTGGCTCGTTTATCAGGTTAGTTTGTTATATAGCGAGTGTTGAGGAATTGACGGTCGAGATTAAAAGAATGGAAGCAAGATAGACGGGCAAGATTGGTGTTACGTGGTTGAGGCGGTGCCTTATTTAACGATTAGGTTGGGGATAAGGTCGGCATAACGTGGGCTGCGGGCAAGACTCAAGAGGTAGAAATTTCTTCGTGCCGTTTTTCCTCAGGCAATTTTTCAAAGATGGCACGTGCTCATCTCGATAAACATGGACTTTTCAGTTTGAAACTACAGTTGATTTCATTTTAAATAATAATTTTTAATTTTCTCTTATTTCTTTTTTATTAAAAAATATAAATTTAATTATGATTCTGCCGGATTCTGGCGGAACTGAACATTGCCGTTTGGATTCATGAGTTGGCTACTTTTTGCAGTGATTCCGACGATGAGATCCCTGCAAGACAAAGAAGGCTCGTCGGGGGTTATGT
>JAOTIZ010000203.1:7443783-7471281 GCA_027123425.1 Erythroxylum panamense | reverse complement strand
ATGTAATTATTAAGTGGGTTTCGGGTTGCATCTTCCCCAGTTGCTGTATTTCCTAGTTTATTATTGGTTACCTTGAGGCTTGGCTGGCGAAGTTTTTTTGCAGCAGTGTCTGTGGACTTTTCTGTATATATTTTGTTCATTTATTAAATTTTCTCTGATTTACCCAAAAAAAATACCTAACAAAAATCAAAATATCTATTATAATCTCCACTAACTACATTATTATTATTGTTATTATTATTATTAAAATTTAATAACAACAATAATAATAATAATATGAAGTAATGATGTCTTTACCTATTCCGCGAAAGTAAAGACAAGAGGTGATATCTTTAGTCATTCCTCAAAATACAAAAATTACTAAACCTAAGATTAATCATTTTGTATGTTATTTTTTAATGAAACAAAAAAAATATCTATTCATCAAGAATATATTGGTAATAGAATTGCTATTTCTCTGGACCGAACAGGCCACAAGTATTTATAAGCTTTTAGTCACACAGGTAAGCCAAAGCTGACATCACTTGAAATTAGAGGAATTATAAGCGTTATTCAAGCTGCGGGAGCAGGTACACCACCTGAGTTTTGAACACGAAAAATAAACTAAAAACTTGCTTTCAAAGTTTTGAAGTGCTTATGTACACATTACAAACAATAAAGGAAGGAAATCCTTTTCTCTTCTACTTGAATTCCCTGTTCCATGGTTTATACAATTTGTACTAAAAAGGTTTCAAATCTATAACAAGAACCTAAAACAAAGTGAAAGGGAATTGCATGCATACAACGAGTGATAAAATTGAACAATTAACAACTACGTGATTTGGACTAAAGAGTTGGTAAATTCATGGGTTCAGATCGAAGCATAACTAAACAAAGACCGGTCTTTTGTCTGATCAACCCGACACTTGAAGAATCCATCAATGACGTAGTTAAATTGTTTCACACCACAGTACAAAAATACTAGGTGGAAACTTAGTCAGAAACCAAGATCCATCGTCAACGCCACGACGAAACAGTAAGCAGAGGCACCTCAGTCCATGCCAGGGTCATAAACCCAGCTTGCGAATCGATCAGAGAATACAAGGGACTATAGTTGTAGCTCCACAGGAGTATCTTAGCTTGACTCCTCGCGTAATGACTTAGCGGAATTGATTCAAAACCCGAATTTTCCATTAAAACCCGCCACTGTTCTTTATCCTCCATACGCTCCCTTCTGCTTTCTGTGTCCTCTGGCCCAATAACACTGGCAATTCTGCGGCCAAGCAACAATCTCTCAACCTGGAGTCTATCTGGTGAATCTCTGCTCAGATTTGGCTCAAGAGTTTCGAAGACAGCAGAGTAGTATCTCAGTGCATTTTTAAACCGTTGCAAGTATCCAACCCGGTTCAAGCTCACTTCATACTCACCTAAAGTAACAATCTTCGGATTAAGCGATTTTACCAGTCTTAAAACTGTCTCTACAGCAACGGGAGTCTCATCCAACAGATTATACAATTGAAGAATGAAATTGACGGCCAAAACCTCGTCTTGATCGACACGAAAGCACGATTCATTCAACTCTTGTATAGGGGTCAAAATGGGTTCGAACTCAAAGTTCAAATCAAGAAGTCTTGCAAAATCTCGAAGCCTATTACCAGTAGAAAACAGAGAAGCCGCTGGACACTCACCGAGTGCAGGAGCCGGTATGCCGGAGATCCGGATTCTGTTGGGTTTTCCGGCGGCGCGAGTAGCTAAAGCTTGTAAAAGAGCAGGCCATTGAACACCTTGAACAATCCCAAAATCAACTATGTGAATCTTGCTAGCTCCCTCTGTAGCTTCAAGAATTGCTTGATTCGCCGTTAAATGAGCGAACTTCGAAAATGGGCAAGCGTCGTTTAGCGCTTTATATGAGAGAATAAAGTCCTCACTTGTAGACTCGAATACGGTCAAGGTTTTCTCTGCTTGTAGAGACAGTCTACTGTTTAAAGCTTCGGTGAAGTAAAACGCAACCCTCTCTATTGGATTTCCGTTTTCAGACACGGAGTCTCTAAGTTCAACCAGCGATTTCGCAGCTCTGTCGGGCTCTGATTCAAAGAGTTCAGCGCAGCCGATTAACGCTTTTAAAAGCGGCGACACTGGTTCAGTTTCCAGCGAAATCGACGAGAAACCGGCGTCATCGATTTCAAGGGTCGTCCGTGGTAGAAGATTTGGCAACGTTGTGTCTTTCACCGCCGTCTGCGGCGGTAATGGAGCCCAAGGTGCTACCTGGAGCGAATTTTGGGCCTTGTGCGTTTCAGGGAAGAAAAGTCGATTGAGATCCGACGGTGGAGAGCAACCGACGCTGAGTCGACTCGGGCAATTGACAAACGGATCAGGGCCGTAAATCCCAAAATCATCATTGTTTTGCCACGCGTCGCATATGGATGGCAGATTCGAACTATCAGTTGAGTCTCCGCCACCAATCAAGCTATCCATCCACTCATCAGAATCAAAGTCACCACCAACAGCGCAGCCATCAAACCCGGAGTATCTAAACCCACCGGAGTGTTGCTCCATATGCGGAAACTGGAACCCAGGCTCGTCGGTGTCGCCTTCTCCGTTGACCTGAAAAGGGTCGTATAAGCCAGCTCCGGCGACGCCACCGTAACCCAGGCTGGAGTTCCTAGGCATTGTAGTAAGCCAAGGATTTAAAGGCAATGAAGTAAGGGCCAAAGGCTGTTGTTGTTGGTGATGCTGTTGCTGCTGCTCTTGCTGCTGCTTTTGCTTTATGACTTGTTGGGCTATTGCCATCAGATTCCCACTGTCCGCGCACATATATGCCATCCAGACCTCTCCAGAAAATTTAACCGAGACTCACTTTAACCCAACAGAACATCGTCAGTACAACAAGCTTCCTACAGTCTCTACCGCGGTCAAAATGGTGAAAACTCAGAATTGTAGAGTGAAACACTGAATAGAAAGAGAGAGAGTACGTACACCGCTGGAAACAAAGAAACGCCGGCCTCCCAAGTCACAGCTTGGCTGCGCATAGACCCAGGGTAGTAGCTAGAGAGAGGAAGTTGAATGGAGTGAGGCTTGGACTGGGTGTACGCCTTATATATAGTTACATACAACGAAAACCTAAACTCCAGAAGGAGGAGGACTGATGATGATTAAAGTCCATCCAAAATGAAACAGGGGCCCGCTTACCCCACTTGTAAGACATGTAAAAACCCAACGAGAAGAAGTTTAAGAAAATGAAATCTTCTGTTTCCTCTTTCTAAGACTAACCCTGTGTCATTTAAGCATGACCACAAATCTGGTTGGGACCACAATCATGTATACATAAACATAATAAGAAATATAAAATTTAAAAATATATTGTTATTGAGCTCAAAAGTGCTAAAACATTAGCATCAAACATTATTATCAATCATTGATACAACTAAGACCCATCCTAAGCATATATTTTTTGAATGTCTTCGGTTGTAAACCCTTAGATGATTTGCAACCATGAAATCCGTCTTGATATATTTTATATGCACTCTTTGTTTTTGAATATCCTCTTTAACAATAAAATACTTTAATTCTATGTGTTTTATGCCTATGGAGTATTTGCTATTTTTAAAAAAGAAGACTGCTGCACAATTATCATAATAAATTTTTAGTGGCTTGCTTACTATGTCGATAACCCCAAGCTCTGAAATAAAGTTCTGTAGCTATATTGCAAGAATTGTAGCCTTATAACAAGCTACAAATTTTGGTTCATTAGTGGATGAAGCAATGAAAAACTGTTTGACACTTTTCTATAAGATTGCTTCTTTAGCTAATAGGAACAGATAGCCAAACATTGACTTTCTACTATCAACACACCCAACAAAATTTGAATCTAAATATACAATAACTTCTAAATGATCAGAAGACTTATAAGTGAGTATGTAATCCTTTGTTCCTTGAAAATATCTCAACACTTTCTTTGCAATCTTCTAATGATCAATATCAGGATTACTTCGATATCTACCCAGCATCTCTACTGCAAAATTAATGTTGAGTCTAGTACAGGTTTATAGGTACATTAAACTGCCCACAACAGAAGCATATGGAATTGTTTCCATTTCCTTACATTCCACATTATTCTTTGGACATTGCATAAGACTAAACTTATCTCCCTTTTGAATAGGGGTTATACCTATTAAGCACTTGCTCATGTTAAATTTCTCAAGAATTTTTTCAATATAGGCTTTTTGAGACAATCCTAATAAACCTTCTGATCTCTTACAGCATATTGAAATTTCAATCACATAGGATGCCTCTTTTGTATCTTTCATTTCAAAATTCTTAGAAAGAAATTTTTAGTCTTATACAATAAACCCAAATCATTAGTACCCCAAGAAAAATGTCATTAACATAAGGAACTAGAAATATAAACTCACTCCTACTAATCTTCTGGTAAATACACCGATCAACAGTGATTTTCTTAAAATCGAAAGAAGTAACGGTATTATTAAACTTAATATCACATTGCCTGGAAGCTTGTTTAAGTCCACATATTGACTTCTTTAAGTTACACACCATACTTTCTTTACCTTCAATGAAAAAACCTTCAGGTTAATCCATGTAAACTTCCTCCTCAAGATCCCCATTTAGAAAGGCTATTTTCACATCCATATGATGTAACTCTATATTAAATTAAGCCACTAATGCTAAAATTATTCTCAATGAATCTTTCTTTGAGACAGCTGAAAAAGTTTCCTTATAATCAATGTTATCTTTCTGAGTATAACATTTGGCAACAAGTCTAGCTTTATATCTTTCAACATTGCCATTCGAGTTGCGTTTATTCTTAAAGACCCAATTAAAGTTAACTTGTTTAGAACCTTCTGGCAAGTCTACAAGATCCCAAACTTTGTTTTGGGCCATTGATTTAAACTCTTCTTTCATAGCATCAATCCATCTTTTAGGCTTATCACTACCTATGGCTTGTGAAAACAAAACAGGATCATTTTTAATGCCACGATCACAATCTGACTCTTGCAAATAAACCACATAATCATTAGAAATAGTCGACGTTCTAACCCTTACAAGTTTATTTAAAGCTATACCAACTTGTTCATTTGAGTTGGTGGTAAGTTAGGTTCTTCATGGAGTGCTTCTTCATTATCCAAATGTTGTTTTTGATTATTTTGAGCTTCTAAAGTAGGAACAACATTTGTTGTAGTTGTGGGTTTAAGAACATTTAGGGGTAATGGAACATCAACCCTTATTTCATTAATATCCACAACTTGATTTTTAGCACTCTCACTAACTTTACCAATCTCTAAAAATTTGGCGTTGTCTATTTCAACAATTTTAGAACTATGGTTTGGACAGTAAAACCTGTACCCTTTAGATTTGTCTAGGTAATCAATAAAGTAACAACTAACTATTCAAGAATCTAATTTTCTTTCATGTGGATTATAGATACATGCTTCTGCTGGACAACCCCAAATATACAGATATCTTAAGCTAGATTTCCTTGTAGTTCATAACTCAAAAGGAGTTTTAGGAATTGCCTTACTAGGTACCCTGTTTAGCAGATACATAGTAAATTTAAGTGCATACATCCACAAACTTTTAGGTAATGAGGAATTACTCATCCTACTCCTAACCTTATCCATTAATGTTTTATTTCATCTTTCTGCCACTCTGTTTTGTTACGATGTGCCTGGCATAATGTGATGTGCAAATATGCCATAACTTTCTAGGAACTTAGCAAACATATTATGACATTATCCAGATTCATCACCCTTTCTATGATACTCACCACTTCTATCAAATCTTATAATTTTCACTTTTCTTTCTAATTTTCTCTCAACCTCTTTTACAAACACCTCTAGGGTATTTAAAACTTGAGATTTTTAATGCATCAAATATATATATCCATACTGTGAAAAATCATCTATAAAGGTGATGAATTATTTTTCTCCATTAAAGGACTGAGTGTCAAAAAGTTTACAAATGTCAGTGTGTATTATTTTAAGAAGTTGGCTACTTCTTGTGGCTCATGTCTTGCTATGCTTGGTTTACTTGCCCTTAATGCATTCCACACATAAGCCAAGATCAGTAAAATCTAAATTTGGCAGAATCTCATTCTTTGCTAATATTTTTAACTTTTCTTTGGATATATGTTCCAGATGTTTATGCCACAAGTAAGCAGAATGTTCATTCTCCAAACTACATTTCATTTCAACATTATGATTATTAATAAATAGGGATTCAGAAAAAAAACATCATCAAGTTTTAATTTGTATAAATTATCCATAAGCAATCCATAACCAATAAAGGAATTATTCTTATACAAATTGAAACAACCATGTCTACCCTTAAAGGTATATTCACTAACATCAAGTCTAGAAACATAAATTAAATTTCTAGAAATTGAAGGTACATAGAGAGTGTTCGTTAAATCCAAGTGAAGCCAAGTATCTAATGTCACCCTGTAAGTCCTTACACCTTCATCTGGGGCCATCATTGGATTCCCCATAAATAGAAAGTTGTTAGTTGGACTTATGGTTTGGATTGTAAGAGATCCTTACGTAATATTGGAAACATAAGTAGCGAAACCAAAATCAAACCACCAAGTATTAGAAGGAACTTCAGATAAGTTTGATTAAAACCATACGGATACATAATGTATACCTTTCTTTTCGAACCAACCCTTACATTTTAGGCAATCTTTCTGATAATGTCCTTCTTTCTTGCAGAAGTGGCATTTATCTAACTTTTGTCCCTTCCTTTCACCATCAGCAACTTGTTGAACTTTAACAGATTCTATCTTCTTAAAATTCTTAGCCTTTGGTTTGAGTTTCTTTCCAACTCCTTGACCCACTAGGATAATAGAATGAACTCCTTGTTTCTTTAATCTCAATTCCTCTTAAATAAACTTATTAGACAATTCATCAATATTCCACTTATCATTTAATATGTTATAATTGATGTCGAATGGTCCATATTTAGTAGGAAGTGAGTTCATAATAAACTACACTAAGAAGGAGTCTTCCACAACCATACTCAATGTCTTAAGTCTTGCAGCGGTATTAGTCATATAAAGGACATGTTGCAACATAGTCTTTGACCCATCAAACTTTATAGTTGTGAGTTTAGCCATAAGCGTCCCTGCAAGTGCCTTATTGGTAGAATGAAACTTATCTTCCACAAGTTTAAGAAAATATTTAACATTTTGATTTTTAGTGCTAGGAAGAGTAGACTTAATGTTGTTGGCAATCGTCATTCACATAAAATTCAAACATAACCTGTTAGACCTTGCCATGCCTTATAATGTGCCCTTTCAATCTCTGTAATGGTGTCATTAAGGTCATAAGGCTTATCCTCTAATAGTGCCAAAGTCAAGATCCAAAGCACCTAAATGGAAAGTGACTTGTTTGCTCCATTTAGAGAAATTCACATCAGTGAACAAGGTAACCTTAATGTTCACTAAGTAATAGATTCAGACAGGAAGCACATATATTAAATATATTACAGTTTTCCTTTAGGTAAACACAATAATACTTATCATCACCATCATTAGAATGCTATTTAAACTTTATAAGAAAATTAAATAAAATTCATCAAATACATCTATCATCTTTGGATAACTAAACGTAAGTGATAAGAGTATATCAATTTTCTCCTTTATATTTATTAGTTATAGAACATTGATTTACCTTTGGATAAAGTCCCTAATTTTGATCAACTAACAAATTTTTCATAAAATATATAAATTATATGACCACACATTCAAAACTAATTTGGCCACTTTGGTGACTAACAAATTAATTTTAATCATACCATCATATAATAATAATAATAATAATAATAATAATAATAATAATAATAATAATAATAATAATAATAATAATAATTTCATAAGATGAAATTAAAATTAAAAGTTTGATTATAGGTCAAAATATCATTAATATAACCATAATCAAAACTTTTAAAATCATTATTATCCATAAAAAATCACTGGGGCTTATTGCGGCACATATTGTAATAAACCTTAGATGAAAGTTTCAACTTTCAACCTTTCAGATTAAAAAGATCCAATCTTTTGTCCTATATAGAGGAATTTCACATAAGCCAAACTATAACAAACTATCAATTAGAGAAAATCAACAAGTATGATAAGTTTGTGTGGGGCCCCTTTCATTATTGCCAACATTCTGATTGTTTATTACCACTAAAACACAATTTTAATTTAAGCTTTCTCTCTTCACCATTGCCTATTACTAGTTTAGTGTGAGTTTCATATTTACACTTTTGCTCATAGAAATTCAACCTCTCTCACATGGCGCTTTGTCTCTTTCTAGGGTTTGGTTTCAGTTAATTTTAAAAGAGACAAAAGAATAGAGGAGAAAAGAGGCGTTGCGGTGTGGGGATTTTTTTATAGAAAAATTAATCTTTATACAAAACCCTAAAATCATAAATTTTATAAACATCATTGAATCAATCCTTAAATCAATAATCTAAGGATTATTATCTATTCAAAATCCTTGACTCTGATACCATATGTAAGTTTTTCGTTCTTAATATTCAAACATTAAAGACATAATCATACGTAAATCATTCATGCCCATTTAGACCTTGAAGACAATAATAATCACATAGATAAAAAGAATAAATCACTTACCTTGAGTAGAATTTGTCATGATGTAGAGAGAAAGCTTTCAATGATCACAAACTAGTTTCTCTCTCTTAACCCTCTTTTTGTATGATAGTTTGATTGATAACCCAATACACAAAATACCTTCACTCTGTATTTGTTTTTGTTTATACTTAAGTAGGGTAGAAAGAGGACTAGTTTATTTATACGTTGCTGTTAACATTAAATCTTGTACATCCATCAAGTACTAAACAATGATCAAGATTTAACATACTATTAAATTAAAAAAACCCTAAATCAAGTTTAATTTGAGCTTATAGAAAATATGGGTCATAACATCAGGCCATATTTCTTACAGTCATGATAGTCGTTTACTTGATATCAGGGTTTCGAATTTCCTTATTACGTATAAGCTGAATCCTCATCACCCAAACTACAGAATCGGAAGTTGATGCTTCACTAATAAGGAAAATGACATTTTCTAATACTAGTACACAAATCAGAAGTTAGTTTAACTCCTCAATAGATGTAATTAAAAAAGGGGAATTCTATGTATAATACATCATCTTGAGAACATGGGATAGCGTATTATTTCGATAATAATGTTGGTTTAAATTGGTTAATAAAACAAAATATTGATAAGCATTACAAATTGAATTGTATAAGGAAACATAATAAATTAGTTTATAGTAGAATTATGTGATTACATAAAATAGGTTGTAAACTTATAGATGTGAGTTATGGTTGAAGTTGAATAGGTTATAGTTGTAATTGTATGTCTTTAGTTTATGGTTGAATGATGTAATCGTACAAATGAGTTATATAAGATTTATATTTGTATTGTGTAATTGTATATATTGAATACTTGAATTGTTTATTTTTAGCTTATTGGTGAATTATGTTAGATGAAATTGAATTGGGTAGTGTATATTAATTCTTGATGATAGAGTTAACTTGAGTAAGAAACTAAGAATGATTATTAAAATTGGTGAATGGAAGATTGTAAAATTAAAGTTGGGAATTAGGATTAGCAACAATGTTGATTAAAATTAGATAAGAACTAAAAATTGAATTGTATAAGTAAACAAAATATATTAGTTTATAGTTGAATTATGTGATTACATAAAATAGGTAGTAAACTTATATTTGTGAGTTATGCGTGAAGTTAAATAGGATATAGTTGTGAGTGTGTGTCTTTGGATTAAAGTTGAATGATATAATCATATGAAATGAGTTATATAAGATGTATATGCTTTATGTTAGTTTTGACTTTTGAGTTAAACAATACATATTTGGTGATAATAGTTGACAATGAAATTAAGTGTTCTTTGTTTTGATATAAAGTTATTAATTTAATTTGATATATATCTTTATTTATTTTATAGTTAAATGGAAGGAAGTTTAAGTACTCTTGATAATTCAGTCACCTCAGCTATAGGAAGATTCGATGACCAGTTTAGGTTTAAGCTAGATTGGTTATTGGAATAAAGAACCATAGTATTTGTTCGTATTGTAACAAGCATTTGAAAGGTGGAGGAAACCCCATATTAAAGAAGCATTTAGCTAGGATCATATGTGATGTGGAGCCTTGTAAGAAAGAGATTCATGATGTCAAATGGCAAATGAAGACTTTGTTTGAAGAGTATCAGTATGAGAAAGATAGAAGACAAAGATTGAACTATGAAATTACCAATCAAAGTTCTTTTTATTGGTATTTAGGATGATAGTGTGGATGTTAAAGGTGGTAGTATTCCTACCCAATAAGAAGAAAATATTACACTTGATGTTAGAAAAAGAAAAGGGCAAGTTTCAAAATTTTTTATACCACAAACAACTCCTAGAGCTCAACTTTCAATCGGTAGTGCCTTACAACCTAGAGACACAACTTATAATATGGACATGACAATGACTAGATGGTGATATAATTCAAGTATAACATTCAATGTTGCCCAATCTTATTATTATTAGTTATGGTGGATGTTATTACCTCTTACGGTCTAGTATACAAAGCTTTTCTAGTTAATGATTATAGAGGTAAACTTCTAAGCAGCTCTGTTTATGAAATTAAAAGTTATTTAGATGAAAGAAAAAATCCTTGGGATACTTATGGGTTACTTATAGGTGTTCAATCTTATGTAATGGTTGGATAAATAAAAGACAATAGCCTATTATTAATTTTTGATTTATTTTACAAAGGACAAATATCTTTTAAATCTATCAATACATCTAGCCTTGGTAGGAATGCTGATACTCTTACCAAAATATTTGATGAAATTGTGAATGAAGTTATGCCAAAAAATATTGTTCAGTTCATTACTGACAATGATTATACTTATAAAGCATATGGAAGAAGATTGCAAAACAAGTATAATTCTTTTTATTGTACTTCTTGTGTTGCACATTGCATTGATTTAATGTTAAAAATATAGGAGATGCTAGGTATTTTTCTATTATTGATGAGATTGTGCAGAAAGCAAAAAAGTTGACCAAATCGGGTGTTCAAT
Organism: Erythroxylum panamense; assembly: GCA_027123425.1. Taxonomy (NCBI): domain Eukaryota; kingdom Viridiplantae; phylum Streptophyta; class Magnoliopsida; order Malpighiales; family Erythroxylaceae; genus Erythroxylum; species Erythroxylum panamense. The sequence continues at coordinate 7,460,178 of JAOTIZ010000203.1, read as the reverse complement.
CATAGGTGGGTCTTGAATTTAATGAGAAAGGATTTTACCAATGTTAGGAATTTATGTCGTCTTATTATTACAAGATTATCACTTTAGTATTTTATTATGATGAAGAAAGAGTTGATAAATTTTTTTACAAGTGATAAGTAGGTTGTATCTCAGCATACTAGGTCTAATATTGGATTGGAGGTTTCTAAAATTATACTTGAAGATAAAGAATTTTAGTCTCAATGTCATTTGTCATTTGAGTTTGTGAGCCTTTGGTGAGGGTACTTCATTTGGTTGATATTGATAAGAAGGCAACAATGAGTTATTTTTATGATGTCATGGAGGGAAGCAATCAAGGCTGATATGAAAAATAAGCTTTCTCTATATGCACTTTATCTTGCAATCATCAATGAGAGAAGTGAAAGGAAACTTTACTCTTTGTTAGTTGCAGTTAGAGCATTTTTGAATCCTAGTGTCTATTTTAGACTAAATTTTACAAAAAAAGTTGAAGTTAATTGGGGAATGATATTAAATGTTACAACAATTGTTGCTCATAAGATGATACAACATCTCTTAAGCTCACAAATGGAGATTTATAAGGATGCTTCTTATGATTTTGGGATGCCAATTGCTATTCGTAAAAAAGAGAAACTTAATCCAGGTCTTTTTTCACTTTTGCTACTTGTTAAAAGTTAATCATCACTTTATTTTGTACAGTTGCTTGATGGAACCAATTTAGAAATGGTGTTTTAGAATTGCAAAGGTTTGCAATTCGAATTATAAGTTAAAGTGTGAATGCAATAGACGTCAAAGGAATTAGAACCACATTTGAATTCATTTATTCCAAGAAAAGGAATAGATTAAAGCACAAAAGATTGAATGGCTTGGTGTTTGTTCGATACAATTTAAAAATTTGAGAAAGGTATGCTATTATCATTATTAAGTTAGATATAATTTCTTGTAATTTCTTAATAATTTAATTTTAGTATTTACTAGGATTCCTAATAAAATAAGTGGTTCTGTAGATTTAATGTGTCTTGCTCATATTAATCTTTTAGCAGATTGAGTTTTTGAGGAACCGGTTTGAAAGATGAGAGTGAGTTGGAAAATAATCTTGGATGAGAAAGTATTGACATATCATTTGGTGCAATAAATTTAAATGATGGTGATAATGAGGCTCCTCTCAATGATAAAGATTTTGTGCCAAATAAGAATTGAGGCCAATGTAATTTGAGTGGGTATTCGATTGAATGAAGTTTTAGGGATTGTTTCTCCTCTTCTTTTAATTTCACTTATATGTGATATAAATGTTAAATTCTATATATGCAATATAAATATAATTGTAAATATTTTTATTTTAGATTTCACTTCTAGTTAGTTCTTTAGCATGAACTATTGTTGTAAATTGTAATAATTAGAGAGTCATAAATATTTATTATTCTTTTTATTTGAAGTTTTGATGTAATTATTATTTATTATGTAATAAAATTACATTTTAAGTATATAATAAAATTGTAACATTTTAAGTACTTTGTATTACCCTTAATTTTATATTTGTATGATGATTAAATAATCTTTTTCATATTAATTATGGTTATTATTTGCATATGAAATAAGTGAAAAGTAATATCAATAAAAATAAATATATTGTTTTTATTTTAAATTTCTATTATTATGATTTTTAGAAACAGAGTTGATGTAAAATTATATATTTTACAATACAATATATTGAGGGACTATTTTGTAATTTTTTAAAAATTAGAGACTACTTTATAAATTTAAAAATTACTCGAGCCATTTGTTTGAGCATTGCATCTTTGAATTGTCAAGTATGATGCATTTAAGTGATTATGTTGAAGTCGAAATATACCTGTTATGTGTTCTGTAATAACTCCATTAATCATGTGTTTTGAACTAGAATTGTGGAGGCTTGAATGGTTAAAATAAAATGAGATATGGATGTTCATATATTGATATAGGTATATGTATATGCTTGAATTTGTGGCAAATTTTCGATGGCTATAAATATATTAGCCACTGAGCTGTATAGCTCAACCTATCATTTTCCCTCCTCAGGTGCAGAACGAGAAGGTTAGTGATCCTTGCAAGGCAATTGGACAAACTCCGAGATAGATAGCTTTTGCACTAAACCAGTTCGAACACTTTTGTATAGCTTATTAAACATGCCAAACATTTAGCATCCATTTGTATTTGTTTTAAATTAGTGATGTGTATATTGATATGTAAGTAAAGCTTGTTCAAATATTTACTTTGCTTAGTAATGAGAATGTGAATTTGAGGATTTCCTTTTGTGTATGAATATGTCAATTTACAGGTTGAGTATGATGGTCGTGGAAGTGGAATATGTGTATACATATGCTTCTTTGTTGAGATTGCAAATTATTGCTTGTTTTAGAATAACATGTTAGCGATTGAAAAGGTTTTATGGGATGAATCATTTGAGGTAGGATTCAAGAGTTTAACGAAAAGTATTTAGTAGTTGAATTGATATGAATAGATATTGCATTTTGTAAGTTCATAGGTGTGGAAATTGTGTTCTGAACTTAAGGGAAAAACTATATCGACTAAGGTAGAATTAGCTAAAGTGGTCTTCATGAAAGTTGAATCCTATCCTTCTAGCTTTCCAAAGATATAAAGCATGAAATTTTTGGACATTAGAGTTAAGAAATATGATCATTATAAGTGGTGATGTTGCATAGGAGGTAGGTATAGAAAAGCTATAGTAATGATGCGAATTTGTTATATGTGATGAGTCATTTGAGTTAAGATTTGGGAGTTTAATGCAATCAAATTGGTAATTGAATGTTTAAGGAGTGATATTGCATTAGAAGAAGTGAATTTGAGAAGAACATGAGTGAAAGTGATGTTAGAATAGGTGTAGGAACCAATAGAGATGCTTTGGAGGGAGTTTTTTTTGTGACATATGTCTGTTAGACGAACTTTAGGTCTATTAAATGGACCTTATCAGGTGTAAAAATGTCCCTAGCCCAGTGCATGTCCATTAAATAGACTTGTGTCTAGAAAGCACCCCCAAGCCCATCTATGTCCGTTAGGTGGACATGTATGTCTGTTTAACGGACATACACAGGATAGCTACAGTAAATCAGTGATTTTGACCCTCTATATGGCAAAATCCCTCTTTTAGATCTTCACAAAAGTTGTAGATCTCAAATTCCTCTTTAAAATCATTCTAAAATGACCTTAATCTAATGCCTATAGTGAATGTTATTCCAATTGTCCCAAGATAGGTATAATATGATTGAGGACATAGTTATGGTTGATTCTTTGGCCATAACTTCATCATCCAACCTCCAAATGAAGTGATTATTGAACCAATAGATTCCTAACATATTTTTCTATCTTTCCATAGAAATTGGTATCCATTGGTGTTGATTCGAAAAGGATTGATGGAGAGAAAGTGAGGAAATTGATCGGAAGAGCATGAATTGGTTGTCTACTAAACACAGTTTGGCATTTTAATCATATCTTGATTTGTAGAGCTCCGAATGAGATGATTATTATTTCAAAATAAACTAGATACATAAAGCTACAAATATTTTGAAGAATTCAAGTGGTAATTTGGGCATCTGACTGGGGTGGGCTCGCCCCTTGTGGTTTGAGATGATTTGAGAATGATGACTAAAGAGATTTTATTAAAATAACCCTACAGAGAAATACGCTCACGTCTTATGATATTCGGAATGATTGTTGGGCTCCGGAAATGGGGTATAACGTCTAAGATGTGAATTCATATTTATTTTGAGTTAAGTGATACACATTGCTTTAGAAATAGTTGATAATAAATTTATTAATTTAACTGTGACATATGTCTTTACTTATTTTACAAATAAATGGGGGAAAGTTCAAGTACTCCTGATAATTCGATGGCTTGAGGTTTAGGAAGATTTGATGATCCAACTTGGACTCATGTTGGATTGATTCATAGAATGAAGAATCATACCATTTGTTTGTATTAGAACAAACATTTGAAAGGTGGGGTAATTACTAGCTTAAAGAAGCATTTAATTAGAGTTAAAGGTGATATAGAGCCTTGTAAGAAAGTGAGTCATGATATGAAATGACAAATGAAGAATTTGCTTGAAGACTACCAACATGAGAAAGATAGAAGGTAAAGATCGAACTACAAAATTGGTAGTAGAAGTTCTTTTATTGGTGGTCAAGATGATAAAGGGAATGTTGAAGATGGTAGAATTCCTACCTAATAAGAAGGGAATGTTGCACTTAGTGTTAGGAAAAGAAGAAGACATGTGTATAATTTTTTTACACCCTGAACAAGTGTTTAAGCCCAGTCTTCAATTTGTAGTGCCTTATAATCTATAGAAGCGGCTTATAATATGGACATGACAATGGTTAGATGGTGGCTGATTTCGATATAACATTTAATACTACCTAATCTTAGTATTATTAGCTTATGATGAATGCTATTGCCTCTTATGGCAAAGGATATAAAGCTTATTCAATTGATGACTATAAAGGTAAATTTCTGAGCAAATATTTTTATGAAATAAAAAGATAGTTGGATCAAAAAAGAATGAATTGAGCTACTTATAAGTGTTTAATCATGTGTGATAGTTGGATAAATAGAAGACATGAGCCTACTATTAATTTTTTAGTTTATTATATAAAGGGGACAATATTTTGAAGTCTATTGATGCATTTAACCTTGTTAGGAATGCTGATACTCTATTTTAGATATTTGATGAAGCTGTGAGTAAAGTTGAGTCATAAAATATTATTTAGTTCATTACTAACAATAATTCTACTTATAAAACAACTGGAAGAAGATTGCAAAGTAGGTATAATTCATTTTATTGGACACTTTATGCTGCAAATTGCATTAAACTGATGTTAGAAAATATAGGAGATATTAGATATTGTCCTATTATTGATGAGACTATGCAGAAAGAAAAAAGTAGCAACCAAGTTCATTTATAATTGTTTATAAGCCCTCAATTTAATAAGAAAGAATTTCATAATATTGTTTAGAACAATCCCTCAATTTTTGCATATTAATGGTATCAATCAAGCAAGAAGATTTCCACCTATTTGTTGTTTTGGAATTGGAAATGTTGTCGTGTTATTTTTCTGTTTATTACATTATATTTCAAATTTGAACTTTATACAATTTTGTAATAATTATTAAATAGTAATTCAATAGTTAGACACTTTAGACTATCACTAAGCATTTTACATATGTAATATTTTAAATAATTAAAATATATTAAGAGATTATTTTGTAATTTTATAAAATTTAAAATTTATTTTATAATATTAAAATATCTTAAATGATATCTAATATTGACCAATATTGGAATTGTACTTTATTAAAACCAAATTCAATACTAAATTTGATACAATATTCATAATATAGCTCTTAATGTACAAGGATATAAGTTTGAATCATAGTAAGGGGTTGTAGCCAATTTAAAATTTTTGAAGACGTTGGCTAGTCAAGAGTGTAGACGTATTTAAAACTTACAAGCATATATTGAATCAAACTTATTATTTGACTCTAAGTTATCAATTCATTAAGTGACTTATTTGAAGTACATACACTACAACAAAGTTGAGTTTTTGATATTTTTTTTGGTAAAGATTTCAAAATCGTCACTAAAAGTCAGCTTTTGATGACAATTTTTAAAAACGTTGCCAAAGCCTTTCCTTTTACAATGTTTTAGAAAAGCGTCACTAATTACAAGCCTTCGACAATGCTTTTGGAATCATCACAAAAGGCTCATCCTTTTTTAACCGTTTATTATTTTCGTCGCCAAATGGTTATCCTTTGGTGATCACTTTTTAAATTGTCATAAAAAGCAGGACTTTTGGAGACACCAAACGATTAAACAACAAAATAATTCATTTATAATTATGAATTTACTAACTTTGACTTGATCATCTTGTGAATGAATATCATATTGAGAAATTTCAAATTTAATATTATTGACAATGATTGTAAGTGTAAAAATAAATTTAGTTAACAAAAAATATGAAATTATAAACATAAAATTAATTAATATTATATTGGTTTAAACTTTTTATTTTCTCTTTTAAATTATAAGATTTGACAATTTTAGATGGTGTCACAAAATTTTCAAATAGTTTTAACATGAAGTTTTTAATATAATGATATATGATTCTTACAGAAAAACAATAAATATTGATATATGGTAAGTAACATAATTTAATGATATATGGTAAGTAATACAATATTCTAATTAGAAGTTTAATAATTCTTACAGACAAATAATAAATAAAGTTTCATGCCTATTCCTTTGAAAAGAAAAAATAATTATTTTTCTAAATTCCAAGTAATATGAGACTCGGTAGATAATTATTTTTCCTATATTTGGATTCCCAAGAAGGATCTTTGCACATTTGAAGATATCAATTGAAACAATGACAGATCTTTTCCCAAAAGTTGGTTTATTGATATGCTCTTCCAACAACTTCTTGACTTTAACTAAACTTGTAAAAGATATAGTCAATGATTCCCCAAATGCAATATAGATCACTGCATTAGATTAACCACACGTACCATGTGTTTCACTTAAGGAATAAACAATATAAAAATTAAAAAGCTAAATCAAAAGGTATAAGGAACCCAAATTTGAACACATACATATGCAATTGAATGAATCCATCATCGTCATAATGAATAGACATAGTTTCTACAATCAATGATTGTTCCAAATCAACTGCTTTTCCTAATCCTGTATAGACCCTTAAGGGATCTCCATTGCTTACATTTTCATCTATGTTCTCTTTAAGATTCGAGGAAGCTTTACACAAGGCATAGTATATACAATTAGACGTTCATTTAATAGCTTCCTAACAAAAAATGAGATACAAATAATAAAGAGAGATAATTCAGATGATACTAAAAACTTTGAAGATGAAGATCAACCATTGAAGGCAAGTGATGATTAGACTTTGATGAAGAGATTTGTTATTAATCCATTTGTACTTCATTAGGGAGAATTTTGCTACATTCCTCCCATCGGATCTCATTTTCGTCATTGAAAACTAGTCGCCACGTCAACATTCTACGATGAATTTATGTTAATAGTTTTATTGTAAAAAGACAATAAAACAAAAATAAGTATTCTTTTACAATATATATAGAAGCAGAATGTACAATTTAATAAGGAAATAAAAAATTATATGAAGTTATATGCAATTAATAAAATATTCATAGAAGAAGCAAAGATCATTCGAACCTAAATTTTGAACCATCCAAAAATCCTTTGCACAAGCACATTCTATGTTTGTCACTGACTATTAATAAGTCAATATAAAAGTTGAGTTTATAACCAATTGAATATCATATTTCTCTAGGTTTATGAATATTAATTTTTTGAAATTGTTACTAAAAATAATAAAAATTATATATCATATTGTTAGCTCCCCTACCCTTACCTTTGTTTCTTTTGAAATTCAAGTTTAAATTAAGGTTATCTTCCTCAATTGAAATTAATGATGTGTTTACTTCAATAACCTCACAAAAAATGTGTAATTTATTACTATTATATGATAATAGTAATAAATTTAGCTTAAGGTTCTCATTGTAAAAAAATGAATAATGGTGATGATCCATTAATCGATAAGTTCATATGTAAAGTTCCTCAAGCAAGCTCTCGTTGAAGTTATAAAATTAGTCCTTTAAAACTAAGCTATAAGTCTCCAATATATAGGCAATCATCATATCAAGCACCAATCTATTTTTAAGGATACGTTAAATCATCGTCCTTAAATATTTAGGTGTCTTTCGTGAAACGGAAGACCATTCTAGTAAGTTGATAAAGCCAAACACTCACATGAAAACCTCCAACATGATTCTATCTTATTTGATATTCCTTGAAAAAATAAAAGTAGATACTAGTGGAATATTAAGTACTTTTTCTAATTATTATTTAAACTTCTCTCACTCCTTTTTGCTTTTTATTTTCAACTTTTGTTAGTTTGATTGAAGTTTCTTAGTTTAAACTTTAAATATAAAAGGATATGTTAAGATTGAAAATATTAATTATTTTTGAGATTTTTGATCAAATATTAGAGATAAATATGACATTCATAAATCTAAATTAAGCAAGATGACACTAAGTTAGTACAAAAGACATTGAGTTAGACATCGAGGTTGGTTTTCACTTGGGATGGAAGTGACCTGTGACTCCTCCTAGAGAAAGCTAATGACTACCTATTGCAGAACAACGACGAAAGGTAAAGAGAGTGAGAAACAAAACAGAGGAACTCATATCTAGTAACTTGACTAGCTCGGAGTAGAAGATTGCCTTTGATGGTTCAGTCCTAATTAGGAAGCATTTGGAGACTTTTTGGGTTGGGGAGGTTTTCAGTTTATGTCTTTTGTTTAGGTAATTGGGTTTTAATATCATAAAACGACGTGATTTTGGCTTGATTTTTATGACAAAAATGTGAAACTTTTGCGATGATTTTTATAATTCGTTGCCAAAACTTATTCTTATATATTACACTCTGTATATTATAAGAATTATATATAATATATAAATTTTATATAACGATATATAATTTATATATAATAAATAGAGAATTATGATTAAATAGACTAATATATTACATAAGCAAGGAATGAGAAATTTTATCTATTATCCATCATGAACCATTATACTAATTACAATTATTATCTATAAATTCATATAAAATTATATTAATTACCATAAATAATTATATTTATTGCAATATAATTAAAACTAATTGCAATATAATAAAAATGGAAAATATGATATTTACTATTAATATCATATTCTTAAAAATCAAATTTAATATTACTGAGAATGATTGTAAATCTAAAAATAAATTTAGCCAACAATAATGCCACTTCAAAAATTTATAAAATTAAAAACACAAAAATAATTTATATGACATAAATTATACTTTTTATTTATCTCCTTTAAAATATATGATTTGACAATTTTATGTGGTGTCACATGATAGTTGTAGGTTGCATAATATTTTAGTGGGTAGTTTAGTATGTGTTTAGTTGTTAAATTGAATGATTAGTGCATGTTTAGGTTAGGATTATGTTATTTAGTTAGACATTTGTGTTTTGAGTGTTTTATGGGTTAAAGCATGTTATTGAGCTTAAATTTCGTATATTTGAGGTGCCTTGATGTGTTTGATAGTATTTCAGATCAAATATCGAAGAACGAAGAGAAATCGGAGGAATCCCGTAGCAAGGCCCAGGGTCATGATTGTGGCACAGAAGCCTAATGGTATGCCACAATAATGATAGAGAGTAAAAATTGAGTGTCACTACCACGATCATGTCTTTTTTACTTTGATAGAGAGTAAAAAAGAGTCAACCTTAATGTTTGCCCTAAATGGAAAAGATATATAAAGAAAAGAAGGAAGACCTAAAGCGGGCTTCATTTCTGCCACCTTGAGAAAGATCCAAGGGAGAGAAAGAAGAAGAGAGAAGGAGGAGAAAGGAAGAAGGAGCAAAAGGGTTGCAGTGTTGCTATCTTCCCGATCTATTCTGACCTTTCCAAGTGACATTTCATTTCTTCTTTATTATTCTTTCTTTTGAATGTTTAAGATGGATTTGATAGTGATGGACTTAGGTTTGATGATGATGTTCTAAACTTCTTTAGGGATTTCTTCTTAAATTAATGTTAATGTGATTTCTTTTGATGTTAATGCATTGGGTATTGTGATTATTTGTTGTATTTGCAAACTTTGGTAACAAATAAAGAGAGTGAACTAATAGCGAAACGATTAGATTGGGTAATGAGAGTTAAAAAATCTAATAAATCACGCAAATAATCAAATTGAGAATTTATAAAAGAGAGATCTCGTGTGAGAGTCTGATAGTCTATTAGAGGGCTTAAGATCTAATTGGATTTGTTGGGGCTTTTTGTTAATTGAGAGATTGCAAATTCTTTAATTTAATTAGGGGTTATGATTTAGGGTTTAATAATTATAACTCGATAGAGAGTAATACACCCTTCAAAATTCTAGGATCGATACCATCTTAACTAAAAAATAATCATGTTAGCATTTGATGATAGGATAAATCCCCCTTCTCATAATCAACTAATCTTCCTTGTGTGATTTCCATTGTTAATTTGATGGTGCTCAATTTGATTCCTTGTGTGTTAATTTTACATTTTAATTTCAATCAATCTATATTCACGAATTTACCTTTCTGTTTAGTTCTTTTTTTTATAATCCTTTTAGGCCTTAGATAACTTAGAATTAGATTAGTTCACCAACTCCTCGACCCGTATACTTACGAATATTAGGGGTTTTATTAGAATTAAAACTTGCTCAACAAGTTTTTGGTGCCGTTATTGATGAGTTAGTAGAATTAGTTTAATTTTTTAGTCTAAGGAGTTTTCGCCACTTTTGTGTCCATGCAATTGCATGAACACAAGAGTTATTAGGAGTTCAAATCGGATAACCAAAACACAAGAGCTTGACATCGCACGGCTAGAGCGAACAATCCTAAGAGCTAGACGTAAAGAAGAAGAGAATACTGAAGTAACCATGGCTGAAGAATTTCATTAAAAGTTTTAGCAAGGAGGAAACCAAGGGAACCAATCGTAGACCCTCATGGATTTCATGAGTCTAGGATTTAATGCGACCAATCAAGGTGTCATTAGACCACCTGTTCAAGCACCTTCATTCGAAATAAAGCCATCTTTACTAAACATGTTGCAAACAAATGTGCAATTCTATGGACTGACTAATGAGGATGCTGACGCGCATGTAGTAAATTTCTTAGAAATATGTGATACCTTCCGATATCATGGAATGTTGAAACATGCCACTAGGATGAGGTTTTTCCTTTTCACATTAAGGGATAGAGAAAAGCATGTTATCATTCACTCAATCCTGCAAATGTTATAGCTTGAGAGCAATCGCTGCGTGCATTCTTAGACAAGTATTTCCCCTTCACAAAGGCTATCAAAATCATCAAGGAAATCACAAACTTTCAACAAAGTGATGGGGAGTCACTCTATAAGGCATAAGAAATGTATAAAGACTTGCAAAGGAGGTGCCCTCACCATAATTTACCAAAAGAAGTTCTTTGCAAATTTTTTATAATGGAGTGAATCCACCTACCCGATACACTATTGATGCAGCATGAAGAGGATTGTTGATGAGGAAGATGGTGGATGAAGCTGAGGAGTTGTTAGAAGAAATGACTAGTAACAGTTGTCTTTAGACAACGGATAGGAATAGACAACCCACAACTCTTCACAAGTAAAAAATGAGCTTTAGTTGTTGACCCAATTACAGAAATGCAAACTAAGATCGACAACTTGACTCGATAGCTAAACAACATGAAGGTTTCTTCTTTGGCTCCTGTCAAAGCCATTCAGAAAAGATGCAAATTGTATGGACAAGATAGCCACAAAACCATTGATTATTTCCTAATGAAGGATAGTGAAGTGGAATAGGTAATTACATGAGAGCACAATTCAGTAGAGGAGGGGGGAAGAACCTTTACTCTAACACATATAACCCTGTGTGGAAGAACTACCTGAACTTCTTTTGGTCAAACAATGTAAAAGGTCAATTATGACCTCAAGGGCCATCTGGTTTTTAATTGGAGAAACCAAATTCGATGGACTCTAAGTTGGATAAGATTTTGGATAAGCTTAGAAGCCTATATGATGCTCAAAAGAATTTGAAAGGTAGATTCGAGCAATTAACAACAAATCTTGCCTCTTTTATCAATAATTTGGAGGTTCAAATGAGCCAATTGGTAAGTGCTTTGTCTATAAGAAATGAGGGGAATCTCTTAAGGACTTCCAAAATAAAATTGAGGGAGAAACTAAAAGCTATCACACTTCGTAGTAGGAAGGAACTTGAACAACTCACAAAGACAAGAGCTGCAAACCCTCCTCCTGTTAAGAAAGACCAAGAAAAAGAGAAAGACGTGGATATGAGTGAATACCCTCTTTATGTTGCCTTTCTGCCATATCCACCCAAAGTTCCATATCCTTAACGATTCGAAAGAATAAACTGGATGCACAATTTGCAAGATTTATAGAGAAATTAAAGACATTGTAGATAAATCTTTCATTTGTCGAGGCTTTAGAACATATGCCTAATATGCTAAGTTTTTGAAGGACATATTATCAAAGAATCGTACTTGGGAAGAGAACCAAACAGGAGCTTTGACTGCCACCTGTAGTCTCATAATCACCAACTAGATGCCATCCAAGCTGAAAAATCCAAGAGTTTCATAATACCCTGTGTGGTTGGTGAATTTGAAGTATCAATCTGATGCCTTTGTCGATATTCAGGAAATTGGGGCTCACTGAGGACAAGTCAACTTCAATGCTAATTCAATTGGCTGATCAATCTATTAAAAGACAATTTGAAAGTGGTGGAAGACGTTCTGATGCATATGGATAAGTTCATTATTCCTGTAGGCTTTGTGGTTCTTGATTTTGAAAAGGATAAGACCTATCCATTGATTTTTGGGCGACCTTTCATGAACACAAGAAAGGCATTAATTGATGTTCACAAAGGAAAACTGACACTTCAGATTGGTGGAGATCAATTGGAATTTAATATGAATAAGGCTTTTAAAAATCAAAAGGAAAGTAGCGCATGTATGAAAATTGACATTATGGATGAAGGTATACAAGAACAAGTAGAGAGTTGCATTGCATAAGTAAAATCAATAGAACTGGAGACTATTAATGAAGCTGAGAGGGCAAACAAGGTTGAGTCTTAAGGAGAGGATGAGATGGAGAAGTTGGGTGTTCAAACTCATCAAGATATATTAGAACGAACCGAAGCTTCCATACCACCCTTTACAGAGAAACTACCTACTTTAGAGCTTAAACCTTTACCTACCCATCTCAAAAATACATTCTTAGGTGAAGCCTTACCTATTATCATTTCTAGCCGACTGGATGGGGACCAAGAGAGTAGGGTTATAGCTATTGTTAGGAATTGGATTAAAAGTATAGGATGGCAAATATCAATATTCAAGGTGTTAGCCTAAATGTCTATATGCATCAAATAAGCCTTAAAGAAGGATGTAGAGCGGTGAGGGAACGTTAACATATGTTAAACCCTTACATGAAAGAAGTGGTTAAGAAGGATGTAGTAAAACTCTTAGATGCATGAATAATCTATCCCATATCTGATAGTGAATGGGTCAGCTGATACAGTGTGTACTAAAGAAAGGTGCAATGACTGTAATGGAGAGTGAAAGCAGAGAATTAATTTAAACAAGAACAGTCATGAGATGGAGAGTGTGTATAGATTATCATAAACTCAACAAGATGACTAAAAAAGACCATTTCCCTCTCCCATTCATAGATCAAATGATAGAAAGAGTGGTTGGTCATTCCTTCTACTTCTTGGATGGTTACTCAAGGTATAATTAGATATTCATCTATCCTGAGGATCAAGAAAAGACCACATTCATATGTCCTTGTAATACCTTTGCGTATAGGTGGATGCCTTTTGGATTATACAATGCCCCAACCATATTTCAAAGATGTATGATGTCTATCTTCGCAAATATGATTAAGAACATAATGGAAGTTTTCATGGATAATTTTTCAGTCATTGGAGATTGTTTTGAAATATGTCTAACCAATCTGGAAAGGGTACCCCAAAGATGTGAAGAGTCACATTTAGTGCTGAATTGGGAGAAGTGTCACTTTATAGTGTAGGAGGGGATAGTGCTCGAGTATACAATTTTGTACCAAAGATTGAAGTGGATGGAGAAAAAACTGAAGTTATAGAGAAACTCCCACCTGCAATCAATGTCAAGGGTATGCATGGATTCCTAAGCCATGCTAGGTTCTACCATCGCTTTATTAGGATTTCTCATAAATTGCAAGACCCTTGACCAATTTGTTAGTCAAGGACGTGGCCTTCCTCTTTGATGAAAATTGTTTATTTGTATTTAATCAATTAAAGGAGGTACTAACATCAGCTTAATTCTTAATGCCACTGAATTGGACACTCCTATTTGAGGTTATCTGTGATGCAAGTAACTAGGCTATAGGTTACGTATTGGGTCAAAGGAGAGACAAAAGGTTGCATGTGATATATTATGCAAGCAAGACCCTTACATGACCTCAACTTAATTGCAACATCAAAGAAAAGGAATTACATGCAGTGGTATATGAATGTGATAAGTCTCAGTCATAACTCTTAGGGTCTAAAGTGATCGTATCACCTACCATACTACTTTGAAATATCTTTTTGCTAACAAGGACGCAAAATCGTCGATGGGTGCTGCTATTACAAGAGTTTGGTATAGAAGTACAAGATAAGAAAGGAGCAGAGAATGTGGTCACAGACCATCTATCACATTTTGAGGGAGGGGAATGCGAACAAAGTGATGATATTAATGAGAACTTCCTTGATGAAACTCTAACATTACTTAACAACCTGGCGACGCCATGGTTTGCTGATATTGCAAATTATGTTGTTATTAGGAAACTTCCCTCTAATCTATCATATCAATAGCAAAAATGGTTCTTGCATTAATGCATCTAATATCTGTGGGATGAACCAATCTTGCGTCGAACATGTGTTGATGGTTTAGTAAGACGATGTGTTCAAAATGAAGAAATGTTAGATAAATTCACATAGTGTCATGAAGCTCAACACGCTGGCCACTATAAAGCAAACAAAATGACAGCTCGAGTAATCGAGTGTGGATTTTATTAGCCATATTTGTTTAAGGACATTCAAACTTTCTACCATGGTTCACTGATATTGCAAATTATGTTGTTATTGGGAAACTTCCCTCTGATCTATCATTTCAACAACGAAAATGGTTCTTGCATGAATGGACCTAATATCTATAGGATGAACCAATCTTGCATCGAATATGTGTTGATGGTTTAGTAAGACGATGTGTTCCAAATGAAGAAATGTTGGATAAATTAACATAGTGTCATGAAGCTCTATACGTTGGACACTATGGAGCAAACAAAACGATAGCTCGAGTACTCGTGTGTGGATTTTGTTAGCCACATTTGTTTAAGGACATTCAAACTTTCTTAGCATAGTGCGATCACTATCAACGAGTAGGCGACATCTCCAAAAAAGATGAGATACCTTTATCCAACATTTTGGAAGTTGAAGTATTTGATGTATGGGGCATTGACTTCATGGGGCCATTCCCATCCTTCATGGGGAAGACTTACATTCTAGTAGGGGTGGAATATGTATCTCGCTAGGTCGAAGCCATGACATCTCCAACTAATGATGGTAAAGTTGTCTAGAAGTTTATCAAAAGGTTATTTAACTGATTTGAGTGCCAAAAACTATAATAAGTGATGGAGGAGCACATTTCTACAATAGATCTTTTGATGCTCTCCTAAAAAGATACGGGATCCATCATCGAGTAGTCAATCCTTACCGCCTATAGACTAGTGGACAAGTCGAGGTTGTAAATCGGAAGTGCAATTGGGCATTGAAGCTGGATAATTCCTTATAGACTATCGAACCTCATTCAAACTCTGATAGAAACTACCCCCTTTAGACTTGTCTATGGTAAGGTGTGTCATTTGCCCGTAGAACTAGAGCATCTCACATTCTGGGCAATGAAAATTCTTAATTTTGATTAGAAGCTGGGTGAAAAGCCTCTTTTGTAACTCAATGAACTTGATGAGTTTCATCACAATGCATATGACAATGCCAAACTTTATAAAGAAAAGGTGAAGAAGTGACATGATTCTTATTTGATGCAAAAGATATTCAAGGTCAAGGATAAATTTTTGCTATACGAGGTTGAGACTATTTTCAGAAAAACTTAAATCGCAATGGAATGGACCTTTTACGGTTACCTAAGTGTTTTCTTATAGAGCCTTTAAATTGGATAACTCAAACAAGGAGACCTTTAAGGTCAATGGGCATCATTACAAATCATATTTCGAAGGAGTGATCTCTAATGAAAAGGAAATTTCCTTTCTTTCAAACAACTAAACACACTTCCAGGGATGCACGGTCAAGCTAGTGATCATAAATTAGCACATTTAGTAGTTAGATTTAAATTATTGTGTAGTTAGATTTGTTTTAAATTCTATAAATAAGTCTTAATGATTTGGAATGAGTTGTACCACAAATTCTCTTACTCTCTTGAATCAATTATAAGAAAGGAAAGCAATCTCGATGTCAAATAGTTTTGGTTTCAACCACTAATATGGATTCCATACCGTACCGGTCCAAAATTGGTACGAAATTTCAAATTTGGGTATCGGTTTTAAATACCGGTCAGTACCGGCCAATTTTGGCTGTACCGGCCGGTACCGGAAATTTTAAAAATTTGGAGGGTTTTTTTGCAAAATTTCAAAAATTTTCAAAATCTCTTCCCTCCCTCTCCTTCCCTCCTTTTTTTCAAACTTTTTA
>JAOTIZ010000203.1:7433475-7443683 GCA_027123425.1 Erythroxylum panamense | reverse complement strand
CTCCTCAGGTGCAACTCGAGACATCAGTTGACCCTTGCCAGGCATCAAAGAACTCCGCGATAGTTAAAGATCATTGTATTAAGTTAGTACTTTAGCTGACCCTCCGAGCATATCATCATTGAGCATTTTTCATGTATTTTGGATTTAAACCTAGATATGTATTATGATATTTTAAGAATACTTGTTGAATTTCCTTCGGATTGTAATGGCATGAAGCCCTTTGGCTTATGGGGTGTTTTATTCTTAGTTCGAATGATTATGCGTCTGATATATTGTGTGCGAAAATGCATGTGTGAATCGAATTATGTATGGATGTTGGGATCGGGTCCGAAGTTTGGGTAGCGTCGCGGGCGCAGCCCGAGAGGCCACCTCGGGAATAGGGATCCGGGACCCAGGCCCAACACTTGGCACCCAAATTCCTGTACATAAATTCATGATATACAATTCTATTCATTTATAGGGATTGTCATCACTTATTTGTCTATTCAATGTTGTACATATACAAATTACAAAATTTCATATCCCTTAACATTATCATTTAAAAATAGTATTATATCATTACATTTATATGATAATCCAAAAGAGATATTACACAAAACTTAAATTCTTAATTATAAACTGCTAAGAAACTACAATTTCCTTCATTATATATAAAACCATTCTTTAATCAAAAGACACATCCAAAGGTACTTTTACTTCTAACGATTAGCCTTAGTCCCTGTAGATGATCCCTGTGTCTTAGTCCTATTACTTAGACCTACACAGATTAACACCAGCGCTAAACTTGAAAGCTTAATAAGGGAAGTACTTAGTTTCGATGACCATTCACAGCAATCATCTACCAAGCATACACACATTCATGAATATCATAAACTCATGTAAACAATGATAACATAATTAAGCAAACTACATAATGCAAATATGCTTCAATGAATTATCTATATGCCATAAATTCACATTTATAAGCCAAATGTTGATTTGTAAAGCTCATTGATACAAATTATTCTTGTTGTCATATTTTATCTCTTATTTATAACTCTTTAATTTCCTTTCTATGTTAGGCTTGCACATTCTTGTGCGTGTAGATAATGGAAGCTGTGGATATTCGAAGATATCAAACTATAGACACCTGAAGTTATCGAACTATGGATGCCCTAAGGTATCAAATTGTGGATATCCGAAGGTATCGAACTATAGAGACAATATGGTCTGTAAATGAAGATACCAGTGGTGTCAAACTGTAGTAACTACGTTGTAACCCTATAGGCATGTCTATAAATCCATCACCAAGACAATGAAGCAAGCGTTGTAACATTTCTTTTAATAATTTTCCAATTTCATAATTAATATATTGACAAATCACATGATATTCATTTGAAAACATAAAATTTGTTTTTAAGTTCATACATGTTAGTCATAACTTATCATTATTAGGATAGTATTAGAATCACACTTGTATAATCATACTATACACATTTAAGCAATAAATACGCAAGTAAATCATCTATATAAATGTAAATTTCCTTTAGCAAACATTGTGATCAATCTTAAATTTTAATGTTTAATCACCCAATTTACATATAGTAAGTCATATTTCATTTATTTATAGATGTGTGCAAAGTTCTATAAACATTTTAAAAGGTTCTGATCTGATTTGGTAAAAAAAAAAGAAGCAAAAAACTCAAAATAGTGTAATTTGGGCTAAACCCACGGTGGGCCTAAAAATAGGCAAACAAATCAGTCTAGAAACAAATTACACGAAGGTCTCCAATTATTCCATAATTTTCACATAACAAACATTCGATAAAGACTTTAAGGTCTTCTAAACATTTATCTTCCTATATCTCTAGTTTCCACAGCACTAAAAATCAGACCATTTAGACTTCTAAACCATGAGATATGTACCAAACATCACAAGCTACTCTAATACAGGGACAACGTTAGGTCACCATTTTTATCTCAATTTTCAATGTCAAAAATCTAGAATTAAGTCTGATTCTCTCATAGAGATTTTTATTTCTATGTATTAAGTATCATCTTTAATTGGAATCACTCAATTTTGAGGTCTATAGGCCGAGTTATAGCCAAAATAATAGGGTTGGTTCAAGTGAACCGAGAACCTAAGATAGAATTTCACTAAACGTTACTCTGTCTTGTCACATTCAACCAATTCCATGCAAAGTAACACTAAGAAATCATTCTAGCAACCATTCCATGTCCAAATTAATCTTTGTACACATTCAAATATGCACATATACAGAAATTATCTAAGTGTAGTTTTAAAACTTAAAAGTTGTTAGTTAGCTCTTCTTCTAATGTTCTTTCTTCTCTTCCCCTTTAGCTTTGCTTGATTCAACAACTAGAACACCACAAATACATATCTCAATCCTATATCCAACCTTATAATTCCAAGTCTTCATGAGCAAAGCAAGAGAGATCATTGATTTTCACCTAGGATTAGCTTAATTCCTTATGGAAAATGATGTGATTAAGGAGATGGAATGTAGAGGAGATGAGAAGAGAAAATTCTAGAGTTAAAACCATACATACACATCCATTTCCCCTCTCTTCTACTCCCTTTTCATGAAGTTTCTAGTCTTAGACACATGTTTCAATCCCATTGGACCATATGTTAATTTTTAGCAAAATTGTACTTTTGTTCCTTTTTCTTCCTTTAGTTCCCACATTGGCATATAAAGTCATCAATTGATTTCATTCTAGTCCATATTTCACATATAATTACTCATGCCCATGCCTAAATGAAGAAATTACCAATTTACCCTTATGTTTTAAGTTAATTACCGTTATATCCCTTACTATGCTTTGATACACTTAATTCTTTATATCCAATTCTTAATACACCCTAGACATACTTTAATGCTTCTTGGGTATAAAGTATGTCTTACTCTGAACTAGTAGAGAACTTACAACAAACCGTAAATGCACACCATACATTAAATCTATCAAGTCATCATCATTAACTGAATTGAAATAATCAAATCATTAAAATAATCTAACAATATCTGACTTAACCTATGTTACAACTTGGTGATTCAATAAATCATAAACTCACACCACATATTGAATCTATCAAGTCATCATCCTTAACTAAATTGAAATGATTGGATCATGAAAGTTGTAAGTCATTTAATAATGTGATTCCTTCCATATATCACCTAACCAACTTAACTTAAAAGAACTTTAGTTATTGTCTTTCAAAAGACACAATCTGTCATCACACTGAAATAATACATACACATAATATAATATAGAAAACAAGCAAAAATATAACTTTAATTGAATTCATAAATATAACAATAATAGGAGTAAGTCAACCATATGTATATATACATATCATACTATCATACTAACAAGGACTTATCCATAATGCCCATCTATTCAACATAGCTAGAAAATGTTCTGGATAACAATTATTTAGTTAATATAGCCATTATCATCAGGTCAATTCTAATATGCTCATTTGATACGTTTTGTTTCTCCACTTTTTCTTTGACAAACAAGTACTTCAAATCCATATGGTTTACACCCTTTGAATACTTTTCACTCTTAAAGAAGAAAACAATTGTGGAATTATCACAGTAAATTCTTAACGGCCTAGTTATATTATCGACAACACCAAGCTTTAAGTTAAAATTTTATAACTACAACGCATGAACAGTAGCCTTAAAGCTTGCAATAAATTCAGCCTCTATAGTGAAAGTATCAATGACAGACTACTTTCCACTCTTCTAAGAAACTACTCCTCCATCCAAAAGGAACATATGACCCAATGTAGATTTCGTCGAGTCCACATATCTCATATAGTCTGAATTAGAGTAGCTAATATTTTCAATGTAATTTGACCTTCTTTACGTGGGCATGTAACCCTTAATGCCTTGTAAGTACCTATAGACTTTCTTTGTAACTTTTTAGTTATCTATTATGAGATTACTTTGATATTGATCTAATATTCCAATAATAAAGACAAAATCCAACTAAGCGCATGTTTGAGCATACATGCTCTAGCATATAGGGAATAGATTTCATTACGTTCTGTTCTAAATTGTTCTCCAGACATTACATTTCACTAAACTTATCCCTTTTTTAAAATGAAACTATTCTTGCATATCATTTTCCCATTCTAAATCTCTCAAATACTTCATTGATGTAACCTTTTTTAGATAATATTAGCAAACCTTATGATATATCACATAATATTTCTATTTTCATCACATAAGATTTCTCACTCATATAGGATTGTTGGACGGATTGACCAAAAGGTTGGAATCTATCTGTCGACAATCCCAATCTAACATTTCAATTTCGACTGCAAACTCAGAATGGGTGTTATTGAAATGTTTCCATGCGAGTGCATCCTATGGTTGGCTCATTATTCCATCTTCCTGTTCATGTTCATTATGCCATCTGGTGTAAGATGCAGTAACATCATAGGTATATAGTCTTTGAAGTCTTAGAGATAGCAGGAAATAATACATCCGCTTCTAAAGTACTAATTTTTGCTTCGTAGTACGCTTTCTTGGTTTGAACCTAGATTGACCACAAAATTTGCACTATTGTAATTCCACATCTTCTCCCCAAAATAACATACATCCCAAATTGCAACAATCAATTTTCTCAACTGGAAAACTAAGACCTATAATATGTTTCTACATATTGTAAAAATTATCAACCATTTTATGATGAAGAGGCAATGATTCATTATACCAAATAAGAATTTTATCTAAACTTCGATTAGAAATATACCCTTCAGACTTTATGTTCAATATTCTAGCAATTGAAGATAATTGAGTCATAGTCTTATAATTTGGCCATAATTCTTGATCAGTTGATTTTAGTAACTTAAAAAACTTTTTTCCCGTTTGAGTTGGTTCTTCTTCAAGATTTTCTATATTTGCCCTAAAGGTATAACCAACTATATTATAAACCATTTGGGTGTAAGGATTTTCAGTTGCACTAACATTATTTATTAGGCAGTGATTTCATAGTTATATATAATAATCATTATGGTAGTATCTATATTAATCTTACATAACATTTAATATTTAATTTACACATTAACAATTATACAAGAAGAAAGCATTGTATTATAGAATATGCATAAATTTCTCTAATGTCAAATGACAGGGAAATATTTTAGGTTGCATGTAATGTCAACTAATTTCAAGTATCTACTATTCATATCAACTAACTAGTGACAATATTTGGAGAGGACTTAATAGGATTATATTGTTTCTTCATCTAAGCAGTTATCTAAGCATTACGTGATCAAGATGTTTACTTGTAGGTAAATAAATCATGCTTTAGAAACATTAAACGAAAACCCATTTTAATGATTAACATGAATAAACACATACATTAAAAAAATAAATTTGAAGAAAAGACAACAAAGTGAGTACCTTTATACTCCTGAAATGGAGAAATGACACCTTGTAGAGAGAGAGACCCAATATAACGATGGCGAGGACAACAAATACCACAAATAATGCCTAGTAGGAAATACCCACTTAAGTTCATAAGCTAGTTAAAATATTTCTTCAATTTTATCATATATTGTAAAAGCCTACAGCTAGTTAAATAAACCAGAAAAATATTAATGAAGTAGCACAACTAGCCAAAACGAAAAATGCCCAGGACAGAAGCTGTAACAAGTCCTAACAGCAACCAACATAATCCAACCAAAATGAAATTAACTTCACTCAAGCCAATCAATAAAACAAGTGCTATATGAATAAAATAAAATCATATAGTCATTATTGAAAGAGAGGAAAAAGTGTTATGATTCATCAAATTGAACTGTATACAACAGGTAGGATTCAATTAAAAAAATTGCTGATGTGTTAATTACAATAAAGATGAGAGTCATTTGCTAATCAAAGCACTGAAAGTGATCAGTCTAAGACATAGGGCAGGGAATCAATTCACAAAATGAAAATTTTAATCTATTAAACAAAAAACCAAGATTAGAGTACCTATTAAACAAAAGACCTTCCTACTTACTCGAACCTAATTATTAAGACAATTATCTTTGGCTTTGAATACCTATTGAGATTTTTTCTAGTAAAGCTCATAGTAAATGGATATATAGTTCAAAACAAGATGACTAAGCAAGGTGAATGGCAAGTTCATGTTGAAATCTGAGCAACCAAATTAATCTGTGCGACCAAATTAACTTGAATATAGATATGGCACAATTTCTCTAATAAAATAAAAATCAGCATACGCATAAAGTACAGGGCCAACTAAAATAGATCTTGAGACTACAATAATGCAATAATCATGTCAAGGTTACATCAACAAGATTACCGAATCTACTAAATTTGACTTCAATAAAAAAAATTAAACTAAGACAACAAACTAAAGCCACATTAAAGACATCCAACTGCAACAGCCACCTGATTCAAGAATCAAAACTCATCATGAAACATGATTGAACAATCTAAAGAAAAAAGAATCAAGAAAATGAAACAGTGAGCTAATTCAAACAGATCCGCTATTCTCTTTAGTATAAACCTCATTTCCAGAACAAATATTAGGTAATGAAATTGGATTCCACAGTCTACAACAAAACCTTAAATCAATAACGAAATAATGGAAGGAAAAATATTCCAGCATTTTAGTTTCCTTAAAGATATCCAAGATTTATGCCAATGAAACATACAATGGATCAATTTGCCTAGAGCCTAATGATAACCAAACTGTTGGCAAAATCAGGACACAACCTTGATTGTAAAATCATGAAAATATAACCATGAGGTTATATGTTTAGAACCAATAGAAACAGTGACAATACTAATAACAATAATACCACAAATCAGGAACATATAATAATAGTTTAGAACTAATGAAAACAGCAACAAGGCTAATAACAACAACGTTAACATTAATGAAATAAAAAATACAAAACAATCTCCACAAGCATAGCAAGTCATGATAGCCTGAATAATAGGTATAAAGTCACTAGCTATGACAGTCAAAAAGATAAAGAATCATAAAAAACAACGAATGCCTAATATTACCAAACATTTTTATATCATCTTACATGTCAAGTTTAAATTGGCAACCTAAGCATATCCAAAAGGAAGTCTTAAGCCACAAATTTAAAACCGAAATAAAAAAACCCTAAATCTAGGTAACTTAATCACTGAGAAAACTTAAAACATTGTAAAAAGATACATTCCAAAGAAGTTATGGTGCAAATGATTATAATGAGTGTAAGAGACCAACTAATAAGCCAGGAAATAGGAAGTGTTTAAATGAAAAAAGGACATGATTTCAACAGTTACCTAGATTGAGCTTAACCCTTGTCCCTGGATCCCTGTGACTTCCCCTCGTTGAATTTCTAGGCTAGCAACGGTGGAAATCGATTAAAGGAAGTATGAGAAAGAGGACGCAAGCTATCATAACACATATCCTTACCTTTGGTTGCTATAAACATGCAAAGACTAACCATCCTTCACATCGCTAGTTACATCTCTGAACCTTAATTAGGAAAGCCAGAATTGCGAGTCTCAAAAGGGGGGTTTATATTTGCCCCTTTTCTGAAACTCATGCAACGTTATCGTCCTAACCATACGCTGGCGTTTTAAGATTTTACCTAAAAAATATATTTCCATTAGGAAATTCCCTACGAAAACATATTTTTGTAAAGAATTTACCTATGGACCTGTGAAAATTTTTTCCGTAAGTTAATTTGGTACACGATTTTATTGTAAACCATTGGTGTATATTTTTATGATGACTTTCACTATTTTTTTGCTAAGTTCAGTCAGTAAAGTTTGACGGTAATATTCCCTCCTCTTTTAATGACGGATTTTTTCTGTTACAAAATATTTTTCCCAAAAAATTTACCTATGGAAAGCAATTTTCATTGCTAATTTACTACAAAAAATTTTCTCGTAGGGAATTTTCTGTCAGTAATTTGCAATTTTCTTATAATGCAGTAGTATTTAATATATGCATCTACAAGGATAAAGATACAATGCTATAACTTAACATACTTTTAACTGTGTCTATAATAGTACAATTTCATTTTTCAGTTATAACGTTTTATTATGATATATCCAACAAGGTATACTGTGCACATATTCCCAAAGTTGTAAATACCATACCAACACTGGTACCGAACTGAGTTCTGGTATAGTATTGTATTGGTATCGATTAATACTGGGTACTAGTTTGAGTAATTTTTTAAATTTATGAAATAATCCTTGAATTTTTTAAAAAATTACAAAATGGTTCATTGTCATGTTGTACAGTTGTACTGTATATATTATAAGTTTACATCAACCATGTCTAAAAAAATGATAATAACAAATAATAACCACAATTAATATGAAATAACAATAATTTTCAGATCTTTCACATATAAATAATAATCACTATTAATATAAAAAAAGACAATCATCATTATAAAAATATAAAATTAAGAATAATAAAGTATTTAAAATATTACAATTTTATCATATAATAAATAATAATTACACCAAAACATCCAATAAAAAGAACAATAAATATCTTTAACTCTTAAAATATTACAATTTACGTCAAACGTTCTTGATAAAGAAACAACCAAGTAGAAGTGAAACCTGAAACAAAAGCATTTGCATTTACAATTACATTACATATATATAATTTAACATATACATCAAATATAAGTAATATTAAAAGACGAGGAAAAACAAAAACCTGAAACTTCATTCAATCATCTACAGGAGGATATCCGCTATAACTGCACTAACCTTAGTTATCATTTGATATAAAATCCCCATCATTAAGAGGAACCTCATCATCATCATCATCATTCAAATTCAATGCACCAAATGATATGTCAGTGCTTTCCTATTCAAGATTATCTTCCAAGTCATCCACATCTACTAAACCCGGTTCCTTAGAAACCCAGTTCGCTAAAAGATAGATATTATCAATAAAAATTAGATCTGTTGAGCTACTTGTACTATAAATAATAAAATTAATTATTAGAAAATTATAAGAAATTATGTCGAAGTTAATCATGATAATAACATACATTTCTCGAAACTTTAAATTGTAATGAATGAAAACCATACCATGTCATTTAATCTCTTGTGCTCCAACCTATTCCTTTTCTTGGAATGAATAAATTCAAATGTACTAAAGTTCTGTTCACATCCTGTTGAACTCACACATTGACTTAAAATATGAATTGCAAACCTTTGCAATTTTAGAATACCAGTTCCAAATTGATCCCACCAAGAAACTGTAAGTTGTAAGATAACAAAAGTAGCATTATAATCAAAATAAAGTGATAATTAATTTTCAACAAATAAGAAAAAGGAAACATTTAATACTTGGAGAAACTTATGTTCTTTGTCAAATAGCAATCAACATTCCAAAATTCCCAAAAGACTGATTATGAAGCTTTGATGAGATTATGTAGAAATCTAAAAAAGTGACCAAGTTCATCTATAATTGTTCACAGGTATTGAATTTAATGAGAAAGGAAATTACTAATGGTAGGAATCTATGTCGTTCTATTGTCATAAGATTTGCAACAAATTTTTATCACTTCAATCTTTTGTTACAATGAAGAAAGAGTTAAAATAAATGATTACAAGTGATAAGTACGTTGCATCTCAACATGCTAGGTCTAATGCTAGATTGGAGGTTTCTAGAATTATACTAGAAGATAGATAATTTTAGTTTCAATGTCAATTTGTTATCCAAGTTTGTGAGCCTTCGATGAGGGTGCTTTGCTTGGCTGATAATGAAGAAAAGGCAACATTAGGTTATTTTTTTAATGCTATAGAGATGGCAAAGGAAGCAATTAAGGCCAATCTAAAACATAGCCCTTCTTTGTACATACTGTATCTTGCAATCATCAATAAGAGATGGGAAAGGCAACTTTCTTCTTGTTTCTTGCAGCTAGGGCATTTTTGAGTCCTAGTATCTATTTCAGACCAAATTTTACAAAGAAAGTTAAAGTTAATAGAGAAAAGTTATTCACTATTACAACAATTGTTGGCTATGATGTTGGATCCCGTTTTCGAGACCCAACTGCTTAACACTTAATACTATCACTCTTGAAATGAATCCGAAACGGAAACGAAAGACAATGTATCGGATCATAAAGCGAAGCCAACACATGAATCGGAAAAGAAAAGCGGATAATGGAAAATCGAAACATATGTGACAAGTGGGTCGAAACTGAT
>JAOTIZ010000203.1:7400093-7417340 GCA_027123425.1 Erythroxylum panamense | reverse complement strand
TTACGGTGTTGTGACCGAGTGCCTGAACTGTCCCATATAGGGCTCATTAAGCGTTGAGCCAAAGGCTCTAAATCACTATTGAGTTCGAGGCTCAAATTAACTCGTTGAGCTTTAAGCTCTAATTGGTGGCTGCTCCGGTCACAATTGTCATTATCAGAATATGCATCCATGAATGAAATGCATATGCCACAATCAATCACATTATTATGCACGTATGCATATGTCACAATCAATCACATTTAAGCACGTAGGTCTCAAATTCACATACAAGTAGCACTTTAATAACACAATTCCCCAGTACACAGTCATCGGACCTTCTGTCCGGAATTCACAATCCAAAACACAAGCCACCAACCACCACATAATCATAAGCAAATAATAATTGAGAGAAACCGTCTAGGTTACTCATCAACTGCTTCCGAAGCTAGTGCCTGGAAGTCTCGACAACATCTGTGGATTGACGTTCCAAATGCGCCTTTATAACAAATAAAATACACATATATTATAAATTGTACAATCAGAAGTGTATACTAATGCACATGCATGAATTGAAATGTGTACAATGCATGTTTGTGATAATCCCAGTATCATTCCATAAATTTCATAAAAAATGTTCCCCTCAGTTTTAGAAATCCATAGACACCAAAATTACTCAATTTGGATTTCTATAAGTCCAATTATTACTAAAACACTGAAGTATGTCTCGAAAAATAATCAATTCATATTCTTATAAACGATCCTCTAAATCTATCAATTTCAATTTAATCTAAAAAATCACAAATTCTCATGGAGATGTAAATAAATGTATTACGAATCCGACGCTTCAAAAATCAGGTCAATTGGAGTTCGGATGAAAAAGTTATACGCGAAAGAAGGGCAAAGGGTCAAATTGGAACAAAAATAAAAAAATAAAAATCATCAAAGGTCCTCCTCGCAACCAGAAGCTCGCGAGGTGTCGCGAGGGCGAGTCGTCGCCCTCACGAGGGGCGAGTTAGCCCCTCGCCCTCGTAAGGGGCGAGTTCCTTTTTCGCCCATTTTTTTCATTTATTTTCCACTTATTTCTTCTCTTCTTCCACAATGCATAACTTTTCACAAAAGTGTCCAAAATTGACAAATTTGGTCTCCATAGAAAGATCACAGAAATCCCTACAATTTCCATGAAGGACTAACAGACAAATTTCAACTCTAAAGGAGTCAAAATGTCAATCAAAGTTACTATTCAATAAATGTCACCCTAAACAATAACACATCTTCTAAAAAAATCATATCGTCCTAGTCCATTGGCCAAAAATTCCAAGCTTTATATCAATGAAAAGATCAGAACACATTATACAACTTTCGTGAAGCACTTAATAGCAATTTCAACCTCTAATTGGGTCAAAATTTTAATCAAAGTTTCTGCCCCTAAAAATTCACCCTCTGCCACATCCAAAGTTCAATTACACATAACTTTCCACTCCAATGTCAAAAAATGGCACATTTTATGGAGATAGAAAGTTATCAAGAAAAGATACAATTTTTATAAAGACCAATTTAACAAAATCTGCCTACATCAACCTAGACAAATTCCTATAGTTTCAGATCACAAATTTAACTTTAGTGTCACTAAAGCTGCACTATTCATCCCTACACATATTGCCACATTCAAGTCACAATTTGGAACTCTTCAAGCCAAAATTGAACATTACTTCCTTCACAAGAAATATAGCCAAACACCTCTAGTTTAATTCAAGCAAAAATCATCTCAATTGCACCATTATAGAAAAAGTTATGGCCAAATCATTAAAACATGCACAAATCAAATTTCCAGCTTTTCATCCTAACACCTTTCCTATCTCTTCCATACCATTTCTACACCAATAAGTTACTCAAATCACTCCATATATCAACCCAACCAAATCAAAACCTCCACTTGAACAAGAGTCCACAAAATGGCAGCAACATACACTCAATCCTTCATACATTTCTACACTCATCTAAAACATCAATTAACTTCCAAAACCTCTAAAACATCTCTAAATTACATTTATCACCTTCTACCTCATCAATCATCAATCAAGGCAAGAAATTCACACACACACACACACCCATATACTCCAAACACAATTTCCATGCAATTTAATTTAAATATCATCACAAATAATTGATTTAACTACAAATCCATCATATATAACATATTTCTTACCTAATCAAGCTTCCAAATCTTCTAAGCTTCAAAATCTCACAAACTCTCTAACTCCCTCCACCATACACGATCATCATCATCATCTTGAGGGGGTGAGGTTTAGGTTAGAATTTTTAGTGAACCAAAGGAAGAGAAAGCAAGGTGAAAGAAGGTAGAAAAGATGAGCAAAATTCCAAAAGAACCAAGGAAGAAGAAAGCTACGAGAATGATGGAGAAATCTAATTTAATTCACCAATAACCTTTTGAAGAAGAGAAGCATCGAGAAAGACTAAACCAAAAAGGTGGGTTTTTATTAAAACACTACTATCATGGTGGCATGTTAGGCAAGTGACAAGTGTCACTTGCCATATGTCACACTTGTAAATTCTCACCTAGTTTCTTTCCAATTCAGTTCCAATTTCTACTCCAATTTCTCCCTAAATTTCCAATGGCTCAAATTAATAATTCCTCAACTCATTTATCTAAATTTACAGTTCCATTGGACAGTAATTTCTACTACCGGTACACAATCAGCCTGCCACTTGGTATTTTTTCTAGTCTGAAAAGTACCAGATAATTTCAGAGGAAATTTCTAAAATTCACTAAAAATTCTCACACGTCAATGACCCTTTCCAACTCAATTTTCAAGCACACAAATCACATAACAAGCACATTTATTAACAAATATACCGGGAAATGTCATGAATGCATGTACAGTTATTTTCATGTGCATAAGTTACTATTCACATGTATGTGGATGCATGAACATATCAAGCATTTCTAAGCACACAGTGCCCACTCCAAATTACTATTCTAGCATTCTCACTAGTAATGGGATGTTACATAAAATGAATGAACAAATGCATACTTTTTACTTTTGCATTTATGAAGCCTTTTTCGTATAAATGTTTCTACTAGAAATAGTGTTGTAATTCAATTATATAAGTACAGTTCTAATTCATTTGAGGATTCTATTCTTTCATATATATCAACTTTAACTTTGTTTAAAACTCATTATACTTTGTTTTAAGTTGTTTAATACATATTATAAACTCCAAAAAATAAATATTTAAGGTATGGATTATAAAGATCAAACACTTATTCCTTTCATTGTTACTTTTGTTTGCTGAGCATGATCCTTGGCTAAATTTTTCCAATATGTTTATGGGATTGAGTGCCAAATTGTTTTATCCATCTTGGAGACCAAAAACTTATTATATTCTTTCCCATGAGTTAAGTATCTTAAATGAGTGGGCCTAGCTTGCTTTTTCTCTACTCTAGAATGATATCCTTAAAAGTCCAACACCATCATCACGTATCATTGAACTTTTTTAGACATAGATCAAGTCAATAACTTAAGTTTTGCAAATTTATCATCAATCCATGCATTATTTTTGTACCTATGTTCAAAAATAATGTATGGATTGATCACAACCATAAAGAGAAGTAGTAAACTTTACCTTTATTGATAAGCATCTTTATATTAAATTTGATGATAGAAGACTTAAAAAAGTTATATGGTATATGTTGAATAATTTGGTAGTATATTTGTATAGGTTGTGATGAATGTTTGGAATAGACAACGTATAAAAGTACTGATTATGTGTGTAATAGAAACTTTCTTTTCTTATGTAAGTAGGTTACAAACTGAACTTAAACCAGTTATGCTAACTTATTGATGTCCATTAATAACTTATTGTGCCGTTAGTAATGATTAGATCAAATGCCTTCATGCGCTAGGCGTCGACGATCAACCGATCTATCCTAGCCCGAGCTGTCATGCACTAAGCATTGATGTCCGACCGATCCTGGCACGAGCTGTCATGCACTAAGCATTGATGTCCGACCGATCCTGGCACGAGCTGTCATGCACTAAGCATTGATGTCCGATCGATCGGGCCTATCACGAGCTGTTCTACAGATGAGCTGCACGATCCTTATGTACTCCTTCGACCGTTCTCCTTGGTCAGACTCGAGGAATAGGGGGCTTATGGTTGGGTCGGTCGTGCTAGGCCTAAGTTCAAATTCAGAACGGCGCATGGGCCGATCGGCCCATCCCTTGAGGATTGACCTAATTCCTATAGGTATTAGCCATATAAATTCATTACCTCAACATGAAACAGGTACGACTTTGGAGAATCTTATTTTTCTTTATTCACTAGCCGCCAAAACTCTCTCAAGAGACTGACTTGAGCGTCGGAATGGCCTACCGGGAATCAACCCCCGACGTGCCTTATTTGTTTTGCAGGTATCTCTAAACCAGAAACAGCCAATCTTATGGATCCAAGCAACAGCGCCCAGCCCCAACAAAATCCGACTGAACCAAGCTTTAGTTTTTCTGAGTCTGAAGCGTTTTGTATTCTTTTATTTTTCTTGATAACGAGTCTGCAGCAATCATTTACTCAGTGCAAGAGACTGACTGTATGATACTATCAACTTTGAGAGACCATACATCTTTAATCTTATTACAATGTATTAAACCAAAAAATAAGGCAAGCGAAATGACGATTTCATTTTATTCTATGGATTTCCAGTACAAAACAGGAAAAATACCAGGTTTCTTAAGAAAGGGGATTGAGAAAGGTAGAAACAGTATAGCAGCACTATTAGGGAGGAAGAAGACGCTCAAAGGACAAATGAGATATGCACTCCCTCACTCCTATGCCCTCCTCTGCTTATAACAGAATTACAGAATGAAATCAGAATATTTCGCAGGTGGCTGTCTGTCACGTGTTGGGCGTTGGTGAGGGACTGATTCAGCAGCTGTGGAGTGATCCTTGGTGTGAGTGTGAGGCGAGGATGGGCTTGGGTCCATACAGACTCATCATCGAATCTCCAACATTTGAAGTATTGGTTTTTTAATTTGGTTGTCTTGGATTAAACGCATGGTATGGCTTTGAATCAATTGTTTGTCTAGTTGTTGAGTAATTTATAAATAATTGTTAGTAACTTATATTAACATATATTCACGTAATCTTCATTCAGTCAACTATTCACTGTAATTATTCTTTATTTTCTTCTAAAATTATGTACATTAATACTGTGAATTATTTTGTTGATTTGTTACTTAAGTTAGAAACATTTAGAGTGTATAAATAAGTGGATGTATATATGTACACAAAAATGCAGAGAGTATTTCTACATTTTTTTCATTATCTATTTCTACAATTGTGTGCATTAAAATTTTAGTAGTGAAACATTTAAGAGATAATAATTGCAAGCTCTCCCTTTAAAAAAAAAAAAGCCAGATACGTGATAATTATGATGCCATCAAATATACAAGTAATCTTATTACTATGCTCTTCAAGGAAGGCAACGGTTGATTTCCTGTCGAACTTTTAATGAGGTGATGTTTGAATTCAAAATAGATATTGTTATAATAACATAATGGAAGCACTGCTTTTGTGCAAGTGTTCGATCAAAAGTTGGTTGCTTTGCTTTGGGTGGCTTTTCCATATGTACCCAATCTTGGACTTCAGAAGGTGTTAAGATAGACGTTAGAATTTGGTGGGAGGCGGTCACTTTGACTAATCGAGTAACCTACTCGTCGCTTTTTCTTAAGAGTCCGTTGTTGTTAGCAAACAACAGACACAGTCCACTAGTCATCACAGACAATAATCCTAAGTACTAGACAATACACTAATGCCTGTAAATCCACTCCATCCAGTTGGTGTGGGTGATTGGCTTCTTTTTTTTTCTTCCCCTGAAAGTGATGTTTATATCCGTTTTCATCTTTTTAGCTTTAGACTGAAGAAATCATAGCTTCAGTCCCACTGTATTACTAACTCCATTTTCAACGTAAATAGGCGAAGACCTTACTTGTCATTAACCCCCGGAATGCTCATGGTCACTGAGTGTTCAAAAGCGCACCGAGCTACAGGAATCGTCTTTAATTTCACTATTTTACTATTTTTAACATCCAGAGCCCAATGTACAAAAAGGTGGATGACAGGCCAGATAATCAAAGGGCTTAGTTGGACTCAGTCGTAACTACTTGTTTTGATTTTTAAATTCAGTAAAAGAAATCCTTAATTGAACTTTTAAATTTTTTTTTTTTTACTTTCCTTTCTTCTTATTTTCGTAATTAATAAAATTATAAGACTTGACTTTTATTTTTGAACTTATCAAGGAACACACGAAGTTTCGACATACAAGCTCGATTATGGGACAATGTGTTGCTCTTAAATTATCGAGTTTTTTGGGAAGGACGATTGCTACCCTCAACCAGTGAATCATATATCATACTAAAGGTATTGCTGACACAGACAAGAGAACGGCCACGAAAGCAAACAACAAATGGTTATATATAAATACAAAATCCACAGTTTAACTGTAGAATCTTGGAATATTAACATTTCCCGATGCTACAAGATCGTCAAAATGCCTTGCATTGCACTGCATACAGCCAATTTATTGCATCCGCTTGTTTCTTATTATCAGATAATCTGCAAATGCCAATACTTAAAATTTAACGGCATTAATAGACACGGGCTTTAGGTGGGAATGATTCAATCTCATCATCTAAGGTGTTCATGTGAACTGGCCTGTAATCAAGACGAACTTTCTCGTTCTCCCAGTATCTGCAAAATGCAAGTCAAAATACTGAATCCAAAATTTACCAATTGGCTAACAACAAACACAACACATAACACTTTAGGGAACACCCACAAGAATCAACTAGGTATCACTAATATTTCATCCCAAAAAGACTTACCCTAATGTGTGTTTCATCCAGTTCTCGTCATCTCTTTTCTGCGATAATTAACCATCTTATTTCGTAAATAAGATGAAAACAGGCAATAAAACAGAACAATCAACTGATAGCAGAACTAACACAAACCGTGAAGTCTTCGCGAGCATGTGCTCCTCTGCTTTCTTTACGGGCTTCAGCAGAATGCATAGTGATACATGCATTTATCAAAAGGTTTTCCAACTCAATTGTCTCGATCAAATCAGAGTTCCTACCATAATTCATCAAAATTTAAGCTTGAAGAAAATAATAATCCAATAATTTGATAACTTCACATTCTCACAAGTAGCACACCATATTAAACTTCGGTCTTTCAATTTTACATCATGAAAGCTCTCCCATGCCTTGTCAATCAGCTGGCATCCTAAACAAGTAGCAAAGACAGTGACAAGGACAAGTATAAATTAGATACAATCAATACAAATTGTTCATCATAACAGTTTATTAGATTTAGTCCATCTGGAAACACAGCAAATATAACAATTATTGCCTTAGAATGTCAAGAATGTTCTACATTGCCTCCATGCTACTAAATACTTATTGGTCTGTAATAGAAAGGCAACCCCTTATTCAATACCCACCTGTCCCAATCTTCTGTCCGGTCAAAATAACCCCAAAAAAAGACAGAAATAAAGCAAAGGAGAATGGAGAAGAAAATTAGGCATACAATAATAATGCAAATCACAAAACCACATGGTTGTGATTTTGAGGAATATGAAGTATAAGTGGCTGTAAGTTAGGGTACCTTCTTCCAATGTTTCCTGTGTACGGAACACGGCAGCATTATTTTGCATCACTTTCTGCATTTTCAATCGGATTTGTGATGTAGGCAATGATCCATTTGAATTTCTTACTTTATCAAGCCAAGCAATTGTCTTCTCCCCGGCATCCTTTTCTAAAGGCTTCTGATTTTCTCCTGCAAGATAAGAAGCATTGGCTTTTCAATCATATTAAAGCAGTAAGGACTTTAACTCTCTATCAGTTAATATCATATAGATGTCTACAGCTGTTCTGATCAACTACGGATCAGGGCCTTCATTGCTCACACATAAATGGTAACTCTCAATTAGCCACAAGTAAACAATCAACTTGCCTGGTCTATGGACCTCTGCTACTCTATTAGCACAAGCTCGACCAAAAACTACAATGTCAAGAAGAGAATTTGCACCAAGGCGATTGGCACCATGAACTGATGCACAGGCTGCCTCCCCAGCAGCCATAAGTCCAGGAACAACAGCATCTGGATCATTGCCTTTGACAGTAACTACCTGAACAATAATTTTCAATATGAAATCAGAAAGCAAGATTCCAAGATTGTGCAATGAGTCGCTTGTATGGCATGAACACCACGAAATGAGAAGAAAATTATACTCTATGGTCACCCAAAAGTAACTGCCTTGCCTAGTTGCTGTTTATTTGTCAATTTCTTTGAAAAACAATCTTTTGAAAATTAGCCGAATATTCAATCACACGTTCACCATAGTAACGTATTAAGTGACATTTTAGCTTCCTATACTTCTTTTATGACAGTTAATCATGATAAAAGAACCCAACATATGCAAAATCTTGCCTCTCCATGATAATTTGTAGGAATTCCACCCATGTTGTAATGCACAGTAGGTAAGACAGGAATGGGTTCCTTTGTCACATCAACACCAGCAAAAATGGCAGCAGTTTCAGAGATGCCAGGAAGCCTCTCCTTTAGTACTTCTGGTGGCAAGTGATTTAAGTGTAAATATATGTGATCCTTCAAAGGTCCTGCAAGATATTAATAACTCAATCAAATCATAAATCGGAAGTGTTGAAGTAAAATTAGAAGGTACTGTTAATGTATAGCTTTTCTGTATTTTGTATAGTTACGTGTATTGTTTATTTTAGGTAAAGTGAGGTTGTTTTGTAGACAGACATTAGCCTCTGCTTTTGTTTTCTAGTTGTTTGTATATAAGCCAAAACTGACTCAGTCCTTATTTAGCTTCTCTCATCATTTACGGTGAAATCTTTCAGGTACAACCACTTGAAATTTTGTGGATAGTGATAGCATTAGTAAGGACAAAATATATAGATAACTCTCATTACCTATCCTCATATACTAGCAAAACAAAATACTCTTCTGCATCATGCCAGAAACTATGTACAGCTCTGAGGAACTGCCGACACAATTTCTTCACAGGACCATTATTTAGCTCAAGGATTGGTGAATAAGTAAATACTCATCTTCTAGTTACGTGAATTATCTAAATATGGGAACCAATCGTACCTACACCACGACCCTCCCGAATTTCTATTGTCATAGACCTGGAAACAACATCTCGTGAAGCAAGATCCTTTGCAGTAGGTGCATATCTTTCCATAAACCGTTCACCTTCACTATTCCTAAGAATACCACCTTCGCCACGAGATCCTACAAAAGCAGATAAAGATTTGGAATACAAATTTTTCTTATCACCTGAATCAAACTAACTTAAGTTCACCAGAAAAACAACTAAAGAGTTGCAACTCAGTATGGTCTAATCTGAACAGGACACCAAATAATCATATGGTTTGATTAGCATATAAGCAAAGAAGAAAACACCTACCAACTTCAAAAAGCTCTTACCTTCAGTAATGAGACATCCAGCACCATATATGCCAGTAGGATGGAATTGAACAAACTCAAGATCCTGGAGAAGATATTGTGTCCATAAATGTTAATGTATTTTTGTGTAAACAAGAATACAATTCCCTATAAACATTTCAGGATCAAGAAACAAAACCAACCTGGAGCGGAATCCCAGCCCTTGCAACCATAGCATTGCCATCTCCAGTGCATGTATGAGCAGAGGTTGCAGAAAAATATGTCCTGCCATAGCCCTGAAAGAAACAAACATGTAAAAGACAGATAGATACACTAAAATGACACAATTTAATTCCAGTACTACTTGAAATAAAACACATCCATTACCAAAAAAAAAATACTATACCCCTGTGGCCAGAATTGTAGAAGCAGCACGTATTCGATGTAATGTTCCATCCTCCATATTCATTGCAATTACTCCTTGGCAACTACCTGAAAATTGGATATCACGAATTTTTTCACATTCACAACTGTCTTCCAAAAACAGCATTTGTAATGCAGAAGTAGATAACTGAGTTAATTTAGATTAGCATAAGTGGCCAGTAACCACACCATGTCTTGGATATGACTAGCTTACCAAGATATGAACAATGAATACTGCAAGACAACTAGCTAGCAGACCCTAAAGTAAAGATCTGCATCTTACTAGAAGCTCACAACAAGTAGATAAATGCTGTTAAATTGGATTAGCGTAAGTGCCAGTAACCACGCCATCTCTTGGATACGACTGAACAATGAATACTGCTAGACAACTAACTAGCAGACCCTTAGAATGGAAAGATCTTCATCTCAGTAGAAACTCACAACTGATGCACTAGTGAGTATATACTTTTGGCACATGGTGAAAGTAAACTATGTGGAGCAATTTCACAGAAAAAAAGTCTGAAAGCTTAAGTAGTCGTACTGTCCAATAGGAAAGAGAAAATCCTCAAAACCTTTAAATTCTGCCTGCTAATATTTATATCTCTAGTGGGGCCAATGTATAACTTCCATCAATTAGAGTGAAGTACAAAAAAGATAACTGACAAAAACAATTATAAGCTTCATTTGGAACATACCATCATTGTTCATCAGTAGATCCAAGGCAAAATATTCAACAAAGAACTGTGTATTATGTTTCATAGCTTGGCCATAGAGAGTATGTAGAAGAGCATGCCCAGTTCTGTCAGCAGCACATGCACAACGATACGCTTGGCCACCTACGGCAATTGCAACCAAGAATCAAATACAGAAAATTACTGGTGGAAACCTATCATCTGATTATTTGATTTCCGAATTTAATGTATTAGTTCTTACCTTTTCCAAAATCTAGACTTTGACCACCAAATGCACGCTGATAAATTTTTCCATCTTCTGTTCGAGAAAATGGTAACCCATAGTTCTCAAGTTCAATAACTGCTTTTGGTGCCTCCCTGCACATGTATTGTATAGCATCCTGATCACCTGTAGAAAAATCCTCAAGATTAATGCCCAAGCAATGAGTTGTGAGTTGTGACATTAAGAAAGAATAGTAATATGGTAATATTGCGAACATGCAGCTGCATAATTTAAGTTGAGCTACATGGACAATTAAGTAATGCTCCAATGAAAGTAACACCTCCACTTTTATATCTTCACAACTACAGAAAGTTTAATGATTACAAACATCCAAGCAGTCATGTTGCTCTACTGCAAAAGTTCAACAAGCATAGAATGCAATAAACCTTCTGTTAGATAGTCTATATGCTTTAGAATAACATGTCTTCAAAACACTAGGTAATATAGACCAGATAAGGAGCACGTAATCCAAGAGCAAAACAAGAAGCACACCTAACCAGTCACTTCCTTTAACAGTGTCATACATGTGCCACCTCCAATCATCTTCTGTCATATTTCCTAGAGCAGCATTAATACCACCCTGCCAGATACAGAATTGCATGTCAACAAAATTTCTATCCAAAGAAGATGGAAACTTGTAGGGTTCTCCTATCCGTTGAGCATTACACCAGTTATGTCTCCAACAACCACAAAAATTCAAAAGGCTGAATCCTTCACTACAAAGTTATACAGACACAATTATCATTCATGCCCAGTTAATAATCATATTAAGCACAAAGGACAAACATGCTCCCAGGATTCCTATCAACAACACCCAATTGCTCCAAAATGAATTACTCCCGAACTAAATATTTCTTGAAAGAGAAAGATGACTCTAGCACATCAAGAACCTCAATGAATTTCTCAAAAGGATGTTTCTTTTACTTGTCACATTCATTCATTTCCCTTCTTTCAGGATCAAAATTCAACGCAAGTTTGGAAAATGTACATGCTATATTCATATGAAAAACAAATATTTGTAGCATCATTCGATCAAAATACTCCAATCTAACATGAAATATACCTGTGCTGCAACAGTATGAGAACGGGTTGGGAAAAGCTTGGTAATGCAAGCGGTTCTGAATCCATGTTCTGAGAGTCCAATGGCAGCCCTCAGTCCAGCACCACCAGCCCCTACCACAACTGCATCATATGTATGATCAACAATCGTATATGAGGATCTCCCACCAGTCTGCCACAAAATCATTGCAAACATCAATGCCAAACACTGTTTGCAAAGGTAAACTATATTCTCAATTGGAAGTACAGGCAAAGTTATGCGCCCACAAATATATGCTAATGGATTGAACAGAACAAAGAAGAAATGGCGAAAAACAACACCTAAAATATAATTAAGAGAAGAGCACAATGTTCCAACTATACAAATCTAGAAAACAATGATAGGAAAAGTTTTCGTTGATACAAACTTCAACAATTTAGATACCATAGCAGTTTTTAGTTATTTTTAAAACTTCCTCATTAATAGAGCCATTGACCTCAAACTGATACTTAGAACAAACTGTATCGACTTCGATAAATTGAATCTCTCCATTTTCTACATTAAATCGAATCTAATTCGCTTTCTCAGCCTCCAAACAGAGATTTTTAGAAAATGAAAAACTGCGTGTGGACACACAACGGCAACGCCGACCTGAGCAACTAGCAATAGAAATGGCAAAAAAAAAAAGCAAAGAAAAGCCACTGGTACCTGATAAGATCCTTTATTATAAAACAAAGAGAGAAATTATCAACTAGCAACTGCTACTGCTACTTCAGAAGAACACGAAATCTATTAAACCGATAACAATGTGAAAACGTGAACAGAAAATAGTAGAGTAACAAAAAAGAGGCTAACACTTACCGAATCGGTAGAGAAAAATCTGGAAATGTGAGATCTAACAGAGTCATTAGCGATCCATCTCTTGGAAGAAGAAGAAGGAACACGGAGGCCACGAGCCACGCACCGCCACATCACTCTCGTCAACTCTCTATCTCTAGGCTTAGAGAGTGGATTGGTTAATAAAGCGCTTATTTCAGGGAGAGAGAATCCGTTGTACGAAAAGTCGAATAGGAGACCCAAAAAAAGTGTAGAATGGGCGAAACTGGGAGGTTTTATTGAACCGAAAGCCACCACGTTCCTGGGTTGGCGACCTAGAAATCAAATATGCTGATGCACACAAAGCACTTATTAGAACTGCCCCGTCACAAACTACTAAAATGCCACTTTCTCTCTTTCTCTTTAAATAAAATCTCCATTAAAGTAGTCCTACCAACGCACAGGATTCAGGTCAAAGGAAGAGTACGAATACCCAAGAATGTAGGGTATGTTTGATTAAAAATAAGGTTTTTTTGAAAAAAATGAAATGAAATTGAAAATAATGGTGGTTCAGCCTGATCGCGGCGAGGCTGCACATTGCCGTTTAGATCCATGGGATTGACTGTCTCCGATTCGAAGTTTCCTGCAAAACAAGGAAGGCACGTTGGGGATTGTTTCCCGATTAGCCCCTCCGACGCTCAAGTAAGTCTTTTGGGTGAAGGTTGGGTAGCCGGAAAGCAGAGAGAATTAGGGTTATGAGTTGCGTACCTCTGTTATGGCAGTGTTATACCTTATATATGGTGCATGTGCTAGGTTTAAGTCTTCACGTCTGTATGGGAGTCTTCCGTCTGCAGATGGGCCGTGAAGCGTGGGCTGGGCGGAGTAGGTATGAGACCGATCTCTGAGGAATGGACCGGTCAGCCCTCGGGTCGGCGTGTCTGGATTCAGGCCCAGCATGACCGGCCCGACCATAAGCCCCCTACTCTTCGAGTCTGAGCAAAGAGAAGGGTCGAAGGAGTATGCGAGAGTCTTATAGCTCGTCCGTGAGACAGCTCGGTGTAGGCCTGATTGGTCGGATGTTGGTACTATAGCTCGTCCGTAGACGGTTCGCAATAAGCTCGATCGATCGGGTATCGACGGGTAATGCACAACTGCTCGTATTGGGATTGACCGGTTGGGTGTCCCAATCGGTCGACGTTGGCGCATATTGCGTGACAGCCCGCGCTAAAGTTGGTCGGGGGTCATCATTAGTGAGCGCGTAGTGGTACGTGGAGCATTTATTGTTGGCAGCGCGTGCCCTCTGACAGATTCAGAATTTGTTACCGTTGTGTAGCTGTCATGTACGTGCGTCCTTTCAACTGTCGCGCCGCGTCGGGTTCCTGAGAACCCTAATTTACTTCCGTTTAGATCTAGCCACGTGTCTGAGCTCGGCTCGGATTTTCACCACGTGTCAGGCGCTGGTTGGGACGTTCGTTTCCTGGCCTTCTATAAATACCCGGGATCAGATGACTCTGGGTTTTCTTTACATTCGCTTTGTTCCCTTACTTTCACTCTGTGCTTTCTTGTTTACAGCTTCCGAAGCTTTCCTCCAACTGCCGTACAAATTTCCCATCTCATACAACCAAATAGGTACGTCCCTTTTCCCTCGTTTCCTCTTCTAAATTTCCTCTTGATGAACATGTCGTCCACCGGTTCTGGAAGTGGGGTCTGTCCAAGGGATGACGCCGCCGAGAGGGCGTCTGAAGTAGCGGCTGAGGAAATGGTGACGTCGAGGTTGAGAGACGTCGAAGAGATTTCGACGAGAGAACGAAAGGATGGACTGGTCGTGAGGGAGCTGCCAAAAAATAAGTCGACGATGACCGCGCCGGAGTTGAGGCGGTCGATTCTTAGGAATGAAATCCCTCTGTCCTGGGAGCCTAGGCTGGCTGCGGTGAATGAAAGAATCCACAGCAACATAAGTGGGTGTTTTGCCGTCTCTGAGAGTTTCTTCTCGGTCGGCGGCCTAAGGCTTCCGTTCATCCCGATCATCGATGAGGTGTGCGCCGATTATCAACTGAGGCCGAGTCAGATTCCTCCGAATGGGTGGAGGTTTATTAACGGTTTGGCTTTGTTGTGCCATCAGTTTGGCTGTCCGCCTTCAGTCAACATTCTGCGTCACTTTTTGAGGATGAGTCAGAGTCCGAGCTCTGGGGGTGGGGTTCCTTCTCTGATGTACAAAGATGCCCGATATCGCCCGGCCGGAACGGCCTCTAAAATAACCGGCTGGCGAACAAAATATTTCTTCGTGAAGCCTCCGGGATCTTCCTCCGAGTCCCAGCCGTGGAGGTATCCCTTAGCCGAGCGATGGAACGACTCATCAAGCCTATTTCTTTCTAGAGAGGAGCGGGAGGTGGTCGGTCGTATAAAGGAACTCGGCCGATATAACTTTGCTCATTTCGGAATACCGTGGGGGGGCCTCGGCCAACTCTTTTCTAATTGACCCCCGCCACAAGTTAGCGAGCTAGGAGAGGAAATCGTCCCGCCTGGTTGACCCCTCGTGGTTGAATTACTTACTGCATTTTTTGATTATTACTTTCTCCTTCTGACTTGCGTTTATTACTGTGCAGCCGTGGCGAGGATAAGCAGTTTTGACGGTCCTACCTCTCCTCCTAAATCCAAAAAACGGACCAAAGAGAAGAAGCAGAGGGAGGTAGGGACCAGCGAAGGCGCGCCCCTCCAACAACGGAGCCCGACCGCTCTACAATAGTGCTGGCCCCTCCGGCCGCTGAAAGTGGTCCCGGTGTATCAGCATCTTTGCCAATCGTGCTGTCGAGTGTGGGCCGTTCGGGTTCCGCAGAGGAGGAGGAAGGGGACGCGGGGCCTCCCCTTAAGAGGAAGAGACTTGTCCGGCTCGGTGATCTTCCATCCGTCCCGCTTAGTCAAGGCGGGAAAGAAAAAGAGAAGAAGAGCAAAGGGAAAGGGCGAGCGGCTGTCGCCGAGTAGTGGGAGCCTGCAATTAAGCTGCCTAACACTGCTTCAATCGGGGACCTCAAAGTGTCCCGCCACATTGCTGAAAGGATTACTCCTCCCGTGGACGAACAGATCATGGACAAGACGAGTAATCAGGAGTTGGGGTCTCAACTCATTCGCATCGGCATACGGGGTGCGGCGATGTCTTTCGCAGTGGTGCAACGTTTTGAGGCTCTGGACCAGGAGGTCCAGGACCTCCATGAGCAAATGAAAGCCTTGAAGGATGAGCTTTCAGAGGTTAAGGAGGCGAGAGACCTCCTCCAGGCCCAAAACTCTTCCTTGGAGGAGGAGAAGAAATCCTGGGAGGAAACAACGAGCGTTTTGAGGGCTCGATTGTCTACGGGGGAGGAGGAGAGGAGCCAGCTGAAGAAGATGGTGGAGAAGGAGCAGGAACAGTGCAAAAAGTTCCGCCATGATTGCCAAGCCGCGGTAGAGGGCCATCACAGGACTCAGGATATATTGAAGGAGTTGCGCGGCTCCATCAAAAGACAAAGGGTTGAGGTGATCAGACGGTGGCAGAGGCGGTTCCTCCTTGGGGAATGCCTAGAGTATGCTTGCAACCTAGGCCTTTCGCTTTTAAGGAGCTACTATGAGGCTCATGTTCCTGAGGGGTCGACCTGCCCTTCATTTGAAGAATATGCCAAGTCGAAGCTTCCCCCTGGTCTCGGGCTTTCTTTGCAAGGAATGAAGGAGATGGTCGAGGGGGAGCTAGTTCCGGTTCCGGATGAGGAGCTGGACTTGAGCTCTGAGGAGGACGAGGGTGTCTCTCCAGTGCTTTTCCCCAACGTGCATGCCGGTCTTTGCTCTCCCGACTCGGATGCGGGCCCTTCCTCTCCTGCTGATCCGGTTGCTCCCGTTGCTGGTCCTTCTTCTCCTCCTGATCCGGTTGCTCCCGTTGCTAGCCCTTCTTCTCCTCCGGAAGAATGAGAATGATTGTTTTGTTTTGTGTAAGGCTCATCTGGTCGGGCTTGTGGCCAGAACCTTTGCTCCAAAAAATAGAAACTCATTTTTGATTATCTTTGACGTGTTAAATATTTCTCCCTTCGAATAGTAGGTCGCGAATGAATGCGGTTGATATGCGACGACCTGGTCAATTAGGCCGAGTAATAATAGGGCGGATGATCCGAAATTTTGTCTTAGGATCCTTGGTCGAGCGTTAGTCGGTTTCGATCGATGGTCCCGAGGATTTTGCTTTGGTGACCGACCGACCGTAGTCGGTCTATGTTAATGGTGAGTGAGGGTCCCAAGGATCTTGTCTTGGCGACCTGGCCGACCGTAGTCGATCTATGGAGATACCGAGCGATGGCAAGCGAGGGTCCCAAGGATCTTGTCTTGGCGACCCAACCGACTGTAGTCGATCAATAGAGATGCCGAGCGATGGCGAGCGAGGGTCCCAAGGATCTTGTCTTGGCGACCCGACCAACCGTAGTTGATCTATGGAGATGCCGAGCGATGGCGAGTGAGGGTCCCAAGGATCTTGTCTTGGAGACCCGACCGACCGTAGTCGATCTATGGAG
Source organism: Erythroxylum panamense (assembly GCA_027123425.1). Lineage (NCBI taxonomy): Eukaryota > Viridiplantae > Streptophyta > Magnoliopsida > Malpighiales > Erythroxylaceae > Erythroxylum > Erythroxylum panamense. The sequence goes on along the minus strand of JAOTIZ010000203.1, from coordinate 7,400,114 downwards.
ATGCCGAGCGATGGAGATCGG
>JAOTIZ010000203.1:7331454-7345411 GCA_027123425.1 Erythroxylum panamense | reverse complement strand
ATGCTCAAACCAGTATATGCAATAAAACCTATTAGTCCGTCCCGAATTACCAAAATGACCTTCCTATCAGTAACGGGGTGTTACAACTTTGCTTAAACGAAACGAGTCTACTAAATGATAAATCTTGTTAAAACAATTTACAAACAAAAGGCTCTTTTTTAAACTGAAAGGAACCTCTTACAAGTTGAAAACAAAATGAGTTTTTTATAAATGTGAAGGAGTCTCTTAAAAACAACACACACACAATATAATGTGAAAATTTAAAAGTTAAAGAGAGAGAGAAGAAAGACGTAGTTGATTTATATTGGTTCAGTTTATAACCCAAGTTTACGTCTAGTCCCTAAGTATCTAACTTGAGTGTTTCACTATAAAAACTGAGTATTAAATTTAACCATCCTTTCACACTCGAAATGCATAACAAGCTTCTAAAAAGCTCACAGAAATACAAAATAATAGTTTCTCTCTTGATATAATGGTTTCACTTTCTAAAGCACAATAATAATGATATGATTCTCAAGAATATAGATGCTACTTAAAATATTTTGATATTTTAAATATGTTCGTTCTGCTTCATAAGTGATGTTCCTTAAATAATCAATTTCTTCAACTAATTGTTGCTTCACTCACATATTTAGTCAATTGAATGGACTTAATCTTGAATAACTTCGATGTCATCTTTACCAAAAATCTTCCAATAATCACAAAACTAATATATGACCTTCATAATTAGTAGGATCCTGTCGGATAAACCATTTTTAATAAGGTAAGTTCATAAAGAAGGTTCATGCAAAAAAGAAAGTATATTTCTTATGATTTTATTTCCTTTTTGAAAAATAGACAATTAATTTTACAAGGAAATAAATCCAAATTTAAATTTGAAATATTATACCATTATCATCACAATCGTGCAATATAAACCTTGAGCTAACAATCTCCCGCTTTTGATGATGAAAAGTAATAATAGATATATTATTCAAAATTCAAAGAGATAATAAATGATTTCGAAAGTTACCTGTGACTTTTATATATTTAGTCATAATTAGCAGGAGCTTGTCTCTTAAGAAAGGAACCTATTGTCTATATATCACATCTTTTCACATTTTCAACAGTATAATCAATCACATATATATTTGAGCAACATTGAGAAATATGCATTTAGAAATATATCATCATATATACAAAAAATAAAATATGCAAAAATATATCATATAAATTATCCCCTTTTGTCATTATGAAAAATAAAGGAGTTAGGGAGGAAATAGAATAGAATGAAATAGAGGAAAGGAGTAAATGATGCATCAAACAAAACCATCAGTATAAATAATCCAAGTAGAAAGCAAGTATCAATAAAGTTATTAAAGAGATTCAAAGATTCTTCTGAGCCAAATCTATATGTCAAGAAGTTGATTCTGCATGCTGTTTATTTGTTCTCACATTTCATCTTGATTGGCTTGAATGTTCTTTAACTGTTGTTGGAGATTTGCACTATTTTCATCATGAGGAGGAACATTAGATCGTTGATTTGGAGAAGAACCTATGATTTTCGCTTCTCTTTTAGATTTCTTTTCCACCCAAACATTGTTTTGCGATTTATATCTAAACTAGTAAGGAATGGAAGGGTGGAACTTAGCTGGTGTATACCAACTTAGATTTGCAAAACGTACACCATAATGGTTGAAAATTCTTGTGAGCAATATTCCATGAGGTGGATAACCAATTGTATTCTTGTGATTCCCTTTATCAACCATAAACCTTAAGATCATTGTACGGAGATTCGTTATGTTTCCTGTCAACCAATTATACATTACATAAGTTTCTAGCAAACTACAAGTTTCAATAGAACTACTCTTGGGGAAAATATAATTAACTGATAATGATGCAAAGCATCGTAGTAGTAAGTCAAATTGCCTACTATAAAGTCTCCCATCTTGGGTATTTTCAGCATTAAGGTAGATGGATTTAACAACTTCTCCCAAATCTAGATCATCAACATCCCATTTATGACAAGGAAAATTAGTTCTCCCTATAGGAGCTATGTCCAGTATATCTCCTAAAATCTCTTCAGAAATTAGAATATCGCTTTCACATACCTATGAAACAATGGCTAGCTTTCCATCAATTACTTCCTTTCTTATGTGTTTGTAGAATGCCCTGACTAGCTCATCACATACTGTCTCATCTAATTTCAGGAAATCTTCCCAACCAATTGCAACAAAGTAAGGAGAGATAGGCATACCTATGTTATCAAACATCATGGGAGGCAAGACTCTCCCAACAGCCACTTTTCTTTTCTTGTACTGCATTTTATAGCGAACTTCATCTTCCGTTGATTGAAACATTTTTGGTGGTATTGATATCTTTCCTTTTTATGAAGCTATTTTTATCTTCTTTGCTTTATTTTGTTTAGGAATCATCTTTTCATGAAACAAATAATTTCTATCAATGGAGTCCTTGATAGTTTCTTTAGTCACAGGTGCTTTCCCTTTCTTTATTTCTTCCCTTTTTCTTTTTCTAGATAGTTCTTCATCTTTCTTTTTAGCATCAGTAGTTTCCTTTTGTTCAGAAAATTTCTTAGCTTGCTTTGCAAGACTTCCTCTGGTTCGTGGTTTTCTAATCAATTGAGAAGGTTCTTCATCCGAATCATCATCGTTTATAACCCAGTGTACTTCTGATACTTGGGGTTCGGTAACATATGCTTCACCATGACTATCAGTAGAAGTTGGAGTTTTCTTTTGTCTTTTTGATCTTTTTAGTACATATGTAATCTTGTTCTATTAAACTGAGAGGAGCCTTATAAAACAAAGGGGCCTGCTAAACCAAGAGAGAGTTTCTAAGGGATTATAATTGAAGGATCTTGCTAAACGAAATGTAAAGACAAGTAGTAGAGAATATTCACGCTGAAATAATATCAGAGAGTTTGAACATTCCAAGCTCTTTTCTTAACAGGAAAAATCTATCTTCAGAGAGTGGCTTGGTGAAAATGTCAGCTACTTGATTTTCAATACTAACATGCAAAAGATTAATGATTCCTTCTAAAACATGATATCTAAAAAAATTATGTTTGATTTCTATATACTTAGTCCTATAATGATGCACAAGATTTTTAGAAACATTTATAGCACTCGTATTATCACATAATATAGAAATATGAGAACAGTTTAGAGAAAATCCTATAGTTGATACTTCATTCGTAAGATTTGAGCACAACAACTGACAGTTACTATATATTCCACTTCATTTGTCGAAAGCGCTATGCAATTTTGCTTCTTGTAGGACCAAGATACTAGACATCCTCCAAGAAATTGACAGTGACTACTGGTTCTTTTTCGAGAGACTTTATCACTTGCATAATCTGCATCACAATAGCTCACTATGTCAAATGAATCAGTTTTTGGATCCTATAGTCCAAATTTCATATTTCCTTGGAGATATTGAAACATTTTTTTGTCTGCTTGAAGGTGGATTTCTTTTGGATTGGATTGAAAGCGTGCACAAAGACACACACTAAGCATAATGTTTGGTTTTGAGCTTGTAATATATAATAATGATCCAATCATTCCTCTATACTTTATCTCATCCGTAGCTTTGCCTTCTTCGTCTTTATCAAGTTTAGTTCCAACGTACATAGGAGTACCTGTCGGTTTGGCATTTTCAAAATAATATTTCTTTATGAGTTCCTTTGTGTATTTGTCTTATCTAATGAAGATTCTTTTTTTTTGTTTTTCTGATTTGTAATCCAAGAAAGAATGATAATTCTCCCATCATGCTCATTTCAAACTCCCCCTTCATTAATGTTGAGAATTCTTCATAGAAGGATGGATTAGTAGCACCAAACATTATGTCATCAACATATATTTGCACTATGAGTAAATCATTCTCCTTTCTTTTAAGAAATAAGGATTTATTGACCTTTCCTCTTTCAAAGTTATTCTCAAGAAAAAAGTTATTTAACCTCTTATACCATACTCGAGGAGCCTGCTTTAGACCATATAGAGCTTTGGATAAATTTATCATGTAATCTGGATTATTTTCATCTTCAAAACTTAGGGTTGCTTAACAACTACTTATTCATTAATGTAACCATTTAAGAATGAACTTTTAACATCCATTTGGAATAACTTGAAGTTTCTATACCATGCAAAGGCAAGTAATATTCTAATCGATTCCAATTTAGCAATAGGTGCATAAGTTTCATCAAAATCAATACTTTCCTATTAATTGTAACCTTGAGTTACAAGTTTGGCTTTGTTTCTTGCCACCTTACCATTTTTGTTAAGTTTGTTTTGAAATACCCACTGAGTCTCAATGATTAACTTGTTTTGAGGATGAGGTACTAGATTCCAAACTTTGTTTTTGTCAAATTGATTTAATTCATCTTTCATGGTTGATACCCAGTTTTCTTTAGTAAGGGCTTCTTCAACGATGTTTGGTTCTATTTGTGAGATGAGAGTCACAAAGTTATTACTGAACGATAATCTTGTTCTTAAACTTTCAGAGGGATCTTCAAGAATATATTGATGTGTATCAAGACCTCTCCATTCTCTCGGTATTTTTTGTTGCACAGGCTACTGTTGAGATGAAAGAGCCTGCTCTATTATAGCTTTAGATGGGCTATTTTGATTTTGTAATTATGAGGGTATTATTGGTGCAGTTTGATTATTTGATGCCTTTTTTGGAATCAAAAGATGCTCTTGATCATCTGAATCAGTTGTTATTATCGAGTAATGCTTCAAAAAATACCACATATGTCGATTCTTCTATCTTCTTTGTTCTTTTATTATATACTCTGAACTTAAGATTGTCTTTTCCATTGTTTAGAATGAAACACTTGCAGGCAAAAGCTCGAAAATAAGCAACATTTAGTTTTCTTCCTTTCCACAACTCATAGGGAATCGTTTCTAGAATGGGTCTTATAAGACATCTGTTAAGAACATAGCGTGGATACTGCTTCTGCCCATTATCCATGAGGTAGTCCACTTTCACACAGCATGGTCCTGGCTATATCAACCAAAGTTTTGTTATTTCTCTCTACAACTTCATTTTGTTGAGACGTCCTTGGACAAAAGAAGTTGTGATTTATCCCATTGATGTCATAGAATTCTTCAAATTTTATGTTATCAAATTCTCCTCTATGATCGCTTCGAATTGAAGTGATACAATACCCTTTTCTATTTGAATTTTATAGCAAAACTTCTCAAACACTTCAAAAGCATCATCCTTATTTAAGAAGAAATAAATTTAAATCTGGAATAATCATCTACTAAAATAAAATTGTATTGTTTACCACCAAAATTTTGAGTCCTAGTGGGACTGAATAAATCCATGTGCACAAGTTCAAGTGGGTAGCTAATAGACACTATATTTTTATAAGGAAAGCTGCTTATGACTTGTTTACCTTTTAAATAAAGCTCATAAACCTGATTGCTTTCGAACTTTAAGGTTGGTAGTCCTCTTACTAACTTGTTATTGGACAATTTTGATAGAATGCTCATGTTGGCATGTCTAAATCTCCTGTGTCAGATAAACAAATCATTTTTTAGAGAGACAAAACAATTAACACTTTGGAGGACATGTCTTCTAGTTGAGAACAATATATATTCTGATTTCTAGGACCAATAAATACAATATTATTATTATTATTATAGATATCAACAATTTCATAATGAGATGTATAGAAAATGACTTTGTAACCTTTATCATATAGTTGACTCACACTCAATAGATTTTAAATCATCAACAAAGAGAACATTATCAATGGAGGTAGAGTTAAAATTACCAATTTTACCAATTCCAATGACCTTTGCTTTATTTTTGTCTGCAAAGACAACATTACCTTCTTATTTCCTTTCAATATAGTTGAAATGAGATATTTCACCTATCATATGTCTCAAACAATCGCTATCAACTATCCATTAATTTTCTCTTGTCTCTATTTTAAAGCATATCTGTAAAAAAATATTATCTTATTTTAGGTACCCAATTTTTTATGAGTCCATCGGGTTAGTATTTTAACCTTTTGGTCTCCATATATAGATATGAGATAATTTCTTTTGAGGAAAATTACAAGAATGACTAATGTGACCGTGTTTACCACAGTAATCGTACAAAACAGATTAATGATAATTGTTATGATTTTTGCCACTACTAGGTTCTTGTTATTTTGGCTATAGCTGCTGCTAGATTTAACAAAGAAGTTGTTGTATGGTATGATATTGTTATTTTCATTGTATCCTGTTCCGACCTTACCAAAAATGCATTTACCGTTATCAAACAATGCATCAAGATTCTTCTTTCTATCAGCAAAATTTTACAAGTCTTTCTCTAGAGATAAAATCTTTCCAGCATATTTCTCCTTTTCAAGTTCTAAGATGACGATTTTTTCTTCTAACTATTTTACCTTATCATAATCCTTTTTTAGCAACGTATTTTTCAGCTTAGCTATTCTTTTTTCCAGAGTTTCCTTTTTAAAAACCTTTTGTTAATAGTCAATCTCAAAAGACATTATTTGTCGCCAAATTTTCATTCACAGATTCCAATGATCTAATCTTACGCTTCAGAGATGTATCATTGCTTTTGGACTTCTTAACTTCTTTGAAATACTTCACCGACAACCTTTTTTACTGATCATGCAATTTATGATACACATTTTTCCAATTCATCAACTTCAATATCAAAGTTAGAGTAATATAACTCACCATCTCTTGATTCAGTAATGAAGCAAATGTTATTGACATCTTCTTGTTCTTCTTCTTCAAAGTTTTCAGAATTGTCAGCTGACCAGACTGCAGTCATGGCTTGCTTTCTAGATTTTTTGTTCTCTAACTTGTCCTTTTGATGAAGAGGACATTCTAGTCTTGTGTATCTAGACTTCTTGGAGTGATAGAATATAATTTGATTGTTTTGTGTATTACTATTGTTGCTACTGCCTTTTCATATGAACCTATTATTTCTGGCTTTTTTGTTTCCTTCTCTTTTCTTCGTTAACTTCTTTTTATAGAAGCGGGCATATTTTCTGACCATAAAGTTAAACTTGTCATCTCCATCTATTTGCAACTCAGTGTCATTTTCATCACCGTTTGATTTGTCAGTTGCTTTAAGTGTCATTCCTTTTCTGTAGGAAGACCCTTCATCTCGCCTAAGCTCGATTTTATGTATCATCATATTTCCTTATAGCCAGTGGAGTGAAATAGTATCTAGATCCTTTGTCGTTTCTAGAGCTGTCACCTTAAGTCTTTATTCCTTTAGTAGTGACCTCAGAATCTTTGTTACGAACTCGTCATTGGGATATATCTTTCCCAAGTTCTTTAGGGCTGTGATGATGTTGTTAAAGCATATGAAGAATTTGTCTATAGTCTCTCCCTATTTCATACCAATAGTTTCATATTGATACATTAAAAGACTAATTCTATGTTTCTTTACCTCATTTGTTCCTTCAAATGTGACTTGAAGTTTGTCCCACATTTTTTTTGCTATAGAGCAGTAGGATATCTTTTCATATTCTTCTGTGTATTTAAGGTTTGGAAGCCCTGTAATTATAATAGAAAGTCGTTTGTTTTTTTATAGGAAACCGCCAGGATTCTCGGAATGTTGGAAGCAGCACTAACGATTTAGTAACTATCTTTGTAGCTCTAGAATTTTCAACTTACGCCTCAACTCCTTCTTCATTGATTGAATACCTCCTAAAAGCAACAGTTAGGGCAACAGGGGTAGTACTTTCAGACTAGTAATTAAGTCATGTCTTAATTCCCATCCCAACAAGTCTCCTTTCTTCTTCTTCCTTGATTAGTCAAGCATATGTTCTTTTTTGCTAATGATAGTATGCTTCAGGGGGTGGAAGCTATGGGTTCAAGCCCCGTTAGTCCCTTTGGGTGATTTTAATAAGGAAATTTCCAAGTAAGATGCTAACTTTGTTAGGGCCTCTCTTATAGTAAATAGCTGCCCTTCCTCTAAGGTGGTCAAGTCTATTGATTCAATCCCACCCTAAACCGAAAGAGCTTAGACCAATTACTTCAAAACTGACCTTATTATTAGAAAAATGGTACTTTCTTAAACATTCCTATTTTATCCATTCTGATAAACTAGTTAGGTTTTCCTATCTGATCCTAGCTTCGACCTCAACACTCCTTTAATAGTAGAGCTTTACTAAAGTTATCTTCTCACTTTATAGTATAGTAAAATCTATCCGATGAATGGTTCAATATGCCCGACTTGGTCTAGTCTCAATCAGGGGCATTACCAATCCCCTTTTTTTGAGGTTCTAGTGGGTCGGTCAAAAAAGGGCTTTCTGACCAAGCCTAAAGCATGTGGTTTAATTCGATACAATGCACAAAACCTTACCAGCCTTTGACATATAAACAACAAAACCTATCCTTAATAGGATGGTACTAACTTTCAAATAGGTGCTGCATGGTTTAATTCGATACAATGCACAAAACCTTACCAACCCTTGACATACAAACAACCAAACCTATCCTTAATGGGAGGGTACTAACTTTCAAATAGGTGTTGCATGGTTGTCGGTTGTGCACAATCAAAGAGGGACGGATACTTTCCAGCTTGCAAGCTTCCCTTCCACAAAGAAAGAAAGATCACCTTCCTTCCTTCTTTCCAAGATGTTTACTTAGCCCCTTTCCTGGTCCTTTCGAACAAGATATTTCAAAACCTAGCTCACAACTAGATAGAGAGGACCACTTAGGAATAAGGAAGGATCCATATACCATTTTTGAAGTCCAAGCAAAGTCATTTCTCATACCTCGCTTCTCTAAGAGATAGGAGATGTGCCACTAACTGGGTTCGAGACATAATCATCATCCGAACCCCTGCCCCTAGGAGAAGTGGAAGTAGTTAATAGCTTTAATAGGTATAATAATAGTACTATTAGGAGCTAATTTAGTTATTACTCAAAAAGATATTAAGGAAAGTTTAGCCTATTCTACAATGTCTCAATTGGGTTATACAATGTTGGCTCTAAGTATGGGGACAATGCATATATCAAGTGATGTTTTGCTTTAGCGTTTAGTTGTGCATTTCTCTTGTAAGCATCATTCCATACTTTTACGTTATCGAAAGTGGGAATTGTAGCACCAACTTTAATTGCTTTCTATACTTCGATATCTACATATTGGAGATATATGGTCATTCTCTCTTTCTGGTATAAGTAGTTTTTTCCATTGAAGTAAGAAGGCTTTGAGATGAACTGTCCGTTAAAACTTCTCAAGGTGTTTGCCATAATCTATCACGTATTGTAAAACACAAAAATGTGAAACCTCGCTCTGATATCAAATGATAAAAGTAAACATATGCAAGAGGGAGGTGAATTGTGTGTGTAAAATTTTTTCACAAGTTCTTTCAATTCGTATAATAACAGATCCTAGTTAAAACAGTATGAGCCTGTTAGACGATAAAGCCTTTTTAAACAATAGGAGCTTGCTAGTCAATAGGAGCCTTTTGTGGGATAGGACCCTGCTTAAACGAAAGGAGCTTACTAAATGATAAATCATGTTTAAACAATTTAAAAACAGAAGGCTCTTGTTAAAACTGAAAGAAACCTCTTGCAAGTTAAAAACAGAAGGAGACTTTTATAAAGGTGAAGGAGCCTCTTAAAAACAACACACATACAATATGATGCGAAAATTTAAAAGTTAAAAAGAGAGAGAGAAGAAAGATGTAATCGATTTATACTGGAGCCTCTCCAAGCTTACAAGTACATATTTTTCAAGGTTCTCTAACTTTTCAGACTCAAAGTGTATAATAAGCTTCTTAAAAGCTCACAGAAATACAAAATAACAGTTTCGCTCTTAATAGAGTGGTTTCACTTTCTAAAGCATAATAGTAATGATATAATTCTCAAGAGTATACATGCTGCTTAAAATATTTCGACACTCTGAATATATTCTTTCTGCTTCATAAGTGTTGTTTCTCTTTGTTAAATAGTTAACTTTTCCAACTAGTTGTTGTTTAACTCGCATCTTTAGTCAACTGGATAGATTTAATTTTGAATAACTTTGATGTCATCTTTGCCAAAAATCTTCCAGTAATCGCACGGAGCTAATATATGACCTTCATAACTAGTAGGATCCTTTTAGATAAATCAGTTTTAATAAGGTAAGTGCATAAAGAAGGTTAATGCATGAAAAAAAGCGTATTTCTTATGATTTTATTTTCTTTATGAGAAATAAATAGTTAATTTTTTTAAGGAAATAAATTCAATTTAAATTTAAAAATATTATACAATTACCATCAAATTAGTTAAATATAAACCTTAAGCTAACAAGTGGATGAACATCAACTCTAAAAGATAAAGATCATGTGGAAGGATCATCTGAAGATAGAGGAGATCTTTGTAGATATGGCTAGATCATTTCTAAGTAAATGTTATCTTTTATGTTGTTATTGTGATGTAGCTTAATTATATTAGATAGAGTCCTAATTAGATAGGGATATCATTCTATTAGTTAGTGTGATGTAATCTGATAAGGATAAGATATAATCTTAGCTAGTAGAGTTTCATTAAGATTCTAACTTGGTCATTTAGATGTGCCTATAAATAGTTCATTTGAGCCTTGTTTAAACACATGAACAGAATGAGATTAAGAGAGTATTCTTTTGCATATTTTGAGGGAAGTAATAAAAGTTGACGTTTTATCGTATCTCTTTCTTATTCTTATTGTTGTCATGAATATTTAGTTCTTTCATAGTATTCTTGCAAAAGTATGAGAGTGAAACGTTGTGAGAGTCGTGAGGCGTTCGATAATAAAGAGGTTGGTCGATGGTCAAGAAAAAAGACTGAATCTTGCTGTGACAGACCTAAATAAGATTGTTGTACAAAGAGATTAGTACAAATAGTGGATAAGTTGGTGCTTACTAGAAAACATTCGTAACAATCGGTACTCTGAGAAATGAATTTATTCAACATTGAAAGAGTGATTCTCTGCCACTACGTTTGATTTTGGAGTTACCTATTTAGAGGCACCACCCATTGGGTGTCATTTTCTCCTTGTGGAGGATATCTCGGGGCCCCGCTCCCCTCGACCCATGTTGTAACTTGTTGCTATTCTTCCTTTTTTACAAAAAAGAAAAAGAGCCATTCTCAATACAGAGCAAATTGCAAGTGTACCATTACCAGGATATTTTTGGTAGACTTTTGACTTGAAATGAAAGCCATACTTTTCAGTACAAACACTGCAGTGTCTTTTCCGAGTTTTCCATGTTAATTGAATTTGCTAGGACTTCATTTTCGTGTCATACCAATACTACGTAACAGTATTATAAACAATAAAGGTAGAAGATACGTGGAGCAGATTGTCATATACCATTCACCGATTGTGATAAACTTGCTGTAATACCCTTAAGTTGTCATTATGTGATCAATCTGGTTTTCATGTGGGGGAGGAAGAAACAATATTATTTGTCTAAAGCGTGCACTTTGCAACTCAAGAGAAACATTGTAACTGTCTTTGAAATTTAAACCTAGAGACAGCGAACGAGTAGGGGAACTGTAATTTGCTTGTATCAAAATAAGAAAGCTAACAGGACAGCTCATAATATCTGCGTCCATATTTCTCGCATATAAACGCAATTATAACTCTGTCAAGTAATACCGATTTCTGAAATTGTAGTAGAAGAGTTATCAAAGGACATTTAAAAAATCACCTGTTCCTGATTAACCTGGCGTCCTAATAGACGGCTCCAAAAATGAAAAGGTCTCACCAAACCGACATTTTGTTTGCTTGCTTACAAAAACTGAATGCCAATCATTCCTCCGCAAAATTAACAAAAGAACACCATCTTACGCACCACTTAACGATCAACTGTTGAGTGTAGCAAGAACGCCTCCAGTTGTAGTTGGTATAACAACCTCCCATCCTGGACCTTTGAGAGGAAGTGCACCGGCAACATTATTGTCTTTTCCATCTAAATAACCTGCAATCATGTCACCTCGATCTATAACCCTCTCCAAGTCCTCATCAGTAATATCTGTCTGTATCAGCTTACCTTCAGCATTTTCTTCATGTTGAAGCACGGACAGTAAGTCCTCTTCCTAACGTTTCAAAAAGACAAAAATCTAGTATTACCAATTTACCAGTAATCAATATGTTATGCCCCAATATGGTTAACAACAGGAGGCAACGGCATGATTTCTTGCAACATCCCCCTTTGAGTCACTATCATAAAGGTGAAGCAATGATCGGCATCAACATTGATTTATCTCTTAAAACCTCATGAATTTTTATTGCCAAGTGTGAATGAAAGCATGAGGCAGTCTGCCACCAATAATTATTAGACAAAACCAGAATTTAAAACACCACCAAATTTTACAAGGAATCAGGAAATCGGCGAAGCGGTAAATGTTTGAAAAAACAAAAACAAATTTATAACAAATAGACAAACCTCTATGCCCTTCAGGCTATTGGATACGACTCGTTCTTGATGGAACTGCCCCTTCCCAATCACCACATTCTCAAGCTTTAACTAACTATAACCTCTTTTGAGAATGCGACCCTGTTGGCATACGATTAATCTCATACCAACAATGTTACTCAAAGTTAACAACATGAATGGATGAATACCTCAACGGATTGGGCAGTTGCAAGTCTGTAAACATGAACAGGTTTTGTTTGTCCAGTTCTATGGCACATAGGCCAGGGCCTGCAAATCCATCTGGGGGTTCTGAAATAAATTTACAGTTAAAAGATTTAAAACTAGGAAACAGGGAGGATCAAGGAATGTGAGATTAAGAAAATAGCCAATCACTATCATACAGTATACACGTATCAGCAGAAGTCAGGTTGATACCCAATCCACCAGCTCTAGTACTGAGAAGAAAAATACGATAGTTGCTATTCACATCAATAAATTCCTGGATCTGTTCAAAGGGAAAAGAACGAATGTGTATAGTTCCCCATATCATAATTCTATTCACTCAAATATTATATCTCGTCTAAACATGTAATATACATATCGACATCTTTTTCATTTCCATGCCTATGAGTTGAACAATAGTTTGATCAGTCAAAGATTTTCTTTTGAATGAAACGAAAAAAGCAAGTGACAACCTTTCTTCTCCTATCTTCCAACTTCACATTGCCATCAATTCTACATAGTTCAAATCCTTTTTTACTAAAATAGTAATCCATTATATCCAAAACCTTGGTCCACTGAGTAAAGATTAACCTGTAAAAAGAAAAAGAACCTGAGAACAAACTTTATCTTACAAAACGCGTATGAACTTGCGCCCACATACTTTGTGCTTAAGGTCAAACAACCTCCTCAACAAACTGTCTAACAATTGAAATTTTCTACACTGCTCAACTATCTGTTTTACAGGTGGGTAAAAATTTGCCATTATGTTGATTTGTTTACCCAAGCATATCGTCTGATTTTTTATTATTTAATTTATTACGAGATAATTTATTAAATAATTCATATAACTTATTATTATATATTTTATTAGCGTCAAAAATATAATTGATATTGAAATACTTTTTAACAAAATAAATAAGATGTTAAAAGACGTTTTGTCTGCTTTGGTTTTATATTTAAACCAAAACGAAATGAAATTTATAGTGTGATTTTTTCCAGATTAAAAACTAAAACGTTAAAACACTTACAATGAGAAGAGAGATAAATATACTCTTTCATTTTTGTAAGATGACATTAAGGAGAGAAAAATAAAGAAAATTGCGTTCTCTATTCTTAAAGAAAAAATTCTTTAAATTTAACCATAATTATATCAAGTGTTGAAAGTGTGGAGTATATAAAGACTTCTTATTTTCGAAACTTACTGTCTATTAATCCTTATAAATTTCAATTATTCAACGAGAATGATTATTAAACAAAATAAATAAATTTAAGATTACAATTTTTTTTTCATTGCGTAAGCGATACTTTCACTCTTTGCTTCTTGTCACCATGGTAGATGATAGCATTCATTGAAGGTGCAAACCTGATTCAATAA
>JAOTIZ010000203.1:7297098-7320257 GCA_027123425.1 Erythroxylum panamense | reverse complement strand
GGATAAACTTTTCCACTTTGCTAGAAGATAAGCCAACATATGGTTGCTTTAGTTTTTTATTCAAGTTTCCAAAAGGCCAGACAAGATGATCTGGTTTTTCATAATGATGTGCCCAATCATCAGCTATTTATTAGGGGAATTAGCCCCCCAAACATTCCATATGAGAATATTCATATGGTTGTCTCCCCTAGGGAGAGTTTCTTCTTTCTATTCAAACGTTGCCTTGTTACCATCTCAAATCCTAGATTTGGATTAGTTAGGGTATGCTACTATGTGTTACCATTGGGGCTATGAATATTGGTTTCCACTTGCCCATCATCAACCTTCAATGGGGAGTCAAAATATGAAATTTCACCAACATGTGCACTGATCATATTACTGCTCATCTCACTATTCGTGGGTTGTTTATTCCCCTACAATGTAGCCTCCTTAAAATATGTTGTATTTTCCTTTAGAGTTGGTTGCTTGACTGCCATCTTATTGTGTAGTTCTTATCCCATCTACTTATTTGTAGGTATTATGGTATCTTCTTCACCAACAGCCATTGTATCACCTTTTGAAGCTAACGTTGTATGTCCAACAATTGACAATTCATTATGGAGCTCTATTGTGTGAGTTTCATGAGGTGTTTGGGAGTGTCAAAGTGATGTGTTGCTGTTAAGTTTAGCATACTTTTCTTTAGTATCTAATAAGGGCTCCTGGTAACCCTGCTAGTAGGGATCCATTTATGCTAATAGGGATCCATTTATGCTAATTACCAATTTGAGGTTGCCAACCATATGTTACATGTAATTGGTGCTCAGTGGGTTCTATATCTTCATTTAATCGAAGGAATAGAATGACATCTGGTAAATCAATGAGAGAGGTCACAAGAACACAAACACTAGTATAATTGACACATTTGGTTTCAGCAGTAGCTTGATCAAGTGCAAAAGGTCTGCCAATAAAATTTGCTAGGTGACTTAAACTGCTCGTTGTCTAATATTCAAGTGGAACATCATATAAGCACAACTATATGGGGATGTTATCAATCTTCAAAATCTTCTAACTTTAGATTAGTTCGCCACAATTGTAACAATAATGGCTTATTTTGCACATGCCATGAGCCAGATTAAAGAACAAGTTTAGCTCCTTCTGAACTAGAAATTTTGGACCAAAAAATGTCATCATTGTTCACCAAAACTTCCAATAAACCATATTGTTTCCAGGTGATAAATGCCCAATGTTTCATGACAGGGAATGCAATACGCTTGTCTATACCCCAATAAGTGTAGTTTGCCATCTTTCCACACTAACTTTTAAAATATCCAGAGGAGGGGCTACAATCCGTTGTTCCATTACCTGTTTAGGTGGACAGTAAGTGAGCTTTTATTTAAGGTTGGAGTCACCAATGACCTGTGTCTATGTTCTATAAGTTAGAGGGTTAACAAGAGTGAGGGTTGGGGAAGTGTTTGGAGGTGTCAATGAGGTCTAATTTAGGATGTGTGATTCTAATAGGGGCTAAGATATGGAAGAGGGGCTGGACAAGAAGGTGAAGCTGAGGAGCTAGGAAGTGGTGGGAAATTTTTGTCTATTAGGTAATAAGGAAGTTTGGTCACCGACAGGACAAAATCAAGGGGCAAGATGAGAAGTATAGCCAAATGAAGGTGATAGTAGAGGGATTGTAATGGTCAGTGAGATCAAAGTCAATGAAAGGTAGGAAGAAATCTTTTATAAATAAAGAGTGATGAGCTGGAGTTTTATCAATTGGGCACCTAGTTAGATAGAGCAGAATCAGAAGACAATGGCAAGGTAAGGGAGGGTTAAATTCCATGGTTTGCATGAGCATACAATGAAAGATGAATGACTGGGATGGAAGAAAGCAAAGTAGTAGCCACAAGTTTGATTTTTACTATACTAAGAAATCAAGCATTTTATTAGGAATTGAGAAGTTTTGACACATTTTTCCTATAAAAAAGGGTTACGTACATAATGGACATCAAAGAACTTATATGTTCTAAGTTTTCTAATTTTGGGTATTAAAAACCTAAAGATAAGGTCATTTCAAGTATCTCATTATGTTAATTACTATCAATAAATGTAATTCCTTAGGTAAGCCTTGAAATCTAGTAGATATTACTAAATAATATATTTATACCAATAGTAGTAAGATATAATAAGCTATCAATCAAACCTTAATCTATCTTTTCATCCATTTTCTTAGATTATTCTTGCTTACGTAGTGGTGATGCTTATGGGTAGGACTAATTATTTTGCTTCATTGATTTTGAACTTCTTTCATGACTCCCTGGTTATTTTTCCTTGAATTATAATTGTTCCCCCTTTCATTTACTTTATTTAAAGTACAAGGAAAAAGGTTCCCATCATCCTCATGTAAAGATCCCTAGTTATAATTTAGCAAATTCATTATAAAAGATCTCATTAATAGTGCCACATATATTTGAACAAGAAGCATATATTCCTTTTTCTTAATGAATAATATGATTTCCCCTTAACTTAGTAGTGTGCTATCACTATACCAAAAAATAAAATATTGCTTATGAAAATTTATGTGGTGGTGTGCAAAAGAGTTGATACCATAAAGAGCATCTAGCCTACATTTGTACTTTGTAAACAAAAACATGAGGGGCTTTTAATTAAGATGAAAGAACAAAAAATGCAATTTAAAATATTTTAAAAATAAAAATAGACTTCCGTCAAAGTACATATCCACTTTGGAATTCTTTGATTCAATTATTAATAAAATTATAAACCAATTTATACTACTGATATTCACTTTTGGAATTATTTTCCTATCCCTTAGTTAGTCGTAGTTAATTAGAAAGAATTCAATCTAATCAACTATAATTATTAAACAACCTAAGTCATACGATAAATATTTTACTTAGTAAAAACTTTAAAAATTATATAGATTGATAAAATACAATAACTCAAACACACAAATTTTTATTTAATTCATTCTACTATCAGAATCTAAAAATTTTGATAAAATATTTTAGTGAAATATAATTGCTTTATAGTTTGCAGGGATTAAACAATTATATGTTGAATATCAAAACTACTTATAGGTTGTAACAAATAATAAACTAGTATGCATTCCTAAGAATTATATGACACAAATTTGAAACATAATCACAGAAGAAATTTTGACATAAAAGAATTAATCAAAAAATATAAATGAATTAAATCTTATAGTTTAATACATTTTAAGATTTCAATTTCCTTTGACTAAGTGTAAGAATTTAGACATACGTGGCTACAAATAAAAAAAGAGAATATAAGAGAAAGTGTAGCACCCCCTTACCATAGGGTACACATCAGGACGCCCGCAGGTAGCTCCGATACGTAACCTACGATAAAGGTGCACTACCGAGCAAACCAACTAATATCCACATGACATCAAAATAAATATCACTAAAAATTAAAACCAAATTTACTTTTCATTTCTCAAATCCATAAATACATAATTCTGTCCAAAATAACTATCAACTCCTAACTAGGTCATCCCAAAAAGAAGATCCCAGCTGACCCAGCTCTGCGCCATAGCTTTTCTTGCCACAACAATCCACAAGGCAGAGAAGACTCTAACTCTGGAGCTAGGAAAACTACTATCACTGTCCTGAAAAATAATGCAATGTTGGGTGAGTTTGCGAACTCAGCAAGAAACCATCATCGATGGTCCACCCAACTCATGCAAACACAGATAATATACATATAATCACACAGTATCAATTGCAGAAATATCACATGCATTTTTCAAATATAAGGCATTTCGCCTTTCACACAATTTGCAGTCAATCATTTACATATGCAATGCGCATGTGACACTTCTATTTTCTTACGTTATTGTGACCGTGCGCCTGAAACTGTCCCAGCAACGGGCACATTGCGTTGAGCCTGAGGCTCTGAATACGTTGGGCGTGATATGCCCTGATGCGTTGAGCCAGTGGCTCTGAAATACGTTGGACCTGTGGTCCTGTGCGTTGAGCTTAAAGCTCTCATATACGTTGGCTGCTCCAGTCACAACTGTCTTTATCTGATCATACTTTTATGCATGAAATGTACATGCTCCAATTGCCTATTACAGATGCCAAATGTACATTCAATTTTCACACATATAGCTCTTCAATCACAAATTACTAATCTTTCGGACACCCTTGGTCCGAAACCAATTACAATCAAACATATAGCCCTCAATTCTTCCACATGGCATAAGCACTTAATTAAACACATAAATATTGAGGAACTAACTAGGTTACTCACCTGTAACTTCTGAGCTAATGCTGGGAAGTCTCAGCTACGTCGGAGGATCGACGCTCCGCTGGCACCTCTATACAATCAAAACTTTGCGAAGTCAATTATGCACACAAAACAATTTAATTGCGTACCATACATATTTATGACATCCCGACACTAATCCGAAATTTTCCCAATATCAATTCTAAAACCCGAATTCAAAATCTCCACATTGAAATCAATCCATAACCAATTAAATCAACTAACTCCCTAATCCTCAAATTCAAAAATCAAAAGAATCACATTTCGGAAGTTGGGCGTTCCTCGCCGCGGCGTGTGATCGCTCGCTGCGGCGAGCCTCCTTTCCTTGTCGCTGCGCAGGTGTCGCGTTCGTCGCGACGAAACTCCTCTCGTTTGCCGAGGCGCGCGTCCTGCGCTCGACGCCCTCCTCCTGCTCGCTGTGGCGTGCGTTATTCGCGTGTCGCGGCGTGCGAGAAGAAATTCGCTTGCCGCGGCGTGTTCATCACACGTCGTGCGACTCTAGCAACACGCCCGAACCCAGAAATTTTCCAGATTTTCGACTCTGCAACTCTCCAAATCCAATTTTCCTCAATCAAACCACTCCCAAACAACTCAATACACATCAAACAACTAATTCCTAACCTCAATTCCATCAAATAACCATTTTCCCTAAATTAACAACACCAAAATCAAACAAAAATCATCATCGGAAACCCTATCATTCCAATCCCTCAAATATTCAAACTAATCATCTATATAACTCAATCAATCAACAAATCAACTATCTAGGGCAAGAAGAAAGCAAACTTACTTGATAAAAGCCTCAAAAACTTCAAAGATCACACCAACCCTAGCTCATCGACATCCACGGCAATCATCCATACTCAAACCCATCTTCAACTCTTTCCACACCAAGCCAAAGGAAGAGATCAAAGATGGAGGGGGAAGCCACAAACAAGAAGGAACCAAGAAGAAGATCACGTGGGAGGAGAAGAAGAAGAGCAATTTCTTCTTTCAAAACCAAAGCATCGAGGAAGCAAATTTTTCAAAGGGTTAGGGTTTAAATACAAAGGAAATAAGGCTTGTTTGGCAATTTTAATTACCACAAGACCAGACCGAACAACCTCAATCCAATTTCTGATTCTAATTTCTCCCGAATTCCAATGGCTCAAAACCCTAATTCTTCAAATCAAAATTCTAATCTTTCTATGCCATCAGACAATCAATTTCGGAACCGGAAATCCAATTAATCAGTCATTAGCTCAATTTTTCGGTTCGGACCTATTACTCCGAAAATTCCAGAAAAATTCCTATAATTCTTCAAAATTAGAAAACACCTAATTGTATACTCCAATTTCATATTTCAAACTCCTAATTCTCATTTCTCACTCCAATTAAATTTCTCACAGCTAAATTGACCTAATTATCTCCAAATTACCAATTTACCCAAATCAAGCCGGGAATATGTCAAACATGTATGTACGTACGTATGCCAGTGCAATAATTGCCAAGCTATCCAATTATACATAGTTAAATAATGCATGAGCATGCCAAATATGAATGCACTCTCACTGTACTCATCCCATCGGTGACGGGATGTTACACTTAGGGTGGTAATACTACACCAAAATACAATACATAGAATATTATTTGTATTAAAGCTGATCCATAATAGTTATAATGGCATGTAAAAACCGAATAGAAATGTTTCCTTGTCTTCTTATATCTAGAAAGATTATGTGTATCTATCTCTAATGTTTTTCTCTATTCTCTTCTAATAATATCACAACAAAACATACACACTCATTTTATTATCTTAAATTTTCATACAAGATTAGGTATTAGAGCATTCAAATCTAGGAAACGATTATGGCAGAAAGCATAAGAGGCACCAAATTACGGAGGGTTGAAGAGAGCTTGAAGGGCTTGATGGAGAGGATATTTTTGGAGTCACAAGACAAAAGTGAGTGAATGTTCTCGAAGATTCAAACATAACAGAAAAGGTAGAAAAGGAGATGATGGAGCTAAGAACCTTGCTTCTGCAGATTTGATAGAGAGGATTTTTTGGAATCACAAGACAGGAGTGAGCGAATGTTCTCGGAGATTCAAAACAGAACAGAAAATGTAGAAAAGGAGATGATGGAGCTAAGACCTTACTTCTACACAATCTGCAGAAATAAGGGGGAGAAGTCGGAGTAACAGAACCTACACCCCAAAGTAGTCTAGGGAGACAGGAGAGGATGAAAATGTGACACCCATGAGGATGAGTCGAATCGAGTTCCTATCGTCAGACAGTGAGAATGCCAAGCTATGGCTCTATCGTTGTGAGCAATTTTTTCATTTAGACCAAACTCCAGAAAAGACGAAGGTGAGTGTAGCTATTTTACATATAGGCGAACGTGCTCAAGAGTGGTATCGATTATACATCAGAAAACGTAATAAGATGGAGATGTTTAACTGGGATGAGTTCACTAAGGCTCTCAAACAACGATTTGATGCACAGATTTTTGATGACCCAGTAAGTGACTTCAAGGATCTAAAACAAAATGAAACAGTACTAGACTATTGTGTATAGTTTGATCACTACCATTCCAACAGATTGACACTATCAAAAGAGTATTTATTAAGGGACTCAAACCTGAGATCGGTGTAACAGTGAAATTATATGAACCTCATTCCTTGCATCAGGCATATACGTTAGCTCGGAAACAAAAGGCAGTACTGATATCAGTAGGAAACAATGTGCTAAACCAAGGCAACGCAATGAAGAATATGACTAGTGGCGTTAATTTCAACTTTAATCCACAAGGACAACAGGTTTCAAATATAAACAAAAACTCAAGTTAGGAGGGAATAGTACCTACACCAACTTCATCGTTACGATCATCATCATTGGTAAGATCCTTTAAACCTTAGAAGCACATTGGTAGTAAGGATTTTGACGATAAAAGAGCAAAGGGGCTCTGTTTTTTATGTGATGAGAAATATAACTTGGTCACAAATGTAAGAAGAGGTAGCTACAATTTTACGTAGTTCGAAGACAACGGGAAAAATTCACTAGATCCAGAGGAGGAAGAATCGGAGGGAAGTCCAGGAGAAGAAGATTGTCCAATGATCTCAATGCAAGCCATTGTTGGGGTTATCTGGAAATACAGAGTTTAAACAACTGAGATTAGCGGGATGCATCAGAGACGAATGATTCACATAGTGATCAATAACAGGAGTACATATAACTTAGTAGACACATCAGTAATAAGAAAAGGGGATGCGATCTCTAGGGGGTGTGATCTCTAAGGTATAGGACTTAGTTCTATCACACTAGGAGGCAAATTGCAGCTGAAATGTCATCAATGTTGAAAGAATTTCGTATGTACTATGCAATGGGTGCAATTCACCATAGATGCACTGATGTTGTCGTTGGGGGGTGTGACGTCGTATTGAGCGTACAGTGGCTGATTGGATTAAATGATGTATTAGGCATTGAGGGACCGAACGATGACATTCAAGTGGGAAGGACGACTCGTGACGTCAAATGGAAATTCAAAAGGGAGGTCCCAGATCATCTCAAGCAAGGAATTCCAGAAAACTTTGTAACGTTCAACAGGTGGACAATTGTTTATGATGCAACTAACGATTCCAATTGGATATCAAGTACAACAGATGAGGATGAAGGATGAGCAATGAAGTATCTTCGATGAGATCAATGCAACTTTGTTAGAATATGCAGAGGTTTTCCGAGAACTGACTCACCTCCCACTAGACCGCATACACAATCATCAAATGGTCTTAAAGGAAGGAGTTGAAGCCATTAATGTGCATCCATATTGGTATTCGGGAGCACAAAAGGATTTAATAGAACAATCTGTTAAGGACCTCATGTAACAGGGGTTCATTTGACACAACTACGGTCCTTATGCATCACTGGTGGTCTTAGTCAAGAAGAAGCATCACTCATGACGCATGTGCATGGACTATAGACAACTGAACAAGTATACATTGAAGGATAAATTCCCTATAGCACTCATTGAAGAGTTGTTAGATGAGCTGCATAGAGTCAATTGGTTCACCAAACTGGACTTGTGTTCCGGATACCACCAAATTTGGATGCAGCTAGAAGATGCCTCGAAAACAACCTTCAAAACACACGAAGACCATTACAAGTTCTTGGTCATGTCGTTCGGCTTGACAAACGCTCCTTCAACTTTGCAAAGATTGATGAATGAACTATTTAAACCATATTTGCGTTATTTCGTTCTGGAATTTTTCGATGATATACTAATCTACAGTTCATCGTTGCAATTACATGTAGAACATATTTCTGTAGTCATACAGACGTTGAGAAATAACCAATTGTTCTTAAAAGGGAGTGAGTATGTGTTTGGAGCATGACAAATCGAATATATGGGCTACATCATTTTAGAAAAGGGAGTAACGACTGATACCCGGAAGGTTAAAACAATTGAAGAATGGTCAGAACTTAAAGGGATTAAAGAGCTCAGAGGCTTTCTAGGAATTACTAGGTACTACCGAAGATTCATTAAAGGATACGGGTTGATAGCCAAACCATTGATAGAACTTTTTAAAAAAGAATGTATAGCTAACTAGGATTGGCAATAAGAAGAGAAGACAACCTTTGAGAAATTGAAAAAGGAAATCATATCAGCTCCAGTGTTGACACTGTCAGATTTTTCAAAAAATTTTGTTATGGAGGCAAATGCAAACGGACAAGGCATTGGGGCCTTGTTACAACAAGATGGTCATCCTATTGCCTTCCTCAGTAAGTCACCAGCCAGAAGACACTACAGATTGTCCAATTACGAAAAAAAATTTGGCGGTAATTAAGGCTATCAAATAATGACATCACTATTTGAGCTACAAACTTTTCATTGTTAAAACAATCCACAGGAGCCTTAAATATCTGTTGGAGCAGCGTCTATCGACCCCTTTCTAATAGTCATGGTTACCTAGACTCCTCGGATATGATTTCAAAGTTTAGTACTGTAGCGGAAAGGAGAATGCGGCTGCGAACGCACTTTCAAGAATCACTCGTATGGAGATGCTGATGTTATCAGTAACACAAATACATGGAGAATTGCTGGAGAAAATTAAGAAAAGCTGGGGAGAGGATCGAGCAATTCAGGACATCATCAGGAAATTGGAATCGGGAAGCATGAAGTCTAGCGTGTACGAATGGAAGGAAGGTTTACTAAGGTGGAAGGGTCATTTAGTGCTAAGTGCTAACAAAACACTTCAGCAATAGATAATAAGAATCAACAATGACGAAGCCATAGGAAGGCATACAGAAGTTGTGGCAACAACGAAGAAATTACAAAATATGTATTTCTAGAAAAGAATGGCTCAGGATGCTCGGAATTATATTCAAAGATGCATGAATTGCTAGAGAAACAATCATGATAGTTCAGCCTATCCTGGATTATTGCAGCCAATTAAAATATCATAAGGAAACTGGCGAGAGGTTAGAGTCGACTTCATCAAAGGACTACCTACATCAAGGGGAAAGACAGTCATTTTCATAGTTGTCGATCGGTTTACTACCACTTTGTTCCTGTGAAACATCCTTATTTTTCTTGTGACGTTGCAAAATTATTCCTCAATAATGTGTTTAAATTACACAGAATGCCAGAATCAATAATTAATGACAGAGACCATATTTTCTTGAGTAAATTCTGGCAAGAACTTCTTCGATTGCAAGGAATTAAACTGAAATACTCCACTGCCTATCACCCTCAGACAGACGGTCTTATAGAAGTAATGAATAAAATTATGGAAACCTACTTACGATGTTTTTGTAGTGAAACACCCCAACGATGGAGTGATTGGATACCTTTGGCTAAGTGGTGGTACAACATGACGTACCATTTGTCCATCGACTCCACATCGTTTGAAGTCTTGTATGGCTACCCATCACTGGTTTATATACTCTATATAACAGGAGACTCAAAGGTAGTAGAGATAGACCAGGTTTCTATACTCTATATAACAGGAGACTCAAAGGTAGTAGAGATAGACCAGGTTTCAAAGGATAGAGAAGCAATGACAAACATGACAAATTTTCACTTACAGAGGGCCCAGAATCTGATGAAACAATACGACAACTCCAGATGATCAAAACGTGAATTTAAGGTCGATGAAATGGTGTTATTAAAGTTACAACCATATAAACAACACTCTCTCTATGGGAGAAGCAACCAAAAGCTATCTCCACTCTATTATAGGTCATACAGAGTGATACAACATATCGGAAAAGTGGCTTACAAGCTTGAGCTACCACCAATAACCTTGATACACCTTGTGTTCCATGTATTACAGCTGAAGAAGGCATACATGGAGAAGGTAGAACTTCATTATAGTTACCAGAGTTCCTCACCCCTGTCGAACATGTGCCATTGGCAGTATTGGGAAGATGCATGGCTAAAAGAAATAATCGCGCAATTACTCAGTTGTTAATTCAACGATCGGACAGCGAGAATATCAATGCAACGTGGGAATGTCTCTTTGACCTTCAAAGAAGATTTCTAAAGATTAATTTGATTGGTAAGTATGTTAAGAGGAAGGGAATTGTTGTAGAGACAAACGAAGAAGATGAACATGGCGTGAGAAGCAACGGAAACTCACCAAACGTTAATTACTAAGTACTAAGCGTTGCATTTAAATATAAGGCTCAGGGATATAATACTACACCAAAATATACTAAATAAAATATTGTCTGTATTAAAGCTGATTTAAAAACCAAATGGAAATGTTTCCTTCTCTTTCTATATCTAGAACGATTCTATATACCGCTCTCTAATGTTTTTTTGCTATTCTCTTCAAATAATATCACAACAGAATATACTCACTCATTCTGTTATCTTAAATTTTCATACAACAGAACCCAGATAGGGAAACATGGTGCTCGGATCATCATTCAACAGAACATGTTTGATCTTTATTTTTAGAATTGTAGTAGATATTGGTACGTTTTACGGGATCGGTAGCGGTTCTTGGGGATAGTTTTATTTGATGGAGGTGCAATGATTTATCTCTATTATAAAAGAAGAGCGACTCCACTTTGCAAGTGGAAATTGTTTCCCTAAACCATACCATGTATATCATCAAGATCCGCTCCATCTGGCGGTAGAACGCTAACGGATGTATGTAAATTTCATCCACGTCCATAGTCCAAGTTATCCTGCAACACTTAAAACGGAGTTTCATATTTTAGCTTATCTATAACATAGATCAAGTAGGGGCAATGTCCTTTAGCTGGCAGATAGTAAAATTTGAGATCAACCAGTACTACAGGAACCATGAATGAATTTTGAAGACAGTACAATATAAAAAACAAAAGAAAGCAAACACATGCCACAATCTTCAGATCATAGAAACTTGACAAAAGAATCTAGATCCAATATCCAATACTAAAAGGAAGCACTAGTCAAGCGCCAAGAGATTTCCAGAAACAATAAGCCAAAACCAAATTAGGGACAAGCATAGACTTTTGGACCAGAAAAGGTTAAAAGGGCTTTATGGAGAACTAGATGATGTTGCACAGCAGAACCTTTGCCAAGTTGAATCCTTAGTTATCGTACTCCTTGGAGAGCGACCTTTCTGAGCGCCGGTAATCATCATCCATTTGCTCATAACGATCACGATCATGAATAGGATATTGATCATAACGGTCATGGTCACCTTGGGCATCCAAAGGATCATATTGTCCCCTACTTCTGTGGTGCTCGTAATGATCATACCGCTGGTCATGCTCCACATCTGAGCGCCGACGCCCATGCTCTGGATGCTCATACCAGCCCTGATCATCCTCTGGCTCGGCATGATCATAGTCCCTTTCATCATGCCGATCCCTATTATACTTTGAATCAACACGATCATAATCAGTTTCCCTATCACGAGAACGCGGACCATCCCTATCATGGTCACCTTCATGATCCCTCTCCCTCTCCTTAGGACGATCACGGTCACGTTCTCTTACACGGTCCTTATCTCGGTCACGCTCATAATCATGACCACGATCCCTACCTCTATCACGATCACGTGCCCTGTCACGTTCACGGTCCCTGTCACGTCCCCTTTCTTTCTCCCTGTCTCGATCTCTATGGTGCCTATCTTCTCTATGGTCACGGTCCCTTGGCCTGTCATGGGAGCGCTCACGGGACTTCTCACGGTCTTTCTCTCTGTCCCTTCCTCCCCTTTCACGAGATTTCTCCCTGTCTCTGTGTGCACCAGAAAACAATAGATTTACAAAAGAAGTAAGCTAATAAAATTACGAACTGACATTGCAATTGGTTTGATGTCATATCCTCATGCTCTAAATCACTCGTACAAAAGATTCCTCATTGCAGCATCAATAGTAAACACATACATATTATTACTAACACAGTTCTTGTGCCAATATGCTTTCACTTGTAGGTCTATTGTCTCCAACATGAAATGATGGGTAAAATAAAGGTTGAAAAACAGTAAGAAAAGAATACCGTTCAGTATGTCGATCTTCCCGTGCCCTCGGCTCCTCAGAACGAGATGATAGTTCCGGCTTCTGATTAACTTCTTCACCCCCAACCCTGGTAGTTCCAAGACCACCACCTAGCCTGCGAGGTCGCCAATTTGGTACTGTTCTACCACGTTCAACATCCACAAGTACCCTTTTGCCATCAAGTTTCCTCCCATCAGCTTGCTTGTAAGCACCTGGTCATGCATAATAGTGGTGATTACAAATGGAAAAATCAACAAAAGAAATCCAACCAGGAACAAGACATCAAGCCAAACCTTTCATATCACGAGTGTGCATATACTCAACGAAAGCATAGCCTCTAGGCTTACTTGTCTCTTTGTCAGTTACCAGTCTAACCTGAGAAGCTCAAAGAGAAATGTGTACATTATGCAAATAAAGAGCAAGGACCTTTTAAACCAGTTGCTCAATTTGTTGTTTAATTTGTTTACTAACAGACAACTCCACAGAAAGCTTTAAATGTGAAATCCTAAATGGCACGGCAGACAGGCACTATGCCTAATTAGCCGTGCTCACCTTTAATCATAGGCTCCAATTGTGGGACGCATCACCACCAGGGCTAGAGTTGCAGAAAAACAGCTATATCGTGGCAAATTTACCATTAATTGAACAAATTAATGTCCCCTTACCAGGGAATTGATGTTTTGAATATGAAAAATTACTCGTAAACTAAATTGGAAATACCAGAACATCCTCTCAACTGCTGATATGTTTGGATAAGTCTCTAAAGCCAAAAATAAAATTTTAGTAGCACGGAAATGGATGATGAGAATTCAAATAAAGCAAAAGAGATGCTGATACTCCCTACATGTTTTTACCCAGGGCCGAAAAAGAACAGACACCAATCACCTTTTGTTGCTCGAAAATGAAGGCCAAAAGGCACAGTGAATCACTGCTTTGCTCAATCTATTTTTCAGCTTTGTTGACAGGATTGAAGCAACATCATTGCAATAGGATGGTAAGAGAGTTGGGAGGTTAAATTTCTATGGGAACCAAGTCAACAAAAACCTTACCATGGATCTGTTAATATGATGAATCTTAATGCTAAAGCAGAGCCCAGTGACCATACCATACTCTGATTGGGTAATAGGTTCTAATCTGAAATATCTTTACATTCACATTAAGTATCAGCACAAACCTAACTGCTCCTTAAGCTGCATGATAGCAAGGCTATGATTTCCAAGTTACTTCACAGTTTTTTCTTTGGTGAGAGAGAAGTGAGATACTCATTTCTCTAATTGACATAGATGCTGAACAATCATGCATCATTCATTAAACTATGTTGTAAAATTTTTAAATTAAGATGCACAGATGTTTTGGGGTTATAGCAGACAGGGTCTTCAGTTCGGCAAATCAGCAAACTTCAGCATCACTTTACCACAACTTCAATGAATGATAATTAGCAGAACCATAGAATGTTAACTTATGTAAATGGTAGAAAGTTTTGATAGCCTAAAAGAAATTTTATTGGAGGCAAATGGTAGAAAGACTATTGGAGGCAAAAGAAAAAACTTTTCAGCTAAGGAAAAAAGAGAAAGAAATGACAAAAAAAGAAGTATAGAATGCAATAGAATTGAAAGCCTAAACAGAAGGGAAAGCTTCGTTTCAAATGCTAAGAAAGATGCGGCCAAAAAATGTCTTACCAAACCTGCTTTGACATGCTCAAATATACCTACCCGTTTTATTGGTCCATAGGACTCAAACTCCCTTTTAATTCTACTCTCGGTTGTCTCATAATTCTGAAGGAAGACAATGAAAATATATAAGTCGTCCCAGCTAAAAAAATGACAGTGTGTGAAATCTGAAAAAGAAAAAAGAATGACAACACTTACAAGCCTAGCAACAAACAATGTCTTGTATGGATCTCCTGAGATATTTGGGTCATTATTTGGATCATCTGTACAAACAAGGATATTAAAGTTGTTAAAGCTGCATAAACAGAATGACAACCTGAACTATCAGTAGTGGAAAGAACAATCAATCTCACATTTTTTAAGCTCCTCAGCAGCCTTTTCTGCACCCTTTTCAAGTTTCAGTTTATGTATTCTAGCTCTTCGCTGTGCCTGATCAATATTATCCCAAAAAGATCAATAAATAAAGTCTTACAACATACATATCAGCTGCTTCGAAATGAACAGGGGAGAAGCAGGCAGTCAACAAGTAAGAAGGAAGTTATATATTCAAGGCAAGATAAGCTAAGAAATATTTTCTTTAAAGCACACTGATAAAAGTAAAACTCAGTAAAAATCGTACAGGAGTTTCACCCTCCGAGGCTGGTGGAGCATACTCAGGATCTCCAGCATCAGCAAACTCACTCACAAATTGCGCCATACCTTATCCAAGAAGAAACCAAATTGAAATTAATTAAACCTCATAAAAGAACAGTTAATATTGACATAACAGTATCTTCAAGAACCACAGCAATTACAACAATACCAGTCAGTGGGAGACATTTTCTCTTTTCAGGCGGGGATTTGAACTCCAAGGGAGGTCTAGGCTCAAATAATTTCAATAGATTTGCT
The DNA here is from genome assembly GCA_027123425.1 of Erythroxylum panamense. NCBI lineage: Eukaryota > Viridiplantae > Streptophyta > Magnoliopsida > Malpighiales > Erythroxylaceae > Erythroxylum > Erythroxylum panamense. The sequence continues at coordinate 7,304,951 of JAOTIZ010000203.1, read as the reverse complement.
GTTAACCCAGTAGGATGGCTTTGCCCAATCTGCAGAACATATAAATATAATAAAATATTGGTCATTTCACAAAATCAACCATTCAGTTTCCTCTCCTGCTTTTTTATAGCAGCAGAAGCCAATGAGATCAAACTAAACCAAACCCAACATCAAAACAAACCCAGGGCTTCACTATTCATATCGCAAATAATTTTTTAAAAATAAAACAAACGAAAGCGTGAGCACTACGAACCAATTTGAGCTGAAGGACGTTGGCGCGGTTCTGGCCCTTGGTGGTAGCGCGAACGGCAGAGTTCTGGTTGCGCATGAAGGCATCGTTGTAGTCACTCATGATGGCAATACCAAGCTAGGGTTTCCCCTATTAGGGATTTCGAGATCAAGAGGAGATGATAAACATGCGCCGTTTCGGATTTTGCATTCGGATCGGAGATTTACAAAGCAGGTCACAATGTTAAAGCGAGAAGAAAAGGGGTCTTGCGGCTGCGAGGTGTTAATACTTGATAGGTCTGGACTCTGGAGGCTGGAGGAGGGCATTTTCGTCAATATATACAATAGAGGTCCGTCCAGTACTAATATTAAAAACATAAGTGACGTGTAATTGTATCACAATGATGGTGATGGTGATGGTCGAAGTATGTCCAAATCTATTTTTATTACGACCCATAATTTTCATGTACAATAGAATTGTGCTATAAAGTTTATATTATGAGTTTAGTCGTAATTGTAATCAAAATGCAACTTATCTCCATAAGGTACGTGGTTTCTACTTCTTTTAGTGTTTTTGCAAAATTCATCGAGCATTTAGAGTAATTACGTTAGAATTTTGCATTTTTTAATTTACAATTAATTATTTATGATATGCACACCGTAAACTCATATGTTAAATATTATTTAATCCTAATAGTAAATTTTAAGTTATGACGCTTATAGCATTTTCAAAATGTGAGTTTCTTGCAACCTTAAAAATTCCGGTCTAATATTTCAAGTGATTCTCTTGTAAGTTTACTTTGTATTTTTAACATAATTTTAGATTGATTTTGTAACTTCTATCACTGATGTACTCAATAAAAGGGTTTATTAGTTTGACAAATGTTTGACATGAGATATACACTCATTTGTCAAGCAATTTCATAATATCAATAATAATTGTATTACACTTCTAAGTTTAAATTCATTACTAATAAAAAAATTAAAAATCACATTTTGTTGGATGTCAAATTAACCAAGATTAATTAACCTACTTACAATATTAACATAACATAGTAGAATAGGGTCGTCTCCTCAGGAAATTGTAGTTTATCTCTTTTAAACAAATAAGTAAAAAATTTATTTGAAAATTATGTTAAACCGTAATATTAAAATAAAAAAAATGAGCTGATTTGAAATTTAATAAAATAAACTTTTAGTTAAAGGAATTTATTTCCACCTTGATTTATGCAATTGATCGGTGATGTAAAAGTAATTCAACATATTCATGAATAAATTGGTCCTAGCTATTAAAAACAATCTATAATAATCAATCTTTCTTTACCTTGTATAGTAATCACAAACAAATCGAATAATTACTCCCCAGTTAAAAGACGACTCCAGAAGCAACTTGTAGGATTTAGTGTTTTGACAACATTGAGATTTAGAAAGATCTGATTCTAACCAATAAACTCAACAAATGATTTATTGTAATCAGATTAATTAACTTCACGACATATATTAAACTTTTTGATGAGGAAATAAAATTATGTCAATTTTCACTTATTAAAACCAACAAACAATTACAGATTTGTAATTTTAATTAGTAGATTTTTTCATGATTATTAAATATATGCATCTACTCAATAAAATCTAAAGTCCATCATAAAACCAGTGAATTCAGGAATACTTATGCCTGATTAAATTCAATAAAACCTATTCAATCTTACAATTAATTTATAATCAAGGCTTCAATATAATCCTCTAACTAGAATTAATAAATTAGTTACAAGCCATAGAAAAGAAAGAACACATGAAAATTATTGAAAAGTAAAACTATTCTTCCTGAGGAAATTGAGAGGAAAACCCAATGTTAAAGAATCAAAAGGTGAATAATTGAAACTGACTCACATACTATCTTCCAAAAACACCTTTGGCATCTTTAAAACTTCTGGAGACTTAAAAATGTCTAGAGTCTTTTGACGTCTCCAGTCTGCTACTTTTTTCTCCTTTTTTTAGACTTCTTATCCAAATCTTTTAAAAAATAAGAATATATCCTAATAGACTCCAAACTGGAATAAAACTTCCTAACAACAAGGATTTTCCAAAATTGAATGGTAAATAGTGGCTCCAAAAAGGTAAATAAGGAAATAATTCTCTTACAAAGTAGGAATTTGGTGTGGTTCAAAATTTGGGTAATAGAGGAGATTTTCAGCTTCATTATCCATGTGCCTATGTGCTCTTAATCACTTATGGGTGACCTGTCATTGTGGCTTCCTAAATTTCTTGTATAATTCTTCTCCAATTTAGCCAATTTTAGCTTCTTTTCTCCAAAAACAACTTTATATCTCCTAACCTTCAAAAGCAATGTAAAAATGCCATAATCAGAATAATATCCATCCAATTTGTTCTAAAATTATCCCCAAAATGATATGTCAATTAATAACCTATCAAATTTGTTCTGTATAAAAGTTAATTAACATAAAAATATTTCTTATATATTACATGAGATGTGTTAAGTGACTGTTGCACCACAATAGCTTAAGCGGTTGTGTGAGGCCAACTTAATTAGTTTATATATTCACTAACACACTTTCTTAAGTGAAAGCCCTTTGGGCTTGAAACTTGCACAGGCTCACTCTAGCTTGTGCTGAATAATAGGTGGGTGGTAGGATTTGAACTCACGACTACTTTGTCACAAAGTCTCTAATACCATGTTAAATGACTATTTCACTACAATAGCCTAAGCTGTTGTGTGAGACCAACTTAATTATTTTTATATATTCACTAACAAGATGAGGATTAAAATATATAATTTGCAGCTTGATACATGATAAGTATTATTATAATAAAAAACTAATTAAAGTGTAGATAAAAATATAGAAATTAATTATATCCTTATAATAGAAAGTTAATTAATGTGTAGATAAAAATAAAAAACTAATTTATAAATATCATTATCATAAGTCCTTACCCACCAAGAAGTGGAAGTTTAGAGCACAGATAGTTAATTTTCTTGATTGGCCAGGGCCTGGTAAATATATCATTTAGCTAGTCTTTTGAATTGGCAAAAGAAACATTGTGTATCTCACCTACTTCATGTCCCTTACAAAGTGATAATCTAACTTTATATGCTTCATTCTCAGATGAAACATTGGATTGGAAATAAGGTAAATTACTCCCATATTGTCACACTATATCTGGCCTTCGAAAATTGAAAAATCAAACTCTTTTGTCAATGATTGAAGCCAAATTAATTTGAACGTTGTATTTGTAATTGCCTTGTATTCTCTCTTAGTTGATGATCTATCTATTGTAAAATGCTTCTTTGCTAATCATGATATTAAAGATGAGCCAAAAACATGCCATAACCACTTTTAGTACGTTTGTCATCTAGATCACTACCCCAATCACTATCTACATAACAATAAAGAACTATAGACTTTGTAGAAGATAATAGTAAACTATTTGATACCACGTCCGTGAAATAACACAACAATTTCTTCAGTACTTTCCAATTAATATCACTCAGCATATGCATGAACTAACTTAGTTTGTTGATAGTAATGCAATATTAGGTCAAGTTATGTTAACTTATTGTAAAGCTCCAATAAGCTACCTATATTGGTGCAAAGATTCAAATGACTTATTTATGATTTTAGTTAAGCTTGGTGACATAGACGTTGGGGTAAAACAATGATTATTGAAAAACCGAAGAGGGTAGTAGTTTCGCAAACTTTCCGATTTGCTTCTTGCCTACGTTTGCAGGGCCCTCACCCAGCTTAATCACTTTCACGAAAGTATAATAAATTTAATCAAGGCTTTACTAAGCCGACGTCACTCAACACTTGACACTATCTCTCAGCCTCACTTCTTGTGAAAGAATTTCACACCCAATAGTACTACCACCTCGTACTAACCTCAACAGAGGATTTTCTCAACAGTATTTGATAATAAAGGTAAGAAATAAACAACTCAAGTGATCAATCAACTAAGAACATAATAATAATACAATTGAGATTTTTTTAAAAAAAGAAAACTTCTCGAAAGATTAAGCTCTACCAAAATAAATTTGGAAGTCATCGCAACAATAATGAGAAATTAACTTCACCATGGCAATACCTAATGCACTTCACCCTTGGTTGCTTTACCGTGGCTTCAATCACCCTAAAATGTTATTTAGCTATTGCACTCCAAAACATACACACCACCCACTCACTATTGCATTGAACAATTAATACGTCACTTCAATGTCACACACTCACCACCTTCACTTTAACACTCACGGCACACACACGTCATCTTCACCTTAATTAATGCAACATCCACGACAAAGCATATATCTCCTTTTTAATTTAATTAACTCCATAGTGCAACGTTTCTTCTATCTCCAATTAATGTTTATAAACTCTTTTTCCTATACACATAGAACTCTCTATCGTATGTATATATACTCTATGTCGCACATACACGCCCGCTTCGTTTTTGCACACTAGCTTCTTTTATAGACTTTTGCAGTGTAATGGACAATTTACGCACCACACATCTATGCCACACACGCACCTTTTTCTCAAAAGCCACACACACACACACAAGCTAGACTAACTTGTACAGTAGATGCCAGATGTGCACAAATCTTTCACATAATTAGAGTCTTACTTAAATTCAAACATGCAACAACTTTATCCTTTTAATTTCATCAATCCACAAAATCCGTAAATCCAGCAGTAATTTCCAAGATGTCCAGTCGTAAGATAATTCCAATATCAACATGATAGTAGACTCTAATGTAATGTAGAATTCCTATAAGTTGTATCTTATATGTCTATTTAAAATGTCAAAACTAAATAAAAGATATATACAATATATCCTAACAATCTCCCCTTTTTGGCATTTTTGTCACAACTCTTGAACTCCACATAAATAATCATAATTGGATATATAAGTATCAAATTCACAATTTATATGAAAAATACTCCCCTTTAGTCAAACATCAAGTTCCAAAAAACAAAGTTTATCCAATCATCCAAAATTTTCCCCATATGGACAAAAAGATCCCCCTGAATGGAACATTCGTCATAAACAATCTGATGTCTCCTCCTTGGGACAAAAAACGTAATCATAATAATCATCAATAGATGCAGCAGAAGAATCATAAGCACGCCAAGAAGAAAAATTACCACCATTCAAAACACTGAGAGATATGCCCGAAAGAGAGAGAGATTTCCGAGAGAGATACCCATACTGATGAAAGAGATGAGGAGTCTTTGGTCGAGCCAAATAGAAGTCACAATATAAACTACTAAAAAGATGGGACAATAATGGCAATATAAAAACTAAAGAACTAAAGAAGATTTTTTATGTTTCCTATTTTTTTAAAACAACAAAAAAATACTTCAAAAATGTAAAGCACACAGTCCCTGTGCCTCTTGAAGAAATTCAAACCTGGTCTTTTTTTTGGCTCGAATGAAGATGTGTAACACAAGTAGCCTGTAGGTTCTCAATAATCAACCCTTTTTCTTTCTCTTATTTTTCTTCTTTCGCTAACATCTCCAATGAAGTTTTCTACTTGATGATTTCTTCGGATTCGAGACGAATAATCTCAGTTCAAATCAACTTCTAGTGTTTTGGGTGATTCATCATCTGAAGTAACTGAAAGTTCTTCAGTTCGCACAGTTACTTCCTCAGCAGCAACTAACTGCAAATCAGTTCCTGTAGTTACTTCCTCAATCATAACTAACTACAAATTTGGACAATTCTTCAATCTCATCTTTTTGCTTGTTTGGGTTGATTCGGATGGTCGGTTACGTTGATTTTCTTCTACCACTTGACCAACAAAGATACACCATCTATCATAACATTTATGGACTCTTCCACTTTCTCTGTTCTTTGATTATACACTCAGTAAGCTTTACTGTGAGTTAAATAGCCAATAAAAATTCCTTCATCACTTTTTCTCTCAAAGTACTGCAAATTGATTTTCCTTCTTTGTTCATTTTAACTAGACCCTTCACAGCCTCCAATTTTGTCAATTTGTTGATGAGATCGAAATTTACATGCCTAAACCTTTAATGCCATAAATCAATGTCATTCTCATGAGTAGCTGACTTACATGTGGTCATGACTTGTAACATGTAGCAATTGTCGGCTGATCGCTTGCTGCTCACGATACATTCTCCTTGTTTGATAAGTACCCTGCATTCATCACGTGTAAATTTAACTAGCAAATCATTATCACAAAGTTGGCTTATACTTACCAAATTTGCTTTTTATCCATCAAAATGGAGCACATTCTTGAGAGGAGGCAAACCATCCACACATAGTGTTCCTCTACCGATCACGAAAGCTTTCTTTCCATCTCCGAAAGTCACATGATCATTCACACAACTCTAATAAATAGTTTTCACTTGTCATATGGCGTAGGCATCCACTATCAAAATACCAACCATATTGCAAAGTTGCCTTCTTTGATGTACTATTAGACCCCAAATTTTTTTTCAATTATTATCTATTTATTTGTTTAGTTATTTATTTATGCTTTGTTTGATTGTCTATTTATTTGATTATTTTTAGAATTTAGTCATTTATTTGGTGGGCATAAGTAGAGATTAGAAATTAGATAGAAATATTAGAATTAAGTTAGAATTAATATAGTGTTAAATGGATTAAAGGAGTTAGAGACATAAAAGACAAAAAAGGGTAGAATTGGAAAAACAAAGTAAGTGAAGGGCAAAATGGGAAAAAACGAAAATAAAAATGTGTCTTGACATAGAAGAAGAAGAGAAAATGTCGTTAGAGAAAGACAAAGAAGAGAAGAAATTCGAAGAGGGAGAAGAAGAGAGGAAAATCGTGGGAAGCTGGGAAGGAAGAAGAAAGAAGAAGAAAAGAAGAGGAAATCAACTTGTTAGAGGTAAGTTTATCATCTTTCCTCTTGCTTAGATACAAAAAGGGCTTAAATAGAGACTATGGATTGTTTTGGGAATGAAGCGTAAGTGAGAATGAAGTGAATATGTGTAGGAAGTTGATGAATGTATATATATGTGTATGTTCTATTATTACGGTATCATGATCAATCATGGACTATAATTTGATTATGGATGATATTGAGTTGAAATGGAGTAGAAAATGAAGTGTAAATGAAGTAGAAAGGATGATTTTGTATAAGATGTGTTAGGTGTAGATGTTACATGTGAAAAATCTGAAAAATGGGATGAGGGTTAGAAGTTTCGTAGGCTTCTGCACAAGTTCGTCGTGACGAACTCCTGACTTCGCCACAACGAAGTAAACTTTCTTGTGAGAATATATTTTAGTATTTTGATGATATCTTGCTCTGTAGATATCCAAATGGAGTAATTTTTAATTTAGAGTAAACTAGAGACATAGGGCTACAAATTGTTTAAAGAAATTGAGTTTTAATTCAATCTCTAAGAATCTCAATTTTTTGATAGAATTGAGCACAAAAAACTATTTAGCATAAGAATAGTCCAAAAATGTTTGAGGTATAAATTTCATATTACTAAACCAAATTGAATGATTTTGGAGTTATTAGAAACTTAAGACAATTGTTAGTGTAGTGCCCTAAAGGCAATCGCCTTTAGCGCGTTTTGTACAAAGTTGTGTACAGACTTTATGATTACATAAAGAAAGGCATATTTCATTAATGTTGT
>JAOTIZ010000203.1:7258311-7273657 GCA_027123425.1 Erythroxylum panamense | reverse complement strand
GATTTACATAGAGTAGACACTAATTCCATAATCTATGTCCAATTAGAACATTAAAAGATTAAATTATATATTATAACAATGCATACATAGGTTGAGTCAAACCAATTTGACACTCCTAATATTTAGATAGTTATGACATGTTATTAGATATCAATCTTGATATATAATTATAAATTGCTTAATTGGATAATTAAAGACAATTAAAAGGAGTTTTAATTTATCTAATTTTTAATTTTAATTCTAATTTATAATAATTATTAATATATTAGGAACATGATACGTCCTACAAAAAATAGCAGTTAAAAAGAGACAAATTAATTTAAATTAAGTTGGACTTAATTGGAATGTTTGAAAACATTAGCAAGCAAAGAGGAGATATTTAATCTTATTAAAATTAAGTTAGAGTTAGAGTTAGAGTGAGAGTTATATTTTAATTATGATTAAAATTTTTAATTTTAATAAGTAACAAGCTCTAATATATTTTCTATAAATAAGAAAAAGGCATAAGAGAGCTTGCACTCTTGCATTTTCCTCTCAAATATGGAGTTTTCTTTCTTTACTCTATAGATACCGTTATAGGCTGGATAGTTGGACATCTTATGGTTGACAACTTGAGAACAAATTTTTGTAGGAATCTAAATCAAGTACGATTTTATCTCTTATTTATGATTAATATTTTTCAAGTTATTCAATTAAAGAGATCTGATCATGAAATTATAAAATTTTATTTTTTAGTACACTCATGATTCAATCACAGTTAGTTTTCCAACATTATGTCATGTGTTAAAAAATTATTAATTATTATATCACTCTTAAAAGGCAATGAACTGTGTCATCTTTAGTTAGATATAAGTGTAGGGATGGTAATAGGATGGGCAAGGTTGAGTTCATCGTCAGCCTAACCTAACCTAACCCTTTTAGGTTGCGGCCAAATTCTAGTCCAAAATTTGATTGGAGCTCATATGCTTGAACTTAGTCCTAATCGAATTTTGTGTGATTCAAAATTTGCTCAAATCCTTCCAACTCAAGACTCGACCTAAACTCTATTGAAGATCTAACTGCTCAAGTGGGGCACTGCTTAGGTAAGGAAAGCAAGTTAGCTAAACATTTATTCTTCATTTATTATATGCTCAAAAATCTAGATAATAAAACTAGTAAACACAAAAAAGCAAAAGCAAGCCTCCAAAAGTTCTTTTGTAAGATGCTTCAAAGGATAGAGAGGGAAAAAGAAACTGTGTAACAAAAGTAACGGAGAAATCTTTTTAAGTTGCAGAGCACATAAGCAGAGAGGTGAGGCAAAATGCTTTTAGAGAGGTGAAAAAAGAACGCATAAACATTTTTCAAATTTCAAGTGTAGTTTCATTCTATGCATAAATGGACAAAAACTTAAAGTGGCCAAAAATAAAGAATAAGCAAATGAAAATAGAAGATGAGAGAAGACAAGAAGGATATATATATATATATATATATATACACACCAGTCAGACTGCGAAGCATAAGTATAAGCCCATTTTGAAACCTAAAACTAAAAAAAAAGTTTAATTTTGACTTGTTGTCTAATCAATGTAGGTCGAGTTTATTGATTTCGAGTTAGGCTAAGCTGAATCAAGCATGGCCTAGGCTTATTGTTAGAATTTACAATGGGCCTACGGGCCCATACAAGAAGGAATGTTATACCACATATAAGTCTAAGTGAGGTTTCATCCTAAAATCAATTGGTGATAGATGGAGTAGCCCACCAGGCTTATATGTGAGGTTCCATCCTAAAACCAATTGATGATAGATGGAGTAGCCCACTAGGCTTATATATTAATCTTCTTTCCTCTCTTTCTTCGATGTGGGATAAACTCTCACTTTACATTTCAACACACCTATCTCACATGTGGGTTAATTTAAAGCCTAACACGTGACATAATCTATTATTTCGAAGTGTTAACGACTAACATAAGAACAACCCGCTCTGATACCATGTTAGAACTTACAATAGGCCTATGGGCCCATACGAGAAGGAATGTTAGACCACATACAAGTCTAAGTGAGGTTCCACCCTAAAACTAATTTTAATTTCTTAGTTAGTTTCAATATGATTCTTGATAAGATTGACTATATAGTTGACTAGTGGTAGTCATCTGTGGCCATCCACTTGTCATATGTGTATTTTAAATTAAAATATATTAGAAAAGGTAAATGAGTATTTTTGATTTATAAAAGGATAAAATAGTAATATCATAATATAGCACTAGAGTTAATAAATCAAAGAGGGTTATAGAATTATAAGCCAAAGATCCAAGGAAATTGTGTTTAAAATACCCAATCATTTTCCCTATCCATGTTGTTTTTAGTCTATAGTTTACCCTATCCTTAATCATCATCTGGTAGCTATGAACCCATTAAGTATCACAAGAGTCTCTGAATATAGTGACAAAAGATTTGCTTTTAAGGAAATTAGAAAGGGTTCAAAGATTTTCAATCTCTAATGACTACATTATATACTTGTAATAGTATGAGTATGACTTTAGAGACACTTTAAATCAAATTACTTATAAATAAATCATCTCTAGTTTTCAGTTCAATTTTGGTTAGATGTTATGAATGATGACATGAATTTTATGTCATAAAATAAAATGTGGAGCTTCTTAGAGTTATTAAAAATTTATAGGTTTATTCAATTCAAAGTGTCGTGCCAAAGATCAAATAGAGAGGTATAAAGCAACGGTAATAGCTAATAGATATATCCAATGAAAAGGTAGTGAATACAAAGAGACCTTTCCTATTTCCACTAAATTTTTTTATAAACTATTATGGCAATTATGACTCAGTTTAACTTAGAGCTTTATCAAATGGATATAAGAATAATTCTCTTGAATGGATATTTAGGTGAAGATGACTGTGGTGTTCAGCTTATTAGTTATAAGATAGTTGAAAAAGAAAACATGATTTGTAAACTCTAAAAGTTAATTTATAGGTTGAAAAAAAATTCCAAGTAGTGATATCTTAAGTTTGACGAAATTGTCATCGCTATCAACTTCAAAGAAAATATTATTAATCTAAGCATAGACATTAAAATTAGTGACAAGTATATATTTTTAGTTTTATATGTTAGTGATATTTTTCTTGCTACTAATGATAATGATCTGTTGAATGATATAAAATAATTATTGTTTAGTCATTTTGATATAAAGGATCTTGGTATAATATACATATAAATTCTTTGTGATAAGGCAAATGGTATTATCATATAATCTCAAAGAACCTATATTGTTTGTACTTTAAAGGATCTAATATACAACTTATTCTTTTGTAAAGACTCTTAACCATGAAGGATGATAAGTTCTACAAGGCTTAGTGTCCTTAAAATAATGGTAAGAGATATCAAATCAAAGAAATTTCTTATGTTTATATTATTAGTAGATTGATATGTGCTCAAGTATACACACATCTTAATGTTGCCTTTGTGGTTGATGTATTTAGTAGATACTTGAGTGATTTTGGACAAAGCTATTGAAAAAAGGATAAGAAGGTATTGAGTTATTTTTAAGGTATTAAGGATCTTAAATTAGCAAATCAATGCACTCAAACACTTGAAATGGCTAGTTCTACTCATTCTAATTATGTAGGCTATGTGAATTATAGAAATCCACCTTTGATTACATATTTATGATGGGAGTAGGTGTTGCCTTGTGAAAAAGTATCAAACAAACCCTTACAACATTTTGATTATCGAGGCAAAGTATATGACATGTTATGAGACTACTTGTCAAATTTTGTTTTAGAAATGGGAGTTATATAGTCCATTTTTTGCGAGTGTGCCTTCCTCTCATAAGACTATAGGCACTTCTAACTTCAAGCATATTGACATTAAATTTTATTTTGTTAAAGAGAAAATTGTTGATTCTTTATTATTATTAAGCACATGCCTTCAAGTAGCATACTGATGAACCAACTAACTAGAGGCTTACTTATTTGTGTGTTTTAGAAAAATATTTCCTATATAGGACTATTAGGGGCCTAGTTTTTTTATTTCAGTTAGAGTTTTTTTTGTGTATATTATGTTAGGATTATTTGGATTTTGTGTAATATATGCATATTATAAATACCTGTCATTATTTATATTATGTAATTATGTATTTATGATGTGAGAAAAAATGATGATATTCTTTCTACTAAATTTCTATTGATTTAAGTATCATGCTTTTGGATTAGCAGAGCCTAATCATCGATAACTCATATATCATCTCGATATGTTGGTTATGTATAGTTAGTTTAGCTGAACGTATTGTTGTGAAAGCATTATAGTATAATTTTAAGGCCTAAGTAGTAAAATGTTGAATTAATTAATATAGAATAACATATTCTAATAATCATTAATATCTTATATTCAAGTGATATTTTGATCATTGATGAGATGGACATTATATTGCTAACAGTATTATATACTATTAGGTCTATTTTCTAACTTTCTTGAAGTTTATTTATTAGCTTCATGACCAACCACCACCAATTTAGTTTAAAATAATGAATATATTCTTGCTTATTATTAAAAGTGTAGTGCAATGGTGTATTTAAGAAAGAGGGTTAGTGAGCTGAATTCAAATAATCCTAATTTCTTCCATTGTTCTTATTTGTATTTCACACCAATTCATTGAATAATGAAGAGTTTTAATTGCTTTAGACAATCTATATTCTTTTAATCTTAATAGTATTAAATGTTAAGTATCATATATTGAGACATATTAATGTTTTCAATTTTCATTATTTGGTGTCCATGTCATCAATCTAAACCACCTTAAGGAAAATGCTCAAAAGGGATATGAAAAGGGGGTGGGCATACACATTAGCAAAAGTAAATAGCAACAAAAACTAATGACTATGTCAAGTTCGAATGTTTTTGTATGTGTGTGCGCGTATGTGTGTATGTGTGTGTGTAGAGAGAGAGAAACTATAAGGTTAATTCAAAGATATAAGGTCAAGAGTTTGAGAACATTATTTAAGGAGATGCATTTCATTATATGAAATTTATATAAAAAACTAAAATAAGAGTGATTTTACATAATATGTTATTTTAAAATTGTGTTCACGAGATCCACATAGTAATGAAACATCTATTATATTCATACGAGATATTGCAATTTGATATTCCTAAAAGAAATATCTAACGAATGCATTAACTTATGTAAAGAAAAAATCTAATTAATTTAAGAATAATATAATATCTTCATTTAAAACAATATATTTTCTTATAGAAACAGATACTCATACATAAAGAAATGTTAATACAATCCAAAAACTTTAAGTTAAGATATTTTAAACCTATAAATTAAAAACATACCTGTACTAGAAAAATTTATCGACCATCATAAAAAAGAAAGTCAATGTAGTCAAGAAAGTTAAGACGTCAATATTCTCAATTTGATAATGTTAAATTAAGGCAAGACTTAAATAATTTAGACATATTAAGAGGAGACATCTTCACGCCCAGTGAGAAGGTGTAAGAAAATTACACTTAGGAACTCTAAGAAAAGAAGGGGAAGACTCAAGAAGAATTGAAGGGAGGTAATTAGGAATGGTATGGTTTTACTAAAGCTTACTGGGGACTTAATACTCAATAAAATATTTTGGTAAACTAAGATACGAATAAATGACCCTACTTAAAGAGATCATTATCTTTTTATAGACCTTTTGAACATTTTTCTTCAATTATTGTGTCTTTTAATTACCCTTTATACTTTTGTTTATAGCAATTGCTTCTTTACTTATTTTATTTATTTATTTCATATTTTTCTTTCCTTTTCAATTTGTTGTTTGTTTTATTCACTTATTTGTTTTCTTTCTTATCTATTTATTTATTTACTTGTTTTTTTTATTTTTCATTGATGCAATTATTTGTTTATGTATTTAACTATTATTTTCTTTCAACCGTTTTCAAAAACTTTTTTTCTTTAAATCTATAAAAAAAACAATATTTCTACTAATATAAAATTGTGTGCTTCTGAACTTTGCCAACTCTCGCATTTCAACAAAATTCCTACTGGTTGTTGCAAGCAACCTCCTGCTAATTGGATTAAGTTGGGTAGGGATTTGGACCCTTTCAAAAATTCTCATCAACCATTTTTATTCTTTTGTTCTTTCAAAAGTAGCAAACAAAAAAAAGTTGCATTAAACTAAATGAGATTAAGGAATTGACTTTTCTAGTGAATCAAACAAATTGTAGACGCTACTGGATTTGATTAAAACAATATAATTATGGACAAATGCCTATCTCAACACGACTTGGACCTATCTCTTATTATGAAGTTCAATCAAATTCAATCATAGTTACGAATAATATTTTTGTTCTAGTCTGATTTAAAATTAATAGACACGACTTGAATTGACCGGATTTTAAGTCGAAATTAAAATTTATGTTTTTTAATTTTTTAAGTTTCAAACCGAGTTCAAATTCAGGCAACTTGGCTTCACTCAATCCAAAGCCTGAATAAATTAAGCAAAAATGATATCATTTTTTTCAAAATTTAAATTAGAAAATAATCAAACTTAATATGAACTCAATTTAAGTTCTAGCTTAGACCATGAGCCTCAAACCCATTCCAGCCTCAGGCTGAATCCAAACCCTTATAAAAAATTTTGGGCTGACCCCGAGTTCAACCCAACCCAATATCATCCCATACCAGCACCCCCAACAGCCCAGCCATGAATGACGGTTTAAAATGCAAAATAAAAATAAGGAAAACAAAATGCATTATCGACATTGTAACCAAGAATTGTCCATAGTATACTGTCTAAAAATCATAATTCATTTCTTTTCAACCATGGGATCATACGCATACGATATTACTGAATTTTACAGTAACGATTGCAAGTACTGAAGTACATATATAAAAAGACGCCACATTACATAGCTCAAGCTGTAGACGTTGAATGTTTTAGCAAGATGGATTAATATTTTTAACTACCATCTCCACTCTACTCTAACTAAGACCTTTACCTACATCTTGGTTGCCAAGACCTTTAAGTTCAGCGTGACCTGGTGCTACCTTAGTTGGTGGCTGTACAATTGGAGGACCTGATGAAGATGCAGGTCTGAACTGCCAGGCAACCATACTCGTCCCTGAATTTGGAACATTGGAGAGCTGGTTTTGGAGACTACTCATAGGGTCTCGATCCATGTTCTGCTTGTCCATATTCTCTTCCAATTCTTGTCTGTTCTGGAATTCGTTGATATCAGCTAGAGCTGCATTTTGATTTTTCTCTCCTGTCATAACCCCAGAAGTTCCAAACTGAAGCCAAGGCTGCCTAAAAGTCTGCCAAGTGGTCGGGACCCCACGAGGGTCACCATTATTTTCAACATCCTCTTTGCTTCTGACCATTGCCTCATTGGATTTATTCAATTTAGCTTCTGGTTGTTTATCTTTGTCAGAAGATGATACTAATTCAACAGGATCGATTTTCTGTGTAGATGAACGGCCTGAAGTAATTGCAGTGGTAGGAAACGCTTTATCTGGAGGGACAGCAGGAGTGTAATTCGATGGGAGCAGATCACCCCAATTCTCCAATAGTTCTTTGTACACTTTTCGCAAAGTAACCTCGGTAAGACCGGTCACCTTACAAATCTCTGCCTGTGTCTTTCGTTTGTCTTCTAATTGACAAGCAAGATATATAGCAGCTGCAGAAATGCTAATGGGGTTCCTGCGAGTGCAGAAGCATTTGTTGATAACAACTTCTCCGATATGAGTTGCAAGTTCCTGAAAGTTGCGTTAAAGAAATTGTCATACTTAATAAAGTGCAATATGAAAAGAAGTTCTAGTTGAAGTCATAAGAGTACAAGAGAGAGACAGCCCAGCAATACTTGGTTCATTTTCTGTTCACTATTTAGCACGACAACTTTAAGCTGATCTAATTCCCATTTAGAATGCACATCTCATGTAGCTTATTTATAGGATTCACAGAAACAAAAGCACAATGTAAAATTCGATTCCCGACACATTGAGGTTATTTCCCATGTGCAATGACGTCCCATGTAGCTTATTTGTAGGATTTATAGAAAGAAAGCCACAATGTACAATTAAAATCCCAACAAATTGAGCTTGCCCGACTTTATAAGCAATCCCACGTGAGAAAGTACCTGAGCAGCTTTGTTCAGTTGGAGGAGTGTGCAGAACCTTGGCATATGAACTGAAATAGAATTGCTATTAATGGGCTGACTTAGTTGCAAAGCTTCTCCCAGGATCTTGATGTACTTCCCTATCTCCTTCTGGGGCACATTGGCTGCAATGGAGATTTCCTGTTTTATCAAGGCAGTTGTTCAATTTGGAGATGCTCAAAACAGAAAAAAAAAAACAAAATAAAGAGAACAAAAAAGCTGTCATAGCCATTGAGCATAAAAGACAGAGAGTACCGTTAGGACATGGGAAGCATATAACCTTAAGGTGAACAGAAACAAAGAATTTTAAGGATGGGGTCAGAAAACGCTTGAATGAAGAACAAAGCAATCAGAGGGGGTTCATCCACAAAAGTATTTCATCAACATTTTTTATCTTTCAAAAATTTTGCAGAATGTGCCCCACTGCCACCATTTATGGGGGGAAGTGAAAAAGATCCCAAGATCCTTGAGGGCTACTGTTATTAACTAACATAAAGAATGCAAAGTAAACAGAAACATCCATAGAGCACATTGGCCACTCTGTCATCAGCATACAGCAGCAAGGAGGCATCGGTCTTGTTTTCTAATGAAAACTGGTTTACCTGGAGAGTTCTAGGCTCTTGAGCCTCCCTAATAGCCTGAACAAGAGCGGCAGTTGCAAGAGCCTCAACACTACGATTCCTCAAACATGTAGCAGAACAACAATCCCTAAACAACTGAAACGCATGATCTGATATATCATAATCCAACCCTAAAATTGAAGCCACATCGATAATCTGCATATAAGCCCGCAGGTTATCCACTACAACCGTCGAAGAATTCGAATTCGACGACGATGAATTAGCCAACTCGAGAATTCGTTCGAGTTCGGCGAGGTGGCCGGAGTAGGAGAGAGAGGACCGGAGGGAGAGAGGGGCGGGCTCCAGAGACCAGGTGGAGAAGGCGGTGATAAACCCGGTGGGCTTGAAGGGATCTTCTTCGTCGGCGTGGTGGTGGACAGCGGGGAGATCGGAGGTGACGAGACAGAGAGGGTTGTCTTGAGCTCTGATGTGGAAGAGGTGATGGGGATGAGATTGGCGCTCTTCGACAACTCTGCCGCAGGATGTGCATTCGGTGATCGAGCGGCCTGTGCTCGTGGTGGCGCACCGCCCTTGCGCCGACGAGCAGTACGGACACTTCATTTGCTGTAGAGGGAATTGTGAAATTAAACTAACTATGCGAGAGAGGGGTGCTTGGATTGAGAGACGTTTTGGCGCCCATTTAATGAAACTAACACTTCAGTATACGTCTCAGAGCAAGGGCTGATACAAGTACGAATATTAACCACATGTTTAGTTATTTACACAAAAGTACAAAACTATCGCAACAGTGATTCATTGCTTAAGGGTGTTAAAGATAATCACAAGTCATGACATCTGACAAAAGCACTTTTTCACAGTTGAAGATGCCATGGTTGGCAACGATAACAGGCAACAGTATGCGTAATGAAATAAGAATTTTACAAAGATCAAAGATT
This sequence comes from Erythroxylum panamense, assembly GCA_027123425.1. Lineage (NCBI taxonomy): Eukaryota > Viridiplantae > Streptophyta > Magnoliopsida > Malpighiales > Erythroxylaceae > Erythroxylum > Erythroxylum panamense. Next base: position 7,264,001 of record JAOTIZ010000203.1, on the reverse strand, counting down.
TCCGAACTACCAAAAACAAAACCTAAGACATCAACACCCTAAATTCGGTGATGATTGTGTTGACTATTGATAATATGAGGTTACAAAGGTAATCAAGTCAGAAAAACATGATTGAATTTCTCTTCATTTGAATCTCCGTAAACAGAGTCCCTCCAAAATTTCTCGCTGAATTATCTATTGCAAGTTGTTTAAAAGATGCAGCAATAGCCAAGACTGTGGTATCAAAATCTACGGGAAAATGAAAACCTAATTAAATACATAGCTTATCCCTGTTCTGAAAACTTCACCAACTGAACTGCTCATGGTTCAAGGAGCAGCAAATGAGCAATTGCAAGAACAAAACTTTGAACATATGAAGCCTCGTGTTCTCGATGTTCTCCATGTCATTGCCCGCTCCCTCCCAAAGAGGTTGCAGCTCCACCTTTCTCTCGTAGCTTCATACTCACTCTTAGTTCTCGTAAATTCTGACAGCAAAGACAAGGAAGATGAAGGCCACAAAATGGTAAGTGAATCAGCCCCGGATTATTTAATTTAACAAGGGACATAAGCAACAAGCCAGAATTATTCTCAGACACTTGTAATCGGCAGAATTCTTAAGTTTCTGACTCAATCATCAAAGAAAGGTAAAAGCATGCAATCCTCCATTTTTATTTACCAAATAGAAATGGATACAACGCCTAACACTAGAATCTTGATGGTCTGATATGTGACTATTCAATGGCCAAATCAAACCTGCAATGGCCATGAAATATTTCTGAAAAGCAGGGCTAGGATATATTAACTTGGTATACATTCTCAACAAACAACTCAACAACCCCACCCAATGGAAGAGAAAATCCCAAGCAGAAGAAAAGGGAAGGCATAGCAGATTGACGATCAGAAACTCATATAGGGTACAGTTCATTTGCTAATAGTTGATGTCCAAAGTGAGACCCAATTATACTAAAAGATGAGAGACTTACTAATGTGTTCCGGAGAAGGAGCACACCAAATTGACAACTGCAAATAAAGAGTTTTGTGAAAAAGGAAAAGAGAAACACAGCAATTTGCATTTGGTAGTTCAATAACTGACAAGTTGATATTACTAGGGGACCAAAGCCCTTATCCTTTAAGTGGCTACGAAACCGTACAAAAAGGCCATAGGATGCGTCAGCAAAAGATACATCCTTACCTGACCTAAAGAAGAACAAAGAGTATTAAGGATCAAACATGGATGGGTTCACGTTAGAAGGAAGGCTTTAGTGTATCAGGACTCCCAAGAAAGTTGTATGCCTAGATTAATCATGGTGGATAAATTAAATTTTTATAATAGTCCCAATAAGTGGAGACTGTAGTTTGACTTACATTTGCGTACTCTCCACTCTGATAATACAGTCATGGGATGAAGGAAGACACAAGAGATTTTCTATTAGGTGCCTTGTCAAAGACTCACACTTGGTATGGGTTTTAATCATCTTTGGATCACCATAAGGGGAAACACCTCAAATTACATAATGTACTCGGCCAAAAAAGATGGGCAAAACAAGATCAGAAGTAACTTGTTGATCACACAAAATGACCTGGACTCATTCACAAGAATTCAGAATTCCAAATGGCTGCATGGAGATATTTTCAATATGTTCGACGACATAATCCTATATTTGTTTATCCTTTTTATGGTTTTTACTCTTGATGCATGGTGATCTTGAATATCACAAATGGGGAGAGGGGATAAGCACCAGTGAAGAACTTCATCAAGAGCTCCTACTTGTGAGAAACTGATTGGAAGAAACATGCATACATCAAAAGAATTCTGGTGAACCAAAGGATTTTTTAGTTCCTATCATATAGAGAAGTTCAGAGGGTAAGATAACATAGGGGGAGATTTTCAATTTAAAGGTTCAAGGTTATCCCATATGCATACACAGTTAAAAGTAGCTAAATGTGCTTTCACATCGATCCCACTGGCAAAGGTATGCAATCGAAAATAAGCTGAAGAAGGTGATAAATATATGTGACCAAAATGAAATTAGGTCATTTGTCGTTGAATTTAAGCCCTCTTACCATCATTTAATCACAAATTCTTGAATTTAGATGTTTCTTTCAGAGACAATCCTTCTTCAGTGCAGTGCAAAAAGTAAAGGGCAAGTAAAACTTCACCGTTCACTCCATCCACCGACATGATATAATTAGGACAGCCATGACATGTTCTTTTATTCACAAACTCTAAGGTAAAAAAACGCATCAAAATGTATGAAAAGTCCTCAAAGGATCGTCACCGTTGATTGGATAGAAGGCGGATCAAGAGCAATGGAACGCGCAGACATCTTAGCAATCTCCGAAATAGCAGCCTCTCTGATTCCAGTAACATCACTGGTCAACTCCTCGTACGCAGCCTCGAAAGCCTCCTGCCAGAAGCGAGGTAGTCTGATCCGATGGCTATTAGTGTACACATCCCACATGTGCTTCACCACCTTCTCTCGCTCTTCCATTTCCTGAAATTTCAATCCCCAAGATCCACATACCTCCAACATCAACATTAACATTAATAATATCAATATGCATTGCCACACACATATAAGAAATGTGAAACTTACGAGAACGTCGAGATCGTCGTGAATAGGAGTGTCGACATCATCGGAGAGGCGGTTGAGGTTGCCGGCGGACCAACGAAGCGTGACGGTTCCGGTAAACATGGTCCAGAACGCCAAAAGCAGAATGGCGGCCAAAGCCCAGAATTTGTAACGGCTTTTCCCTAACAGACTTGTATCGGAGTGATCCTTCTTTGTTGTTGTCGGAAGAGAATCGTCATCCTTCATCTCGATTTTGCGGTTCTTTTTGGCTTTGGATTTAAGTGTTGCTCATTTAACAAGGCCAGTGAAGTCCGTTGCTTAGTGAAGGAGATGAAGTTAAGAGACGCGAGAGAGGAAGGCGAGTGTTTGAAAATCCGATTGAAAGACAAAAGGGGCTTGGTTTTAAAGCGTTGTCGTCTGGGGGAGTGGTTAAAGCTTCGAAATCTATTTGTGTGTGCTTTCTGAGACCGTTTGACCGACCGATGACTTAAGGAGAATGTCAACACACGCTCCTGCAGATGAAAATGCACCGACTGAAGTGATGTCGTATGTGAAGGTTGGGCGTGGCATTATATGTTAACAGGGTTCATTCGGTGTGCATAGCATTTTTAATAATAATAAAATTATTAGAAATTTCAATCAAACGGATTTTATTTTCAATTTTTTATGTTACAAATCTCAACCAAACAAATTTTCATTTCTTTAAACAAAAAAATAGAAACCAAAAACAAGAAACAGAAATTAAAAACAATAACAGAAAAACAGAAGTGAAACCAAACGAGCCTTAAAAGTTAAACCCATTATTTAATTTCGAACTAAGATGATAACTAGTAGATTAATTGATTTTAAGAGATGGAGATGCGGACTAATTGCTGGACAACCATTTAATTTGTTGTCAAGAATCCTTTTAAAGACCACCTTGTGAGGTGCCTTTCAGCCAGTAAAAGGATTAGTTACTGGATCTGTTGATGAATACTCTGATGAAAGATCGAAAAAAAAAAAGAATCCTTTTAAAGAAAAATCAAAGGGATCATCTGAACACGTACCCTCCAATGAATAACTAGGCCAAGTATAACAATCGCTATGTGTTAACAGTATATTTAGCATATATATTTACACACAGAAGAGTTGTGTTATTCCATCTCTTAATAAGTCATAAATTTTGAACGTCAGGAGGAGGCAGGAAGTGTTCCGATGTCAAGCCCCATACGTTAAAATCAACGTCCTCAATCTTCCACTTTTCCTGCATTTCCCTCTTGTGATTCGCAGACTGCTCCCCGTACCTGAACACAGTGACGCTTGTCTTGCCGCTATGTGCAATGTTGACACCGTCCACGTACTTGTAATCTTCCATTACTGACTCTGTGCTAGTCTCCCAGAACACATCATCCCCTTCTTTTGTTCTCATTCTCAGCAACCTCGAGTCCTCGAATTGGATAAGTAGGCCTGATCTCTGGCTGAAGTATCCCCATATCGTGTGGTGAATTATCTCAAAATTATGACCACTTTGTGCCTCCCTAATCGCTGGACTCGTCTCTAGTTTCAATATGAAGCAATCTTGGTCGTTTATTATTTTCTCACCTATGCATGTTGCATCCAGGAATAGGTTTGCCGTCGACCTCGGGTCCAAACCCTGGCAATAATTCCAAACCTAGTTCTTAGTCTTAAAAGTTTAAACAAGATTATTCTGCAACTGATACTGATAGTTACAATTGTTTAAATAGTGAATATGAGACGTTCTTTTTACCTGCAAGAATCGGCGTAAGGGCCTGGGAGGACCCTTGTTAGCAGGATCATGTTGATTAGAGGAATGCCTCCAAGAGATCTTGCCATTGCTTCCACAGATTACTTTGCATCCTGACACAACGAGCTCTAAAATCCACAAGTCAGGATCTTTTTGCCAAAGCACAAATCCGCCAATTTCCTCGGTGCTCTTCACGTTAATCTTCACATCGGCTTGTTGGAACTCCGACGCCGTAATTTTTACCTCACCTGTTACGCACATGCTATGTACCGCATTTATCGCTTGCTGCCCTCCCGTAGCCGCTATGTATTGTTGCACAATGTATTTAGCCGTTGAAGCTTGCTGGAATTGATGTGACATTATCTTTAATTAGTCTTATTCATAGTTCTTTGATCTATCTTAGATTATAAAACTAGTCCTCCCCTTTTATCATAGCATTTGACAGTAATGTTCTAATCCTGAAGATAGTGCGTGCTGCCGCCTGTTTTCCCCCAATCATGTTTCGAGTTCCAGATGTAACTTGTTCAATAATCGTCTTTTTGCTATAGAACTCACTATTCTAACTGAATTTTGAGATATAAGGAACTAAAAGAAAGATGGAAGTTTTAGGAATGAGTACTTACAATGGAGCTATCTTTGACAGGTTTGTGAACAGCATGACCAACTTGAACCTGGAGAGGGATAAGAGGAGATCCAACCAAGTAAAGCAAAAACCTGAGCTCATTAATGCGACCCGCTATCACAGGCTGCGACCATTTATCAGATGTTTGAGCTTTCATCCATGTTAGCATGTTCTGCCAACGCAGAGCTACGTTGCTGCCCATGCTAGCAAACATTTCTTCAGGTATGGGGACCTCAAGAACAGTCTCAAGGCCATCTTCTTTTTCAATGTTTGGGCCAAGTTTCCTCATGTAGGTTATGGACAACCCAGATGAATACAACGAAATGAACAGGTTTTGTTGCAGAGCCAAAGAGATATCTTTTCTCTTGCCTTGAAACTCTATAGTCTATTCCTCTGGATGGTGAAAGGAAACATATTAGCGGAGGGATTGAGGAAAAAGATTGGCTTAAGGCTGTCCTTATTTGTAGGTTTCATGTAGGCATGATTTGTAGTTGTTACCTTCTATTTTAGGAGCTGTGTACCACTCCGGTTGCCAAATGTCCATGTGAAGATCAAAGCTTTTAGCGTCTGGTGTCCATTTCTTCTGAAAATAAAATAAATTAAGAAAACGACATTTCAGATTAGGTTGGGTGGTTTAATCTTTAATAGTATGTGGTTCTGCCTGGTTCTGGCTGAACGGTGCGTTTCCACTGAATTCCATCGTCTTCCTCCTTCTGCGGTGAATATGACGTGAATATACCTGCAAAACAGTGAAGGCACGTCGGGGGTTATG
>JAOTIZ010000203.1:7222878-7255077 GCA_027123425.1 Erythroxylum panamense | reverse complement strand
TTTATCAGTTTCCTTTTTGAGATGTTTTGGCCTGTAGGGGACTGATAGACTGGTCTATATTTTGGACTGATATTGTGAAATGAAAGTGATTATTATGGTTTTAAATTTTAGTGATTTTGCTTGATGCCGTTTATCTTTATTGATGCCATGCGAGTGTTTAGTGATCGTTTGTGATCGTAGCACTTCCGAACTGTGGGATATGCGTCGGAACGACCCACGGGCGTCCCGGTGTGTACTCTACGGTGAGGGGGCGCTACAGCGACCCTTCCCATTTAGAATGCAGACGGTTCGCCTACCTCGCAATATTTGTGATGATTTAGAGAAAGTAATGTGACAATTTCTGTGGGGTGCGAATAATGGCAAAAGGAGAAAAAATCTAGTCAATTGGGATAAAGCCTGTCAACCCGAAGAAACGGGGGGTCTTGGTATCAAGAAGATATTAAAGAAACCAATAATGCCTTACTAGCAAAACTAGGATGGTCATTGGTTTCAAAGCCTAAAGCATTATGGGTGCAAATACTCTCTGCTAAGTACAATTTTGAAGTCGACAACATTCCCACCGCTCTTAACACAACTGGTGGTTCAATATTTTGGAAGAGTATCAAGGTTACTTGGCATCACGTCCTTCAGGGATTGAAATGGAGAATTTGTTATGGCTCCAAGATTCGATTCTCGCTAGATCCTTGAGTTGACGATCTGGGACCTCTTATATTCCATACAACGGATCATGTCCCACATTCAGAAATAGATCTCCGCATTTAGCACTTCGTGGACATTGCAGGGATATGGCAATGGGAAGCGTTCCAACATTTACTCCCTCCTTCGATTTGCATGTCTATAGCAGGTATACTTCCTCCCAAGGCCTACTTAGGTCCTAATAAGTTAATCTGGGGTATTCAGAAATGATACATTTCACCACTGCATCAACATATTCTATAATAATGGCTCATGAGGACGTTCCATTCAATTATTTATGGAAGACAATATGGTAGTGGAAGGGCCCACAACTAATTTGATCCTTCCTTTGACTTTTTGTGTATGACCGATTGCTTTCTAATCAACAACATGTTCGCAAAAAATTAACTACAAATGTCGTGTGCTATCATTGTCATTCAAACAAATCCTTGATCCATATAATGCGAGACTGCACCAAAGCCCACAACTTATGGAGAGCTTTCCCTCCACAATAATCTCTTCTGACTTTTTCACCTTGCTAACCCATGAGTGGCTTCACAAAAATCTCCAAATACACCGGATTATACTAGGCTTGGATTGGTCAATTATATTTGGGACTGCTTGTTGGTTCTTATGGACCTGGAGAAATAGGGCCCTATTTAAGGAGTAATTTTCTTGGCCAACTTCACCATCTCATTATATTTTGGAGTATGTCCATCAGATTCATAAGGCTTCAGTCTAGCAAGGAAGTGTAAATAATGGCAATCGGTCTTGGAGGGAACAACTTATAGGCTAGTGCAAACCTCCTCCCAGCTGGGTAAAATTAAATATGGACGGATCGTGCAAAAGTTCGTCCTCTTCGACCATAGCAGGTGGCCTTCTTCGTGACAGTTCAGCAGCTTGGCTTGGAGGATTTGTGTAGAATATTGGACAATGTTCCTCTATCTTTGCTGAACTCTGGGGAGTTATATCTGGACTTAAGCTTGCATGGAATCTGGGGTATTGTCGGATTGAATTAGAAGTGGATTCGCTAGCAGTGATTAATATTCTGTTATCCCCATCTACACGATCAATGTCCCTTGATCCCCTCGTCCTAAGCATTAATGAGCTATTTACTCATAATTGGGTCGTTCTATCGTGACACATTTATAGGGAGGGCAACTCGTATGCAGACTAGCTTGTCAATTTTGCAGCGTAGTTTAAGCTAGGGAGCATTTCTTTGAAAAATACACCCATATGGTACCTTTCAATCCTCTTAGAGGATATATTGGAGATTTGTTTCCCACGATTAGTAATATAATTTGTATAAGGTTTTCTTTCATTTTCATCTAAAAAAAATTGCAAGCCACATCTCATTAGCTTCGTACCTAGAAATGTTTTTGAACATATAAACTTACAATTTAATTTCCCTAATAATATAATGCTCAATTCTAAACTGAAGTTAATACTCAAACTTCTAATTTACAGAAGAATCACACTTTCAAATAGCGTGAAAATTTTTGTCAAACTAACTTTAATTTTTCAAAAAATATGTTATATTTGTTAATTCTAATAAATACATAGGGTTAATTACTAAAAAAACCCAAACTTTCGTTAATTTTTCAATTATAGCCTGAACTTTAAAAAGTGATAATAAAATGCTCAAAATTTCTATTTTCTTCAATTCAAGCTTGATGTTGTTTGTTATTCTTCTGATGCCCTCAGTCTTTTATTTTCTATTTATTCTTCTAATGTCCCAAACTACTATCTCATTACAACGTTGCATCAGTAAGCTCTTCGTTTTTAGTTCATTCTCTTGGTGCTTTTAGTGTGAAGGCATTGAGACTGCGTAATTTGAAAATCGAAGGGTAAGGGAGTCGAGAGAGCAAACTGAAAACGAAGAAAAATTTTGAAATTAAAGCGAAGGTCATCGGCGCTATGTAATTTGATTTAGGTCATTTTAAACAACGATGTCATTTTAATTACATGATTAAATGAGGTCATTTTATTAATCTTCATTTGTTGTGATAATTTTGACTGACGTATATTAATAGTTAAGGTTTCTGAAACATATAATAAGTCACATCAGCAAACTTAATGAAAACACTAACATCGGGCTAGAATTGAAAAAATGAATGTTTGAGTATTTTATTACTGCTTTTTAAAGTTCGAGCTAGAATTGAAAAAAATTAAAAGTTTAGGCATTTTATTGTTACTTTTTAAAATTCGGGTCATAATTGAAAATTTGAAGAAAGTTTGCATTTTTTGGTAATTAATCCTATTTATTAATATTTTTAAAATATTAAATATATATTAATAAAATCATTATCAATTCATAAATATAAAAAATATTTAATTATTAGGAAACTTTAATATATATATATACATATACATATATATATATATGTATATATATAATAAAGCTATACATTTAGTTAATACATATCAAAATATTTTTACATTATTATTGCTGTCTTTCATAATAAGAGTTTTAGTTTGAAATTAATTAGTCTTATTCAAAATTTAAATTTTGGGTTTAACTATGAATATGTGAATAATTAATTTGAATAATATTTGAAATTAAAAACTGTTATCAAAATAGTTTTCATTCGTAGGAAAATAAAATAATTGAAAATTGTTTATATTAGGTGTTTCAACTTTTTTTTGAACGTATTTTTATTTTCAGCATAGAATTAATATTTTCATATTTATTAAAATTAAAATGCAAAAAATATTATGAAACATTATAAATTTCAAATTTCTTTTGAACAAAGATTATACATACTAATTTAATGTATATTCTTTGAAGGAATTAGTACAAACAAAAGCACATATTTTAAATAAAAGATATTGTACATTTGTATTAATAAAATAGTAATTACACATCATATAGTTACTGTAATTGAATCCATTTTAATAAATATAAAATATCTAAAATAAAATTTAGTAGTCCTACTAAAAGGTGAAAAAGCGTGAGACTCTGTGTAGCCTATCCTATACTTGACTTCTTTGCGGGACCTGCATTCCCTCATGTCTAGCTCTTGAGCCTTTGCTAAATAGCTCTTCCATTTCTTCCAAGGACCTTCCTTTAGTCTCTGGGAATAGGCAAAAGAAGAAAAACCAGGCAACTAAACCGATTCCTGAGAACATGAAGAAGGCTCCACCTATAGTAATAGCTTCGTAGAGTGATATGAAAGTCATAGAAACAGTGGCGTTCATGAGCCTATTCACAGCCACCCCGAGACTATACCCCTGTGCCCTTAACTTCAAAGGAAATATCTCGGAGCTGTAGACCCATGTAACAGGTGCGAGTCCAATGTTGAAAAAGGCCACAAATACGTAGGTAGAGGTAATGCTTAGTGTAAGTGCCCACAAGACCCTGCCTCCATCATGCTGCTCTACTACTGTCAAGCAGGAACCTAATACGGCTAGAGCTCCAACTATTCCTGTTGTGCTAATAAGCAGAAGTTTCCTCCTCCCAACTTTGTCAATTAAAAACGTCGATATTAGAATAAAAGTGAACTTTGTTAGCCCCACTCCAACTGTGGCAAGTAGTAACTTTTCTTTGTCTGTGATGCCAGCTTTTTTGAAGATTCTAGGACTGTAAAGTACCACAGCTTCGATGCCGACGGCGTGTTCAAAGAAATGAATTCCAATTGCTGCGATTAGTATCCATCGGATAGCTGGTCTTGGCCTGATTAACAACTCTTTCCACACTCCTACCCCGTTGGTGTTTCTATGGGGAAGTTTGACAACATCCTCGTCGCAGTTCTCATCGATCCCGACGGCGATTTTGATGTCCCGGAGACGAGTGTCAACTTCTTCTTGAGAGTTAGACACAAGACGCAATACCCTTTTGGCTTCTCCTAATCGGCCTTGCATTGCCAGCCACCTTGGAGACTCAGGCATTTTCAGAATGCCAAAGGCTAAGAAAACTGAAGGTACAGCTGCAATTCCAAGCATCAATCTCCAACCAAGTTTCAGGCTCAATTTTCCAAACACAACATTTGATATATATCCAAGCAAAATTCCTACGCTTATTCCAAGCTCGGGCAGAGACGTCAAGAAACCTCTTGATCTAGGCGATGAGACTTCAGCCGAGTAAACGGGCGCAATCATAAGAGCAAATCCTACACCAACTCCTGCTACGCATCTTCCTGTGATTAGAACAGCGTAGTTTGGACCATATCCCATCAAAATTGAACCCGCCATGAAGATTATGGATGCAACAATGATGGTGTACCGGCGACCAATGTAATCGGAGATTCTTCCAGCAAGTAGAGAACCCACCAGGGCACATAAGTTCAGAATGCCGGCTAGCACTTCCACATTTGTATCGTGGATCTTTAGTTCTTCTTTTATGAAGATCATGGCCCCACTCATTACACCAGTATCTGAAGGGGGAAAAAAAAGGCCTTTCGAGTCAGCTTTTGCAGGGTACATCGTTCATGGAATTAAATGTAATACAAAAGATAAAGGACTTTTGTATTGATTCATACGGATATTTTTAGAAAAGATAAAGAAAACGAAGATCATACATAACTTGAGGAACAGGCTCACTCTTACCATAACCGAAAATGATCGAAATCATTGAAGCAACAATGGCACAAGCAGCAGCATATTTGTTGAACTTGTTTGGGTTTCCTCCACCGCTACTCGGAGCCTCCATGTCTATTATGCTAATCTATGGAGTTCGTCCTACACCTGTAACCTACCGTCTGTATATCATATACAAGATGGCTAACTATGAGTGCTTGTGTATGCAGTCAGTAATATGTTTGTCAAGTTGATATATCATGTAATACCACATGTTTCCTTGAATAAGGATTGGAATTCCTTTCCTCAACTTGTATACACTAAAAATAGATTAAGTATAACTTATGTATGTATGATCAGAGAGTAAATATGTGCATGTTCGGAAAGATTTGGGAGATTCAGAGTTTTGAGTTTTGCGGAGATTTAATATGCGCTTCAGAGCAAGCTAACCCGGTGAAGTTAGGCAGCAAAATTTCTCCAAATTAGGAATACAGCCTTCAGGATTGATCTGATGGGATAAAAGAAATTGACAGAGGCTGAGTAGGGCTTCTCTCCCGTAGCTATCGAGATTCTCAGACTCACTGTCCTCTTTAATGTGGCAACGCTTTATTTTACAAGATGAAAAGGAAATAAAAGACTTGTAGAATTGGATAAGATTGCCAACAAATCCCAAATCCTTTCTTTTTTCTTTTCCCCCCCATCTCTGATCTTCCGTCTAATAAGCCCCACTGACTCGGGACTGTGATGCTCGTCGTATTCTTCGCTTCCATTTTGTATTATATATAAATGGAAACGGATTTTTATTCCAATAATAAACTAAACCTGATATGTATCGTGGTCAAGTCGAGGAATCACAAATGCATTGACATTTGATGTTCATCTCAGAAAGAAACCATGTGCGGTTCAAATCATGTATTGCCATAATCTTCTGTAATACATACCTGAACGTGATGTCTGTTATGAAGTTTCTAATAAATTTTGATAATTTAATGAATATATATATAGTATATGTGATACTTTTTCTGATTTTGAATCTTTAGTTGATAATAACAACCTTCAATCCAATTTGTGACAACAAAATAACGACAAGAATAAGAAGATAATCAGTATTGTTATTATGACTTTGCTTTGGTACATATTATTTTTATGGCATACTTAATCCAATCTTGGTTGTGTGCTTTTGTTGATATGATAATAAATCAACCAAACTTTTGCACCAAAATGAGCTTGTTTCCCTAATTTACAAAACTACATTAATAAATAGGAGTTCTATTAAATTGGAATTAAAAAAATATGTGCGCGACGCTTCCAAGAGTATTTAAATGCATAGATTATGTTTCGTCAATCCTTTTTAAAAATATATTTCTTATGCAATAACTACAAAAATGTTAACTAATCATGGGATTGACATTTTCTAAGTTACTCAATACTGAATTAACCGCAAGTGCATAGTATAATTGTAGTTAATACTGGTAAACACTACAAGAAATGAAAGCATTACCAATGGAAATTTGGCAACGGTTGAGAAACCATAGCAAAATTGCGACGGAAATTACAAGTCGTCAGAAAACTAGTTAGAAAAAATGCCGTTTAGCGATGAAATGAAAATCTGTCGCTGAAGTAGGGAGGAAGTTGTAGTTTTCCGATGGAAAGTCTATAACCATCAGTAAATGTGTGTGGAAAATTTTAGGTCAGCGAAGGACTGAGAATCATCGGTGAACAAGGCGGGAGAAAATGGCGTCAAGTGGAAGATTTGACTTCACCGACGATATATTACGTCGCTAATAAACCGTCGGTAAATAATAAAGCAATACGTCACCGTCGTTTTGGCAATTGAATGTTAAAATGTTAATAAAAACGACGTCGTTTGATTTAATACCAAACGACGTCGTTTTTTTCTGGTTTAAAGCAACCCAAATAACCCTCCACCTCGGGTCTCCAACGTCCGCAGCTTCTCCTTCCTCCCTCCCGCATCATCTCTCCTTTCCTCCTGTGATGATTGCTCCCCATTTCTGGTCAGACGTCGGTCGGTGTTGTGGTCGGAGCTCCTCCTCTTCTCCCACGGCTGAACGCATTCGTGAGGTATGTGAGGTAGATTTGTGTTAACGTGCATGGGTATTGTGTTCATTTGATTTGTTTGATATGTTTAAGGATTTTGTGAAGAATTAAGGTTTAAATGTTAGTATTAGAAGGTCGTATGATGAAACTTTGATGTGATGTTGCAATGGTAGTTTGATGCATGTTAGGTGTTTGTTGAAATGCCTATTACGAAATTGATGGTTAAAATCAATGATAGGAGATGGCTCTAACATTGTTTTTTAGATAGGTTAAAATTAACAGTGGGTAACATGATAAGAGCAAATCCGTTTTTATAAAATTATCATACCCTTTTTCAAGGAGTAGGCCTTAACTTAAAATATAATTTTTTTAAACTTAGGTACATTTAGTGATCAACTTGTGAGTGTCATCTTTGGAATTGATTAGAATTATACCTTTTCTTTCAATTTGTATCTTTGATAAGTCTATAAAGAATCATTGCCTCTCACCATCTCATAAAACACTACAAATTTGGCTTTGTATTCAAATATGTGATCGCTTGCACCATGATCTAATTACCACATATTATCAACGTCATTTTCCTCTTACCTTCTTGTTAACAACAAAGTTGACTCTTTAACTTCTTGATTATCATCAATAAGATTAGCCTTTTCTTCAATAGTACTAGTGGCAGTACAATATTCATTAATAATGGTCAATTTATGACAATTAAAACATTCAACTTTAGACTATTTGTGTCTCCTTTTTTAATATTTTAATAATAGTCTTGTCCTTTTTGTCTTATTCTTCCATGTATTCTTAATGATTTTTGGTTTCTCTCTTTATTAATTGTGTTGTCTTTATTGGTTCTTTTTTTTAAAATAGGCCACAATAAGGTCATCTTCGTTGTCCATAACCTATAAGTTGATTCTTTCTTCCTTGATCATTCTTTAAAGTAGACTTAAGTTTGAGAACTTGCTCTAATGGCTCTTCTTATCTTCTCATGATCTTTTCTTCACGATCTTGTAAAGAACAATCTAGTTTTTTTAATTTTCATTGATTCTAGATTTTGGAACTCTTTAATGACACAATACATAATCAAATGTGGGTTTTAAAGAAAAAAGAATTTTTTCAATACATGAACTTCTTTTATGTTGTGTTTATATCTCTTTAATTGAATTGATTTATTTTTGCCTTCACTCTTGTACAATAATCCAAAATTGACTCAATTTTTGTTATCTTTAACATTTAAAATTACCTATTATTTTTTGAAATCTTAGTTTCTTTACTTTAGCAATACCTTGTAAAAATTTTTCTAAAATGTTTCATGCTTACTTTGAACTAGTAGCACTGGCTACCTTCCTAAACATTGAATTATCCAAATATTGATGGATTAGAATGAGAACTTACTAATCCTTCTTTCTTATCTTGGACAAAGCTTCTTTATCATTTTGAGATAAGCTTGTTTCATTTTGACGATTCTCGTAGCTTTCTCTAAACCTTCCAAACATTTTTAAAGCTAAATAAAACTCTCGTGCACAGATCTAATTCTACTTTATGAGATGAGTCCACTACTTGCCATACTTTATACTTCCCTCACAACACTCTTCTATACTTTAAGAAAAGTGGCTCTCATACCACTTTGTTAAGAAATGAGAGAATGGAGAATGAAGAGTGAAAAGATCATAAATGGATTATAGTATTTACAGAAGTGTTCATCTTCTATTTGCAAAAAGATCATAAATAAAAATATAAATGAGTCACTTATAATATTATAAGATTTTAGTGGTTATAATAAGACTTTTGAATGAATTCACATTATATCAACACTAAATTATCATAAGAGTTCTATTCTAAAATTTCAAATTACTATTTTCAAAAACCATGGTGGATAATATTGTTGTAGACTTGGACATTTCTTTTTATATTTCTTCTTATGTTCCAAACTGATTCTAATTCTTTTTCTTTCGGTCCCTTCTTCCTAATTCTTATCTATCATTTCTTTGAGAGCTTTTAACTTCAATAAATATAAAAAACGTAATTGTAGTGGAACAAGTAGTAGCCATCCCTTGCTTCTTTAATCTCAAGGAATACCTAAGCGTCTGCTTCATTACAACGACGTGAAAATTGTATGCATGGAAATAAGTTAAATTTCGTACCATGCATGGGAGCACACATAAAGAAACTATTTTTCTCATTATTTCATATTGTTTGTTTTTAAACACCCATTACATCATATGTATGTCCGCAAACTAGGAACAGTTTTGTTCCAAACTACAAAACAAGTTTTTTCATAAAATAGCGAACAGTTAAAGCAGCCTTCCCTTTAACTGGAGATAACCCTCGTTTAAACCTTCAGAAAGGGTATGCTTCACATCTAATGCTGCAACTTCCATAACCAAACCTTCCAGTTGACTTGTCATTCTTAGAGCTTTTAAATCTGTTAACTGCAGACTTAAGGCAGTGTTTGCAGTCAGATTTAGAAAGATCCCGAGTGCATTGAGCCATACCATAAAGTTTTGATTTCCCCACCTTAGTATGTCCAACAGCAAACATGTTGAGATTCTTATGAACTTGATCAACCAGGTGGTCGAGAAAGTTGTTTCTGCTATCTGTAAAGCCAGGCTCGTACTTGATTTTGTTATAGACATTGTAATTTGAATAGTAATTTGAGTAGTCGACAATGCCAAAGAAGTTCAAATAGGAGTACTTGAACATACAATTGTCAGACCAAATGACCGCCATTCTGGTTTTAGGGCATAAACTTTTTATCTCTTTGCTTGCCTCAACAAGACAAGCTTTGCAGTCCTTAGCTTTGATATCACCTCTGCAAAGAGACAACCCATAAACTTTGGCAAAAGTATTGCCTACTGATTGTTTCGAAAAACCCGTTGAAGGCGTCTGATCTACCAGCAGTTCCGTGACCTGCTTTACGTTAGATTCGTAATTCTTATCGCCCATAAACTTAATGATTGAACACTGATGTTGAATTGGCTTAGCTCCAAAAACAGCTTGGAAGAGGACAGCAAATGATAGCAGATAGAATGCGGAGGCTGACTTTGCGGAAAACATGATTGTGAAGTATGTAAGGTAGATTGATTTTGGCCTCTGATGACACACATATATATATAGTAGACTCCAGACTTAATTATTACATAGACTACTGTCCATATATCGATACCTCATTTCCATGATGCTAATTAGAGTACGTTCGTAACAGGGCGTATAATCTGATACCAGGTATCGAAAATCCCAAAATTAATGGTAACTTGCAACCCAATTTTTGTCTGATCGATGAAAATAATTAGTGAGACAAGGTGTCATTTCCAACTGAAAACAACCAAACTTTGGAATCGTTGGACTGAAACCGATACAAATAGAACATAGACATAGACTCAAAATAAGGGAATACACGTTAAGGATTGTCGCCCACGAGGAATTCGAACGAAAAGACAAACATAGGTACAGAAATCAGAATTGCAGAAGCAATATTTATAAATATATAGTATAATGTCCGGATATCACTATAGCAAAATTATTACATATAAAAAAGTAGATGAGTTATGTGCTATCAACATTCATAAATCATAGTCTTAAACTTTCATGCTAAGATGCATGTATTAGTTATAATTGGGTCTAATGACTCCTTTTTTCTCACTACAACAAAGTTGATATTTGAATAAAATAAATTTTGGATAAATGTGCAAAAAATATTGCCTATAATTTTTAGCTACATTTCTACTTCATCGCTCAAAACATTGCGAAATCTCTATAGTTGAAAACTAAAGGTGAAGTTTTCAGAACCCATCGTTAACAATTTTGGATATATTTCCTTTGTAGCAAAACACTATTAACTACATTTTCATAATCGCGGCCAAAAATTTCTAGTTACGTTTTTAAAAATGTAACTAAATGTTTTTAATTACATTTTTTAAAAATTTAATGAAATATTTTTTATGGTTTATAAAACATAACCAATTGTTTTGGCTACTTTTTATAAAATGTAGCCAAATGTTTTTTGGCTGCTATTGCGATAAATTATTTATTACATTTTTAGTCCATATTATTGAATAATATATTTTGAATATAATGTATTGATATTTTTTTTGTAAATTTATTATACAAATAAATTTTATAAAAATATTATTAATTCAAAATATCAAGCATTGTATATAAAAAGTAAGATATCCTTAAATTATAGGTATATAATTTAAGGATATCTTACTTTTTATATACAATGCTTGATATTTTGAATTAATAAAAAAAGATTTTTTATATGCAAGATTTTAATTACAACTTTAACAATTCTTATAGAAAAATAATAAATAAAAAGATCAGTGTTCATATTACAAAAATATTATAGCATAACTTGAATGACTACATAGTATTGCTCATGTCGATGTTGTTGTAAAGTAAGCAAATTCATGCGGTAATTTCTAAAATCTGGTCTTATATTAGTGTCAGATGTTGTTGAATAAGTCAGTCAGACAATCATATGTTTGAAAACAATATTGTCTGATTAGTAGTCATGAATTACTACAACCTTGTATTCTGCCTCTCAAATTCTAAAGACGACGATGATGTTTGCTTGTCTGCTTACTCCAGTTGCATAAATATTTTCAACTCCATCGTAAAGATTGCTGGAAATTTAAATGTAAGGAAGAAAGAAACCTAAAACCAATTCTTAAAACAATCAAATTTCATCTAGTTTAATCGATTGATGATGAGAATTCTCCATTGTTTTAAATTTGCAGTACTATGATATCAGAAAGACCTGTCAAGGCCAGCTGTTCTACAACTTGTCGCAAGCTGTTAGTTTTCTAAACCAAGATACAGTTATGAAGGCTTTTGGAGTAGAAAACATTGGTTGGGTTGCTTACAACGTTGCAATTTATCAGGCCTTGCAAGCGGATTGGATGAAAACTTATAAAAAAGGAATTCCTACACTTTTGGAGAGAGGGAGAGAGGTATCAGAGTGCTTATATATGTTGGAGAGGAGGATTTGATATGCAACTGGCTTAGTAAGCCTCTCTTCCACATTGTGGTATAATCAGAAAGCTCCTACTTACATAACAATATATATTATACATATATTTGGCAAAGGAAATTCTTGGTGCGTTAATGAAATTAAATGGTCTAGCCGGAAACAATTTTTAGCAACTCCTATAGCCCCATTTAATGTTGGAGGTTCTAAAACTGGAGAGCTAAATGAACATGGCCTTCTCTCCTTCCTCAAGGTTTTTGGCTACACCTACATGTATCACACCAGCATAGAGGGATCTCTTCTTCAATCATCTCACGACCGCAAGCACTTGACATTCGATATACTGCTACTTCTTCTACCAAAATTACCCACAACATTTCTTCCTTATCTTATGTCTTACAAACTTGTATAGTGTCTGATGGATGTTCTTTCAACAAAAGACTTGATATATGAACCTTCAGATTAATTAGTGTATTAATTAGTATATTATGACATGTTTGCGAATTGCAATTAGTATATTTCGATATTAATTAGTGTATTTTGATATTAATTAGTGTATTATGATATGTTTGTGAATTGCAATTAAATAATACATTGTCTACAGGTATAAAATTATTGTGATACATGAATAATTATTAAAATTAATGATATACTAAAAATTTTGAAGAATTATTAAATAAATAAAATTCATAAATAATATTGAATAGTTATTAAACAAATAAGATTAAAAAATTGTATTTTAAAAAATAATTATTAAAATTAAAAAAATTATTAAATTAAGTTGATTTAAAAAAAATGAAAATAATAGTAATAAAAACGTCGCGGAAGATATTTCGCGACGTTTTTAAAAAAGTCACTGAAGACCTTTCGCGACGTTTCCAAAAAAACGTCGCAGATTCCTTCACATTCTGTGACGTTTTAAAAACGTCGCGGAATGTTAGAGATTCTGTGATGTTTTTTAAAAACGTCGCGGATTGTCCAACCTTTTAGTGACGTTTTTCGAAATGTCGCGGAATATCAACATTTTTCACGACCTTTTTTATAAAACGTCGCGAAAATCTTTTCCCTACACCACATTCCGCGATGTTTTTTGTGATGTTTTTTAAAATGTCGCCGAATACATTCTGTGACGTTTTTTGGACATTCTGTGACGTTTTAAAAACATCGCAAAACGCTTTGTTTTCTTGTAATGGTAGTTAAAAATATTTGACTACATTTTATAAAATATAACTAAAAACATCTGACAACAATTTTGGAAATATATAGCTAAAAAGTTTTGGCTATATTTTTAGAATTGTAACTAAATGTTTTTAGCTATGTTTTAAAAGACGTAGCTAAAAAGTTTTGGCTACGATTATGAGAACGAAGTTAATAGTATTTAATTTGGCCACCTATTAATGACGACTTCTGAAAACGTTACCTATAGTTTTCATTGATTATGAAAATGTAGCTAATAATATTTAGCTAGAAGAAAAGTGTAGCCAAAAACTATTGACGATAATTCCTAAAATCCCCACCTATAGTTTTCAGCTACCAAGATTTGGTAACATTTTGTGTGACGAAACAAAAACATAGCTAAAAATTATAGGTGACGTCTTTTTTACACATTTAATTGCTATTTTTTTCAGAGCTAAATATCAACTTTGTTGTACCTCCTTCCTTGAGCTACGTATTGTCTCCGGTCAACCGCAAACCAAAAGGTTTCACACTTTGCGATTCTATTTTTGGTCCTTCAATAATTGACCGAGAAGTTATGCTCTCCAAGTTGCTGGTAATGTGTGTTTCTAGGGAGCCATTAATACTAAAACTGCCAACCCTACGCTGAATACAGTTGGTACTAGAATCACATGCGCGATCTTGAGACGGGGCTTTGATAAACTAATTAACAAATTTTCGTGGCACGCTCTTGTTGAAAAAAATAAAATCATAATCTTAGCCTTCCACGAGATCAGATGCCATAAATATGAAACTATAAGAGATGAATTAAAGTTTGTATATGTTTTTTGAATGATTAATTGTGACTCTCACCCGATTACAATCTCTTTCGCTTCCTAATTTTAATTTGGTGTGAAAATAGCTGTTTAATTTTCTTTTCTTAACTTCAGCTGGGCAAGCCATTATAAATGCATTTGAATTAAGATCGTTTGCAATACAAGCCGCCAGATTTCTCTTGCATTGGTACTTTGGAATACGTTCTTTTATTCACTATCGCACCAGCTAGCCTGTTTTCTGTTCTCACACTTATTTTTGTCAGCAATGGGAAGATCGACCGTGGGAAATATGGTTATATCAATGTTGTTGATGTTGATGATAGTGGTGGCAATAGTTGAGGGGCTTCCACTTAAAAAGGAAAAAGATGTGGTTATTCTCAGGCGTGGAGTTTTGGCATCAAAGGATATTGGCGATTCTGGTGTTCTCGATGAAGTTGGTGAAGCTATTGTTCGTGCAGAAACCACAATTGAAGCTCTTAAAGAACTTGCTGATGCTATTCGTAGTGCAAAAGTCACAACTAGAGCTATTGAAGATGCCGTTGGTGGGGCAGAAGATACAATTAGGTCTCTTACTAAATTTTCTAATACTATTCGTGGTGCAAAAAGTACAATTGGAGGGTGATCAAGTAACATAATTTAACTACAAAACCAATTTACTTTGCCTGCATGTTTGAAGTGCGATTTTCTATAATATCGATGTAATAAAACCAATAAATTGAATAAACAAAGTGTGAAGAAATACAAAGAACAAAAGACAGGAAAGGGATAAAAAGTTTCAATTTAATAATCTTGTTAGTTTATAAGTTTGCTAAATTTTCAATTTCTTTTATGTCAATACTAATTTCATATTTTTATGTTCTTCGGAGTCAAAAAAGGATGATTTTACTATTAAGCTTCCAAAACAACTCTCTTGATGAGGATTGTAAATTTTTTATATATAAATGAGGTTTACACAAGTATAGTTATATGTAAACTATAGTTAGTGTAATAAAACCAACTTGCTCTTTATCAAATTTAAAAAACCGAAAGGGGTTAATTATTTTGCAAACTTTCCGCAAACTTATTTCGCACTAGCAAAATAAAAACAAGCAAATCGAAATAATAAAAACACCATAAATTTGATAGCGCAGTTCGGCACACCTTGCCTACGTCTACAGGGCCCTCACCCAGCTTAATAACTTTCACCGAAGTACAATAGATTTACCCAAGGCTTTACTGAGCCGACACCACTCAACCCTTGATACTATCTCTCAATCTCACTTCCCGTGAAAGAATTTTACATCCAATAGTACGACCGCCTCATACTAACCTTGACAGAGGATTTTCTCAATAGTATTTGATAATAAAGATAAGAAATAAAGAACTCAAGTGATCAATTAACTAAGAACAAAATAATAATACACTTGAGAAAAAGAAGACAACTTTCCAAAAGGTTAAGCTTCACTAAATTGAATCTAGAAATTGTCACAACAATAATAGAAAAGCAGTCCACCCAAGAACCACTTCACAAAGCCGAATGTGCAGCTTAAGCAACACCCTACAAACTCACGCACACCATACACTTCAACTGTTCGCGTAATTTAATCTTCAAAGACGTCTTTTGCTTTGCTAGAGAAGATTGTCTCTTAAACATAAAATATGCACCTTACCTTTATCTTCTTTCCCAAAACAAATCACGTAGGCTCTTTAATTAATGCCCACTTCACCTTTTTATAAAAGCCAACACCAAATCCATATTCACCTTACCTTTATCTTCTTTCCCAAAACAAATCACGTAAGCTCTTTAATTAATGCCCACTTCACCTTTTTATAAAAGCCAACACCAAATCCACCTTTATGCCTACTACAACCTTGATAAAGCCAACACCCAGTGAAGCAAAGAAGCAACACGCATGGAGAAGCTTAGAAGCAGTGAGCAGAGAAGCAGCACGCACGGTTTTTCTCATATAGCCCAGGAGCACATCCACAATGTAGTATATATCTATTTTCCAATTCAATTAACTCATGCCCACATAGCCAAACGCTAGCTGCAAATTAAAGAATATATGATAGACTTCTAAAGACTAGAATCAACTCTGCATCAACTGCTTCTTTTAGTTTTCGTGGCCACACGCACACATGATCTACACCACATCTTGCTAAGATATATATCAATTAAAGATAGAACTCTATCACAATTAAAAGATTATCCCCAATAATTTTCTGAATTCAATTCAAACTCCAATTAATAACTTATATGTCCAATTAATAAATAAGATGTCAAAACTAAATAAAAGATATATTGTTGGACCCCGAACTTTTAGTGAAAATTAGAAATATTAAAATGAAATTAATTGAGTGTCTTTGTATATGAATTATGCTATAGATGTTTTTATGATTTAAGAAAATTGATGAGAAAAGAATTGATTAGTTTTGATGACTTTGATATTTGAGTAGATTTGTATGGGTTATGAAAGGAGTTGATTGAAATGGAAGTTCAAAAGCAAGAAATAAATAGTAAAAGTGTGAGAATTTGAAGAATTAAGAAAGTTTGACTTTTTGGGGATGAATAGTTGACTTTTTGATTTGGGCTGAATTTGAGAAAATGATCTTCATGAAACTTGTAGCTTATGTTGAAAGCTTTCTATCGCCATAAAGTATGATATTTTTCGATATCGGGATTGAAAGTTATGATCTTTCAAAGTTAAGTGTATTTTGCGTTGTTTTTGAAAGTGCTCTAGGTGTAGGATTGTGTATGCTGTGTTTTGAGGCGACTTCTGGACTGATATGTTTTGAATTGGGCTAAATGGTCTAAACGAAAGTCATAAAGGATTTTTCTAGCTTTTCAATGATGTGTAATATGTTATTTTAGGTTGTGGAAATAGGAAGATATGAAATTTGGAAGTTTTTGATGTTGTTGTTGGATGACATTTTGGCATAAACTTTGACTGAATAATTGACCTAGTTATAGATTAAAATTGTTTTTAAGTGCTTCATGAAAGTTTTAGATTATGTTTTTATCTTTCCATTGATGTGAAGTATGCAATTTTTGGATCATGGCATAGGAAGTTATGATTTTTGGAAATTTCAGTTACTATTAGGCATGATCATTAGTGGACAGAACTTTTGATTGGAAATTTGACTTCCTTAAAGGCCAAATTGATTTTTCTATCCTTCATGAAAGATGTAGGTTGCTTTCTGATCTTTGCATTGATATAATATATGACATGTTTGTACCTTATAGGGATATTTCAATGGAAATCGCATTAGCCAATGTCGGTTCATCTTCATTCGTTGATACCATAATTATAAGTAGACTTCTTCTGAATAGTTGTAGCTCTATGTCTCTAGTTTATTTTGAAATAAGAATCATCTCATTCGGAGCTCTACCGATCAAGATATGATTAAAATACCGAATTGTGTTTAGTATAATAACCAATTTATGATCTTCCAACAGATTCCCTCACTTCCTTTCCATCAATCTTTCTCAAATAAACACCAAAGGTTATCACTTTTTATGGAGAGATAGAGAAATATTTTAGGAATCTATTGGTTCAAGAATCAGGTCATTTGGAGGTTGGATGACAAAGTTATAGTCAAAAGAATCAAGCATGTTTACTCAAGTGCGATTGCAAGGAATAAAGGTGCGATCATGAGGATAAGGGTGCGATCGCACGAAATGATGGTGCGATAGCAAGAGTGCCTAGTGCAATCACAACTTAGGCTATCTCGTATAAACATCCTATGCAGCATCACTAAGTTATAATGATCATATCTCTCAACTCTGACATCCAAAATTTTCATACTTTATATCATTAAAAAGCTAGAAAGATAAGGTACAACTTTCATGAAAACAACTTTGCCTAATTATGCCTAGATCATAATAGTTTTTCCCTTGAATTGAGAACACAAATTATACCCCTATGAAAGACTTGAAAATGCAATGTACCACTTAGAAAGTTATGAGCAAAACACAATCATATTTCATTAATGAATCTAAATAGAGTTTATACAAGCTTCACTTACATATCATTATACATATCACTAACTTAAAACAAAATACATAAGGATGCTCAATGTATGATATGCCTATAAAGCTACCCAAAAAGGTCACTAACTTGGTACAAAAGATCTCTAGCTTTTGGAGTTTCCGATGCCTTGTAAGGTTCAACACTTGTCTTGTTCTTCACCTGAGGAATAAAAAATATGGGTTGAGCTACAGAGCTTAGTGGTTAATATATTTATAGTCGTCGGTAATTAATCACAATTCAAGCTCATAAACTCATAACTAAGCAATTGTCATCACATAGAATATATTGAATATCCACTATGCACAATACTTAATCATTCGTCATGTTTAATAAATCAAATGTCATGCACAAACAAATAGCTCGAGGGTTCTATGGAACAAAATGAAGAAACCGAAGTTTACACCATGAACGAAATAAGTCCATTTTTCAAAGCTCATATTTTACAAGTAGGCAGCTGGGAGAAGACTCTTGTCAACATGCACGTGAACGAAATGATTCCACTCTTGCCCAAACAAAAGCACATATTCATTCTCAATTCATTTTATCATATGCTCATACTTTCATACTTTTTTCTTCTTTTCATTTTTACAAAATGTTATAACCTCTTTCAAGGTATAACATAATCACAAATTATCATGCATTATAAAATCTTCACAATAATTCAAAAAAATCAAGAAATTTGCACATACACACACATAGGCAAAAATTTGCCCAACTACACAATAATTATAAATACATTACCCACCTATTTGCTTGAAATTCCCCGAGTTGAAATTTGCCTTTCCCCTTGATTTTAGGTAGATTTTCTTGATTCCCTTCAAATAAACCAATTTCTATTCAAACCATATTCCAATGTAAATTTATAAACTTCAATAATCACAAAAATAAAACACTTGAAAATTAGAGCTTAGATTTAACCTACCCATAGCTCCTCTAAACTAGCAAAACTAAACCCTAATTCAAAACCCAAAAAAAAATCACAAATGGGTTCTTCTTCTTCATTTCTGACACAAACCTTACTCTCTCTCTAATTCCTTTTCTATGAAAGTAAGAAGAAAGAATGGACTTACCTTAGATAAGCTTGATTCTTTCTCTTTCCACGTTTTCCTCTTCTTTCCTAGCTTTTCACAATTTCTTCCTCTTTTCTTCTTTCTTTGCGTTTTTCTTCTCCTTTTCTCTCTTTCGTGTTTCTCTCCTCTTTCTCACTTATTCAAGACTAAGTTTTATGCTTTTCTTCTAAAATTACCTGTCTCTTTCATTATCCTTCCAATTTTTCCCTTATGTCCTTTAGCTCCTTAAGTCCATTTAAATCTAATACCTTAACCATAAACTAATTTAATTCTAACACTCCATTCCAAATTCTAACTTCTACTTAGGCTTACTAAATTAATGACTAAATTCTAAAATAATTAAACAGATAAATCAATAAATAAATGAAAAAAATTTCGGGGTCCAACATTAGTACACTGAAGTTACCTCTTCCAAACTTCTGGACCAAAGTTCCAAGACAAGAGAAGGTGAGACATTAAATAACAATCCCACAACCTTCACATGAAAGTAGTTCACACCATCTAAATTCTGTTTAACAGTAAAGAAAAAGAAGAAAAAAGTTAAATCTATATTATCATACCAAAAGATTTTGAATGAAAGAAAATTTGATTTGGGAAATTGCATTAGAATGCAGCATAATCAAAATATCTAGAGTATAACAATCTATTTTTGAAGTTAGATCAATGTGAATTGTCACTAGAAGCAAAAGTAGGCAGTATTACTGAAGAACAATGTTTAAACACAGTGACAATCCTAGCATTCTTTTTTTTGCTAAGTTAATTAAAAAAGAAACTTATTAAATTTTCAAACTGGTAATCAAATCATGTAAACAACTGTACAATCATTCATTAACAGAAAACCATCCAGTTCAATCAAAGTTCACACTGTGATATGTCCCACAAAGAAATATTCCAACACAGATATTTAATAACATATATATCTAAAGTCCTAAGTTCTTGATAGTTAGCAAGAAGGATCTTTAGAAAGTGTTTTACAAACACATAACAATTTCAAATTCCATGTGCCCTATAATTGTGTCAATAGTTAACAATCACTTTTGAAACCAACATGCAATAGTAAGATAAAAGTCGATTCAAATTACATAATATGTATCTTAAACCAGTCACAAAACAATAATGACATGGTTATTATCACAATTCTAAGGTCAAAATGGCAACATAACTTAGTATGTGCAGAAGCCGAGAAGCGCCACTTCATCTACAATATGATCGCCCTACTATTGTAGTCATAATAAGATTGATTGCATACTGTTCAGAGATGATATAAAGAAAGGAAATCACTATACACATAGAGCATCCTACATTTCAAGGGAGTGATTGTACTTTTTCATATAACAAGAAGTGCATTCAAGGAATCTTGAGAATTCGAACATAAAGTTGCATTCAAGGAATTTTGAGAATTCAAACATAATCTAACGGTTGATATCAATATCATTTTCTTATATGCTATTTGAATCTTGAGACTCTTATTGTGTGAAATATAGCATGATGCCAAACCAAATTTCGTTAAAACTAATTACTTTGATTTATTGCATAACATCAGGATAAGAATACAAAAAAAGATGACCAGAATGGAGCTAGCATTAAAACACAATGCCTAGATTTGATAGATTTCCACTAACTTACCATCAAAACTATCCAAGATGCATGGGTTGAAAGTATCTTCATAAACTTTTAGCATTTCTGCTCGAGCTGCTAATAAGCCATAATGTAGGTAACTAAAATATTGAAGAATTGAAGAAAATATCAACCAAAGACATTCGGTTACTATCCCACATGTTGGACATCTTGCCCTTGCGAGACACCTGCATGACGTCCTAAGTGACGTCTGAATGTGCATCCCACAAGAGTGGCGTGCCCCCACCAGGCAGTCGCAAAAATCAAACTCATTCCTTCAACTACATAATAGATTCTAGAAATCTTCGAATCAGGATTTCAAAATAACTTCTTCAAAACAATTGTAGCTTAATGTTCTAATTTGTTTTGAATCAAGAATCACCTCATACTCTTCAAACATGTTTTGGTACAAAAGGCATAACTTTCCCTAGAGATGTCGAATAAAGATCATCTTAGGACGATTTCGAAGAGGAATTCTAGATCTACCAGTTCCGCAGAGAGATTTTTCCATTTGGAGGGTCAAAATACAGGCTGTGGAAATAAACGGGCAGACCTTGTATTCCTCGGGTCTAATGGCCTTTTCGTTCTTGGAAGACACGGACAATGTTAATTTATATGGCCTGATCGTGTACTCCTCGTATTTTTTCTGAAATTTCCTCTCCAAGACATCTCCAATGGATCCTACAACCATTCTAACACCACTTTCACTCATATTCTTTCCAAATTCAACTCTCCTAGTGCGATATCACTTCATTTACTATAGTTGTTCTGTATATACATCCTATACGACATCACAAACTTATAATGATCATATCTCTCAACTCCAATATCTAAAACTTTTATACTTTATATCAATAGAAAGCTAGAAAGATAATCTACAACTTCTAAGAATACAACTTTGTCCAATTCAACCTAGATTAATGCAGTTTTTCTCCTAAAGTCAGAACACAATTTCTACACCTATGAAAAGATTAAAAATGCAATATAAAGACTTGGAAAGTTATGAGCAAAACATAATGTATATATATTTCATTAACATCAAATAATAAGACTTTACAAAACTTTAATGGCATTTCAAGGCATCATACATCATAATCCAACATACATGGTTTTCATAAAGTAGAATTGCTCAAAATGCGACTAAAACCTTGTTTTACAAAAACTAGCTTAAAATACAAAATAAGCAGAACTCGGAGAAATGCCTTTATGCTTAATCACTCTTGCTCATCATTTGAAGATGGGGAGGAATGAGGACTGAGCTAAAGCTCGTAGGTACCAGTTTTATAACTGGTAGCAAGCAAAACCATTGAAATATTCATTTCCTTTGTATAAATTCACATTGAATCATAAAGCACATATTTTCCAAATTCTTATTTATCAAACAATTCATAAACAGCATAAATCATGCATTCATCAAACTTGTCAACACGTAAGCATATCAAAATGGTTCGGGTGGGTCCAAAATAGAACGTACTACACATTTCCACTTAATGGTCTTGTGTAGTCGTGAACAGAATGTACTATCGCAATCCCACTTAATGGTCTTGCATAGCTGTGAACTTAAGAGAGTCCGTGAAGGAAATCCATGCCACTAGCGGGAGAAGCCTTTTGTCAAAGTACACTTGACTTAACCTAGGGGACCACCACAAATCTACATAATCATGCATTTCACATCTTGTAAACATATTGCTCAAAATGGCATATTTTCGAAAATTGATTTCCTAACCATAATATCTTTTCAAAAATCATTTTCATATTCTTTCAAAATCATTTCCATGTCCATTTCACAATTCATCAACCAAATTCACATGCCAAACATATAGCAATTTCTCAAATCATTCAAAAGCAATAAATGCAATATTTATGGAGTAATTGAAAACATTTTATTCTCTTGATTTAAAAGAAAACTTTAATGGCTCATTAAATCAATTATAAAAATATAACCCACCTTGAATTCCTTGATTATAGCTTGCTCAAATGTGCCTCTCCTCTTGCTCCCCTTTTCTTTCTTAATTTCCTTTTCATAGGCAAAATTCCAAATTCAATAGGGTTGCAAAATTGATAGACCACAAAGCATATTCAATAAAATTGATCCTAGAATACTTAAACTCGTACATTTTCTAAACTCCATGGACCAAAACTCTTCCAAAAATCCAAATAATCCAAAATGCACTTACCTTGAATCTTCACCAAATGAAGAGTTTCTTAGCTTAAAAGAAAGCTCTTTTCTTGCTCTTCCTTTTTCTCTTCTTGAACAACTTCAAAATCACTCTTTAAAACTAAGAAAATTTGAAACCTAGTTTAGCTTTCTCTTCTTTTCTCTCCTTCCACGACACTCTCTCTTTTCTCTCTTCAATTTTTGTTTTCTTATTCTTCAATTTCAAGACAACCATTCTTCTTACCCTTTTTACCCTTAATGAGTCCAAAAAGTCCATTTTACCCTTCCTTATAAGCTTATGTTCTTTTAACCTTAAGTGATCTTTCAAGAATGTCGCTCAACCTTCTTACTACTTTAATACAACTAAAAAATATAATAAAATCCTACTAACATTAACATAATAATTAAACTCCAAAACTTAATCTATGAAAACCTTATAATTTATTTAAATCAAGCTTAATTAAAAACAAAATTTTTAGGGCTAACACCACAAGAATAAAGTGTACAGAACATTAGAATATGTCATAAGGTTCCAAAATAGGGTCATATGTAGATTCAAACAAGTGTGGACACAATTGTAGAACTTTTTATCTTTCATTTTGGTGTTTTCTCATTTCCCTTTGTGTGACTTAACTTTCCAGAAACACCTAAATATCCATTATCCAATTAGATTCATTAGGCTCATCCATCTTCAGCACACTATTATCAAATTATTTTTACTAAGCTCATCCATCTTTAGCACACTTATCATCATCTGGAAAGCAATGTTGCCATCATACAAATGATTGTAATTTTTCTTGCAAGCCTGTTACATCTAATCATCTAATTCAAAAGTACCCAATTTATAAAGCTTCAATCACTACCATCATCAATACCTTTCCTTCTGAATAGAAACAATTATGGTAAAGAAAAAAAACTGAAAATAATTTACTAAACAGAAACTATTACAAGTTGTACTAGAAATCTAAGGCCCAACTATAAAAATTAACAAAACATACGCATCGATATGAGCCTTCTTGAGAATCATCCAGAGCCCTAACCCCATTCAGATCAGATTTCAGGGTGCTTCTGTCTTTTAGATGATCCCTAACCTCATAGGAATAAAATCAATTGACTATGAGTACAAATCGTACAAGTACACATATAATGGTATGGAATGGTGCGGGTAAAGAATACACTTACTGCGTGTAAAATCTATCAGATGCATCACCTCCCAATGCCTTCAAGCCTACAGTAGACTATACAAACACCAGAAAAGCTCATTATAGTGACTTAGCAAATGCCTACAAAAAAGGAGAATCTCAGTCGATGAAAAATGTTCTTTTTTTTCAACTCATATGACACCCACCCCAACTCTGATAGGTGTCTTGGATCGCAATTCTCTAGGCACCACACTCTCAGCCTTATCAAGAAGGGAAATGAGAGAGGCCATTGCAGCTTGCTTTAATCTACATCAAAGAATACCATAGTAAAATTGCAATCTGAATATTGACATATAAACACTGGATCTGACTCAACACAATTTTGCCAATCCCTAAACCCTTACCATTTTATTCTAAGTGATCCCTTGAGTAAATTGGAACAATATCCATAGAAAATCTTATTTAAGAAATGATGTTGAAACTTCTAACGCTAAGTTATAAGACAAGATAAATTAAATAAACGTCCCGTGATCACATTGTAAATTTCCACTAATGCTAAGTTATAAGAAGGATCTTTAGAAAAATGTTTTACAAACACATAAAGATCAAAGACAGATCCTTACACATGGGGGTAAAAAAAACTATCCTTTCCTAGCAAGTAGTGTAGTGAAAGACGTCAAGAAATCATTCAATCCAAAATTTAAAGATAATGCTCAAAGCTAGAACATTATACTTTCCAGAGCTTCACTTTTTGGAAGAATATCTCCACAGTTCACTTTTGCACTTCACCGCAATCAGAAATCCAAAATAAGAAACTCACAGTCTGAAAACCATTTTCGACTAAACCATGAATCTGGTAACCAATGACATTTTAAAGGGAATAAGAAAATAATACAATCTAGAGAAGAAACTTTAGTAAAGTAGAACAATAATAATCAACAAAAGGTGCGTTATTTGGAAAACCCTAAATGTCTAATATGTGGAAAATCCTAAATATTAGCGAATAAACAGAATAAGAAGAAAACCATGGATGAGTTACCGACTTGATTCATGATGTCGAGGTTAGCTTTAAGAGAAAACCACCTCTTAGCAAACGAACTTTCATCTACCGTTGCCATTGCCTTCCTTTTCCACTTCAGGACTGAACTCCTCAATGGCACCAAATTCAACTTCAAAACTTCTCTCATTTGGTCTACTCTCCTTTGTTGATGCATGGGAGTGAAAAAATGAAGCAAGGAAAATGAGATAACGTGAGGGTGAGACGGTGAGAGAAAATGAGAGCAAGGAAAGAGAAGGGAGAAGAGTCCGGAGAAAACGAAACATGTGAAACGTGAGAGAGTTAAATGTAACGAGGGCAAAATGGACATTTGGTTGAAAAATTATCGACTGATGGGATGAAACGCTCCTATAGAGGAGTGGGTTTAAAATCAGTTGGTTAGGTTGAATCAGCCAATCCAAACAGCTCTTTACCAAACAACCCAATGAACTTTTTTATAAAGTCAATAAGCTTAAATGGGTCAATCAGCTAAAAAAAGAGCTTATCAGCTCTTCACCAAACAAGGCTCTTAACTTCTTCCAAAAGGGTTAAATAAGCCCCTGTTATTTTTTATAGTAAAAAAATTTATGTAGCAAAACAAACAAGTGGCACCCTACATAACATGGCCAATAAATTAAGTATTCTACATGGTGTTAACCATGGTTTAGATTGAACCTACTTCAAGTTATTATGCAAGCTTTAGAAACATCAAGTTTTAAAATAATAGCCAATAACTATGTAAGATAAAAATGTTTAAAAAATAAAAAATATATACCTAAATTTTCCTTTTATCCTTTTACATAACCCTAAAACCTCAATTCTCTCTAATGATTGAGTTATTCTCTCAAATTTTCCTTTTAATTCCTAATGGATAAGATGATTTGGTTTTATCTCTAAAAATGCTTCTTTTATCCTATATTGAGGTAATAAAGTTAGAGGAAGATGATGTTGGACCTCGAAATTTTCTTAGAATTTAGAAATATGAAATAAGAAATTTTGGCAATTATTCATGTGTAAATAATAGAAGAATTCTTGAATTTGAAATGAAGTAGAATAGATAGTTATGTGCAAGATGGCTTATATGTGAAATAGTGGAAGTTATAAGTTGAAACATGATCATTGAGTATGCTTCGGTATTTTAGCCATAACTTTTTCTCTAGATATCTGAATCAGATGATTCTTAATTTGGGTTAAATTAGAGAGATAAGGCTACAAATTGTCTGATGAAATTGAATTCTAATTCAGTCTCTAAGAAAGTCAATTTTTGGGTGGAATTTGAGCATAGCATATTGTTTCAGCATAAGAACAGTTTGGAAATGTTTGGGATACAACTTTTGAATTTCCAAACCAAATTGAATGATTTTTGGTGTCATTAGAAAATTGAGACAATGAGGAACATTTCTCTAGAAGGAAGTGCAAGCAAATTCCTTCAATTGCATGATTAGAAAAGGTTTTGATTTTTGGAAGGAGTTAAGCATGATTTAAATGAATTTTGAGGTCTTAATAAAGTATTTTTGTGGAATTAATTAGCATGTTAATGGGAGTTAATTAGCATTTTAATTTGAGTAAGACCATATGGTATAGGTTGATTGAATTATTGTATTAAGGTGGTAAGATTTCATGAGGGGCAAAATTGGCAAGCCATTTAAGCCATTTAAGTTGCAAGGCTTATATGTAAGGGCAAAGTGGTCATTGCTCACTCATTAATGGCATTTTTGTAAATAGAAGTGTAGGTTGGCTTTTAAGGAAGGAGCATGCACGAAATTGTAAAGGAAAGAACCAAAGAAAAGAGAGAAGAGGGAGAGAGTCGGTGGAGAAAAGGAGAAAAAAGAAAGAAAATGCTAGGTTTCGATTTTTCTTGGTTTCCAAGATGGATTTCGAATTTGATTCAAGAAGGAAAAAGAAAGAGGAGGATGAGAGCTTCCTTTAGAGTCAAGAAACTCCTCATTTGGTAAAGGATCAAGGTAAGGGCATTTTTGATTTGTTGGATTTTTGAAAGGGTTTTGGTTTATATAGCTTAAGAATGGTATGGGTTTAAGCTTTCTAAGACCAATTTTGGTGATTATGTCTTATGGGTTGTTCAATTTGGATGCCTATTGATTTGAGAATTTTTCCATAGATGAAGGAGATTATGAGAGGCAAGAGGAGCAAGAGGGGATGCATTTTGATCAAGTATTAAGCAAGGAATTTCAAGGTGGGTTTCATATTTATAATTTGAGTAACGAGCCAAAATTGTTTTCTTTTGAATCAAGAGAGTAAAATGATTTCAATTTCTTCATTAAATATTACTTTTATTGCTTTGATTGATTGAGAAATTGCTACATGAAAGGGGTTTTTCGAAAAAAATATAAAAATAAAATATACATTTATTGTTCTTTAAAATAGTTTGAAAATGTGTCGTAAGTTTTCGTATATGAATTTGTGAATGAATTTTGAGTGATATGGGAATGATTTCAAATTGTTCCAAAATTGTTGTATTTTGTGGCTTTTGGATGATTTGAGTGATGATTATATGATTGGTATGAGATTTTGGGTGATGAATTGTGAAATGTTGATGGGAAGGCTTATGAAATGTGTCATGTGCATGACAAACAAGTTTTTGAAATGTGCCATTAGGCAATCCGTTCTCAAGTTGTGAAATGCATGTTATGTGGGTTTGGTTAGGTCCCTTAAGTATGTCAAGTGCACTTGTTAAAAAGGCTTCTCCCGCCTGCCCGCTAGTGGCATGGAGCTCCCTCAAGGACTCCCCTAAGTTCACGGCTACACAAGACCGTTATGTGGAAATGTATAGTACGTTCTGTTTTTGGATCCCAAACCATTATGATGTGTTATGTGTTCATGATGTGTGACAAGTTTCAATGAAATCATGATTTGTGATGTTTATGAATTTCTTGATAAGTTGTGAAGTTTGAAAATATGTGACATGGTTTTCAATTTGAATTTTTACAATAGAATAAATACTTCAATGGTTTTTGCTTATTTCTTGGTTATAAACTTGTTACCCACGAGCGTTAAGTTCACCCCCTCTCATTCCCATCTCCAGGTGATGAGAAAGAGATCTGATGAAAGAAAGTCAAGGCAATTGTTTGTTTATGCATATGTTGTATCTGTGAAGTTGAATTGATGTAAAAGCAAGACTTTAAACATATGTTGAGAATTATGGGATTTTGTATCTTTTGTTGTATTTTGGGGAATTTGTGAAATGATGTAATTTGGCTTGGAAATGCCATTAATGTTTGTAAAATTCTTAATTTATGATGTAAATGAAATATGAGTTTGTGTATGGATGATTGCCAAATTGAAATGTAAATTGTGTATGGATGAGGTGGAATTGGAATATGAATTAATTAAGAATGAGATTAAATTGGAATTAAGTACAATTGACGAAGTAATCTCCTTTGAGTTGAATGACTTAATGTTATATACATAAGCGAGGTACTATAGAAAAGAAAGATAGAAATGTTATGAATGATGAGTTGCGGATATATATGAAGAGTAAAATAAATTGAAGTTGATGATTTGATGAATTCCAATTGGTTGTTGAATGGATAAGAATGTGTTGCTTTAGTTAAGGAAGTGAAGTTTGGATGAAATTAAAGTTTTCACAAGGATAAAATTTGTGTTCTAACTTCCATGGAAAATCTGGAAAAATCTTGGTTGAAATAGCCAAAGTTGCCTTTATGAAAATTGTAGTTCGTCTTTATAGCTTTCCAATGCTATAAAGTATGAAATTTTTGGCCATCGGAATCGAAAGATATGATTGTTACAAGTTATGATGTTGTATAGGATTTGTGTATGATGGCAGCTAGGGTAAATGATAGGAAATTGTGGTTTTGATGATCCAAATGAATTGAGATTTGAGAGTTATATGAGATAATTTTGGAGTTTGAGTTGTTATGAATGATATTGCAATAGTGGAAGTGAATTTGGGAAAATTCTCAAATTTTTATGAGGGTAAATGTGTGTTCTATTTTCCAGGAGAAAACTGGACTGATTTATATGTAATTAGACAAAGTGGTCTGCATGAAAGTTGTAGCTTGTCTTTCCATCTTTCAAACGATATAAAGTATGACATTTTTGGACAATGGAGCTGAAAGATATGATTTTTAGAAATTATGTTACTGTTTTAGGAGGACATTAATTAGACAGCCACTTTGAGGTGGATTTTGACTCCTTTAAAGGCCAATTTGATTTTTTAGTCCTTCATGGAAGTTGTAGAGCTTTCTTTTAACTTTCTACTGATACCAAATTTGCAAATTTTGGAGTTTTGGGCCAAAAGATATGAATTTTAGAAGTTAGGTAGTCGGAGAAGAAGAGCAAAAAAAGGAAGTCGCAGCGTCGCGAGTGCGACGCGGTCGCCTCACGACCCGCGACTAGCTTGTGATCGCGACCCGCCCCTTTTTCCATTATTTTGCTTGTATCTTTTTTGTCCGACCTCCGATTGACCCGATTTTTGAAGCGTTGGATTTCTAAGAATTTCCTCTACCTCATCATGGAAATTTATGGTTTTTGATATTATTTTGAAAAAGATTGATTAAATCAAAGTGAGAGGATCGGTTGAAAAGTCTGAACATGCTTCCGTATTTTGGCGATATCTTGAACTATAGAGCTCCGAATGAGGTAGTTATTGTTTCTAAATAAACTAGAGACATGGAATTACAACTTATCTGAAGGAATCAAATTTCAATTTAGGCCCTAAGGCTTTCAATTTCTGGAGTGAATTCGGGTGTAGTATTCAGTATCGGTTGAAATTTAACCAGAAAGTGATTTGGCCAATACTTCTTTATTTCTGAACCAAATTGAGCATTTTTGGTGTCGTTAGAAACTTAAGGCAATGAGGAACAAATGTTGTGAAGAAGTCTTATTGAAATTCCTTTTTGAGCTATTCCAAAATCTATTCGGAAGTAAGTGAGATGAGTTCTTTTTGAGGTTTGACTTAATGTGGAATCCCTCCCTTATGGGATGCGCGTCCAGATGTCATGTAGGACGTCGGGTACGTGACACGCAGGGGTAGGGTACCAACAAGAAGAGACGTCTCACTAGTTGCTCATATGACAAATTGTTTGCAAGTAATTCACCATTAGCTAAGCCTAGACGATGACCCTGCTATATTGGAATGTTCATCAGTTTGCTACTAAATAGTCATGTTTTAAATAGTATTTCCAAAGCATATTTTCTTTGGTATAAGAATAACCCCTTTGATGAGTGGGTCATCTTAGTCCCCAAGAAATGCTTCAATACCCATAAATCCTTAATAATGAAGCATTTATATAGGTATGAATTTAAAGTCGAACAAGTCATCATATCATTCCCAATCAAAATGATGTCAACCATATATACCAATAATCATAAAAAAACATTGCCTTTCTAGAAAGTAAGTAGTGAATAATTTGTTCGAGATTGAATAAAACGGTACCTCTTTAGTAATGTGGTCAACTTGGTAAACTAATTTCAAGAAGCCTGGTGCAACCTATAAATTGTCTTCATAACCTATTATGAATCCTAAAGGAAGCTTCATGTATACTTCCTCCTCTAAATCGCCATGAAGGAACACATTGTTAACATCAATTTGATGCAACTCCCAATCTTATACAACTGCTTCAAACCACAAAATATGAACGCTTACGAGCTTAGCAATCAACGTGAATGTCTTATGAAAATTGAGACCTTCAATCTATGTAAAATATTTCGCCACCAATTATGCCTTGTATTACTCAACTGTCTTGACTGAATTGTGCTTGATCTTAAATAACTACTTACAGTCAATTGGCTTCTTTCCAAGAAGCAAAGTCTGTGAAGACCATGTTTTATTTACTCCAAGTTTGAGAATTTATTGGGTCATTTCTTCTCACCATTTTATTCTTTTTAAAGCTTTTATATAGCTCCTAGGCTTAACCTCATAGGTTATGGCTATCAAAAATGCTTAATGACCTTGAGAAAAATTATCCAATTTCACATAATTCAGTAAAGGATAAGGAGTACTTGAGGAGCTTTCATGTTGTGGTGGCTTCAGAGAGGGGGGAGAAATTTTGGCCAAAAATGGCCTAAACTTCCCGTAATGGCAAAATAAATAACATAGTCCTTCTGTTAAGCTAGATGATGAGTCGTATGTTGTAATCTACTCTCTGTTTATTGAGCTCTAGTGATCTCCTCCCAAGAATTACTCGTACTGGCCTTTAACTTCAAATTTTCACTCTCAATTTCATT
The DNA here is from genome assembly GCA_027123425.1 of Erythroxylum panamense. Taxonomy (NCBI): domain Eukaryota; kingdom Viridiplantae; phylum Streptophyta; class Magnoliopsida; order Malpighiales; family Erythroxylaceae; genus Erythroxylum; species Erythroxylum panamense. Next base: position 7,223,635 of record JAOTIZ010000203.1, on the reverse strand, counting down.
TTATCCCTCATCACCCATCTTCGACATATCAACGCTTTCCTTAAAGGAGTGACTAATATCCCAAATTTAATGCTCAATCTATTCATCATTACAACAATGGAAAAAACACGTTTTTGAGGTTATAAAGCCTCCAATCTTTCTTCCTATGGTGATATCCTACAAAGATACATCCCCTACTTCTAGGCCCAAATTTATCCTTTAGACTTAAATTATTATATGTATAACACAAGCAGTCAAATATTTTAACATGTTCATAGGACAACCTCACACTAAACATATTCTGATATGGTGATTGTTTCTTCAATTTAATAGTCATCGTTTTATTTATCAAATAATTCACAATCAAAACACATTCGCCTAAAAAATGAGTAGGTAAAATAGTTTGAAATTGCAATGCCCTTATTACCACCAAAATATTCCTATGTTTGCCTTCTACCATCCCATTTTACTATGGTGTATCCGCAAATCTAGTTTCAAGAATTATACCGTTCTCTCTATATAATTCTCGTATTGGCTCCAAATTAAACACTGACCCATTATCACTTCATATGTGCTTAACATTCTTCCCAAGTTGAGTTTCAACCAATTTGTAAAAGTTTATTAGCATTTAACTAGCCTCACTTTTTCTTTTAATAAATAAAATCAAAGTGAATGACTATGATCCTCCACAATAGTAATAAATGTTAAGCCCAAATGACTTTACTTAGATATGATTTTGATGTATAACAAAGAGAATCAATAAAAAGAAAAGCAATAC
>JAOTIZ010000203.1:7200300-7210419 GCA_027123425.1 Erythroxylum panamense | reverse complement strand
GAAAGTGACAGTTGTCACTTGCCACATGTCACTATCTCATGGTCCCTTCTTGATCTTTTAATAAGCTAGTCCATTTACCTCCAATTTCTATTCTAATTGTCTCTCAATTTTCAATGACATATGTCATTAAAAATCCCAAAGTCCTTTATAAAAATTTCCATTACCATTTGACCCCTATCTCTACTACTATTTATCAATTATTATGCCACTTGACATTTTTCTTAGTCCAAAAATACCCTTATATTTCAAAAAATTCCCAAATTTTCTCCAAAAATTCTAATTCACTACTTATACATTACCACTTAATTTTTAAGACACAAAATCATAATTCACATCATATTCACATTAAAACAATCATTTATACCCGAAAAATGTCAATTGAGTGCATGAACAATTATTTTAATGTGTGCAATAATCAAATTCACATATGTGTATACTGACATTATGCATAAGCATGAAATGCATTTTTTAAATCTCTCTTTGATCTCACATGTACCAAACTTTAGGGTTCTAACCTTTGGTATGGAAATGGGATGTTACAAAAAATTACCCAAAATGGTATCCGGTATTGACCGATACCAATACAGTACCGCACCAAAATTTAATCTAATAGTAAATCTGATACGATATTCGCAACATTGGATCATTTTCGTGATGTCAGTTCTCCAAAAGAGGCCCAAAAGATGGATTAGAGGGTGTTTACAAAGAAGAATACTACTAGCCTCCAATTCTTGGAGAAGGAATTGGTGATGGCTATATAAGGAAGTATGCCCATTAATGAATATTTTTTACAGATTAAAAGTATTTGTGCTAAAATTTTAAAATTTGATGAGAAAGAAAAATTAGTGATGAAAGACTGGCGATTCCTCAATCATGGTTTATGGAAAGAGTACACACTTCTTATCACCTCTGTTCAAAGGTGGGTAGAACAACCGTCAATTGAAGAGCAGGAAAATTTGCTCTCTAATCAAGAAACCTTAGCCAATAAAATGGAGAGTAAAAAGCCTGACTCTGATGCCTGCACTTTTTTTCTAATGAAAATTCACATGAAAGTAGCAGTAATGATGGTGACAATAATTTAGGACAATAGAAATTGCGGTGGCAATTCATGGAGAAACATTCCTATCACGTGTTTTAGATGTGAGAAGCCTGGCCACGTCAAGAAAAATTAACTTGTTAAAAGTTTCAAAAGTAATGCAGCATGCATAGATACAAAAGATGATGAACCCAGGTGGGAGCAATGCTTTGCAGCTGAAAAAGCACTCATCAATCATGCTAACTACAACCAATAATGGATTATTGATTCTGGTTGCTTACATCATGCACCTATAAATGTTTCATTACCCTCATAGAAACAAAAGCATATTGGCAAGCATCTTATTGTTACAACTGATGATTTGACTTATCCAATAGTGAATGAAGGTATTGACAAGATTGGCACAGAATCTCGGGTTACAAAGCTCAGTGATGTTTATCATGTTCCATGTTTGAAAAACAATTTAGATTCAATTCCTCAAATTACTAATTTTAAAATTTTATTTCGTCTTTTGGGATGATGTGAATGTGCTTGAAAATGTGAAAAATTTATCAGCTGATGTTGTTTTTATGGGAGAGTGAAAAGTCTTTTGGTCCTGAAAAGTCAATGTTGCAATTTTGATGAGTTTTGTGAACTCAATGAGGTAACCATTATCGATGGTTCACTTAATTCATGCATTATATCAATACATATAACGCATATTTCACAGCTTTGCATAATTCATCATATATCATATTCTCACTCAAGAGTAGACAATTTAACATTTCAATCAATTCAACATACTTAACAAAATGTATATGAAATGCTCATGTGACTCTTTTTCAATTATTACGTTGTTGTGATCGAGTGCCTAAAACTGTCCCATATTTATTGTGGATACTGGGCTCATTTATACTGTCCCTTATCCGTTGGAGATACATGACTCATTTTACATAGTGAGCTTTTGGCTCTTAATCACATTTGGAGCTTTAAGCTTGGTTTTGGTGGCTACTTAGGTCACAACTCTCATTATCTGATTATGCTTTCTTGTATGAAATGCATATGTCATAATCAATCATGTCATGAAACATTTAGTTCGTCACATTCATATATAAGTAGCACTTCAATATCTCATTCATATATCACAGTCATCGGACCTTTATTGTCCGGAATCAATACAATCAAATCACATTCATTCATAATTCAAACATAATATAAAACAAATAATTTATTGAGTAAGACCGCCTAGGTTACTCACAAGTCACTCCCGAAGTTAATGCCTAGAAGTTTCGGCAATGTCTAGAGATTGACGTTCCAGTTGCTCCTCTATAACAAGCAATATTCACATACCACAATTTGCATAATTATAAGTGTTTAATAATGCACATGTATGTAATGAAATATATACAATGCATGTTCATGAAAATCTCAGGTATTTTTCCATTATAATAATCACATAATCAATCCTATCTCAAAACTCACTTAAGTATTATTTGTACTTAGGCTTATACCTCAATAAAACCATTAAAATCACAATTCATTTCTCATTGTATCACTTTTAGATTTTTCCCAAAAACTAACTTTCGGTTCTACCTTTCTTAATCATTTAGACAATGAAAATGAAGTAATTTGGCAATACTCTCTTCTAGAGAGTGTTCTCCATTTTCTTAAGTTCTAATGACACCAAGATCGTTCAATTTGGTTTAGTATTTTGAAAGTTATTCTCTAAATATTTTTGGGCTATTCTCATTCTAAAATAGTATTTTATACTCAACTCCATCCAGAAATTGAATATCTTAGATTTTGAATTACAATTTGATTTCTTCAGATGATTTGTATCCCTATGTCTCTAGTTTGCTCAAAATTAAAGATCATCTCATTTGGACGCCTAGAGAAGAAGTTATGGACAAAAGAAACAAGACTGTTCGGTTTGCAATTGCTCTCAGGTGCACAGACCAAAATCAAGTCACGGTTACTATTGGAGAGTATAGTGTCTTGATGTGACAATTAAACATCAGTCTAGCAATTAAACTCATGGGCATGAGGGAGACAAGTCACAAGCATGAGTGAGTCATGAGTGTGAGGAAAAAAAGTCACGGGTGTGACAGATAAGGACAAAAATGTTGGACTATTTGAGAACACACTCAGTCAGACCCATCCCACGTTTTCCACTCTATCTCTCCCAAATGATTTCATATGGCTAAGATATTTGGTGGAGAGGTACAACAATGTGTTATGAGTAATGGTTCAAGTCTCATGTCATTTGGAGGTTGGACGAAGTAGATATAGCCAAAATATTGAAAGATTGCACACCTAGAGATCTGGTCACCGACGACGTTATCGGCTAAAGTTATGATGCTCTTGTCAACGTAGTCTGGACTCACCATGGATGAAAGTCGAGCCAACATTGAGAATCGGTGTGTAACACCCCACTCTTGTAAGACAGGTACTCGACATCCTGGGTGATATTCGAATACGTACCCTATAAGGGTGGCATGCTAAAGCAATCATGACACTCATTTAATCAAGGCATCATCATTAATAAAACTACCACAATATTGAAAATCCAAAAGTTCCTCGTTTCATTTCATGAAAACCAGACATATATACATTCTAGCTTTTAAAACATCCATACATGTAGATCATTTATGCCTAACACATTACATATATGAAGAATTTTACAAAGTTTCTATCTGATCCTTCAGTCTTAGTTGACCAACCTTTGAGCCATTTTTCTGATCCGAAAGTATAAGAACTGTGCTTCTTGTAGAGTCTCTCTATCACTAGTGTCCTCTCTCGGTCCTGAAATATCGACATTGTAGTTTTGGTGAGTTATGTAAACTCAATAAGGTAACTATCCTCAATGGTTCACTTAATTCATATAACACATGTAAACGTATAATTCACATCATTTCATTTATCATGTAGCGTCACATATCACATTTTAGAGCAATCAGATCGATCATTTCAATCATTTAAAAATACAAATATCAATCATAAATACAATGCACATGAGACTCACTTTCATTTATTACTTTGTTGTGACCGAATGCCTTTTTACTAGCTCATATCCCTTGTGGATACCGAGCTGTATTAGATAATGTCCCATATCCTTTAGTGGATACCAGGTATAATAGCAATTAAGCCAGAGGCTCTTATTACATTCTAAGCTTTAAGCTCTTTTCACTATCGACTCCAGTCACAATTGCCTTTATCTTTCATACATTCATGTAATGAAATGCATCACATTCTCATATTCTCAATCAATCACATGATTTCGCATTCACATCCAAAACACTTTTATCATCGGACATTGGTCCAATATTCAACAAAATTGTTGAGTACACTTATTCTAGTTAGGTTCACATACAAGGAGCACTTCCAATATCTCATTCATGCATCAAACACCTTGGACTTTCAAAGTTTGGAATCAACACAATTATATGCACAAAATAATTCAATACATAATTTAAAACAAACAAGTAATCAAGTGAGACTATCTAGGTTACTCACAGGTTGCTCTAGAAAGCTATTGCCTTGAAGTCCTGACAACGTCTGGATGTTGATGCTCTAAATGCTCCTCTATGTCATGCAATACATAGTTACACATATCACAATTGAAGTCCTGACAATGTCTGGATGTTGAAGCTCTAAATGCTCCTCTATATCATACAATATATATTTACACATATCACAAATTTGCACAATTATATAATACTCATTTATGCACATAAGTATATATATGGAATATATATTATGCATGCTCAATGACAATCCTAGGTATATTTCAATTGTTCTCATCACATGATCACTCATATATCAAAATTCACATACGTATAATTTGAACTTAGGTTTACATCTCAATAAAACAAATTGAATCTAAGTTCATAATACAATTGATCATTCCAGTTTTTTTTTCTCAAAACGGACTTTTAGGTCAAATTTGCATGATCATTATGATAAGGAAAATAGAGTATTTAGGAAACACTTTCTTCTAGAAAATTGTTTACATATGTCTTAAGTTTTTAATGACACTAAGATCATACAATTTGGTTTTCTATTTTGGAAGTTATACTAAAAACACTTCGGATTGTTCTTAAACTACAACAGTACTCTATACTTAAATTCAAGCCAGATTTTGGAATTCTTAGAGACAGAATTAAAATTCTGATCCTTCTAAAAATTTGTAAAAAAATTTCTCTAGTTTAATATAAATAAAAAAATCATTTCATTTTAAGGTTTATAGATCAAAATATGGCTAAAATACTGAGGCCTATTTGATGAAATCACTGCATTCAACAAATTCCAGCACATTTCATCTTTTTTGTCCCAATATATTCAATAAATCCTTTCCTAATGAATTCAAATGGCCATAAATTTTTATGGAGAGGAAGAAAAATGTTTGGAGAGGTTTTTGGTTTAAATTTCATGTCATTTGAAGGTTGGGAGAAGAAGTTATAGCCAAAAGAATGAAGGATGTTTGAAACTGTTAACTATCAGTATGGCTTCATTGTCACGATCATACATAAGTACGATCGTGCAATTCCAGTTGAGTGCGAAATGTCACGATCGTGCTTGTGCATGATCGTTCACTACGAGATGCATCTCTAATGTCACGATCGTGCACACTGTCTAGTTTCTTCTCCAAATTCATGAATTGCAGATTTTCCTTCTCTCCTTCCTCTCTTTTGCTTAATTTACCATTTCTAACTTTTGTCCTTACTATTTCCTCTTCATTCTTACTTCCATTTCAGCTCAACTTATTCACAACAAATCAAAATCCACGATTAAACATAGAAATCAGAAACAAGACATTATTTACTCATATTCATCATTTTCTGCATTTCTTCATCTGCTGCACTTTTTCATCTTCATCAACACCCTCATTTCATCTCTAACTTATCATTTTAATTCTTTTCCCATATCACGACATCACCTTACACCTTTTTCTTGACTTTAAACTCATTTCAGTTCATCTCTTAAACACCCAAAGAGAGCCTCGTAATAACAGTGCAAACATAGCATATATATATAATTTCTCAAAAAAAATTCTGCACTCTTTTTATATACACTTTTAATGATCTTTCAATCTCAAAAATCATTTCAACCCCATCTTATAACATATTGATCATCAAATATGCAAAAACGACACATGCATCATACCCTAGTTTTTCACTCACGTTTTAGCATACATAAACAACCTTGTTTTACACTGAACTGTTAACTAACGTGATGCATATTTCTTTTTACATATTATGAAAAGCCATTCGATACTTACTTGTTTAAAACTCTAAATTCTTCAAAATTATGTGAACCCTTGCTTTTCAATATAACACGATCATCAACAGTTGAAAGTTGTAAGGTTAGGTATTTCAGGAATAGTGAAGAAGATAACAAAAAGAAATAGCAAATGAAAAGTGAGAGCAAGGCTTGCGTTACGAGGATGAGAAAATTTCTGGAAGTAAGAAACTTACAGAAAATGAAGAAAGTCACGAAGAAGAAGAAACAAGATCAAACAATTCCTTTGATCTTTCTAGTATATTCGTGTGAATAAAAGATAAATTTTGGAAAGTGACACTTGTCACTTGTTCAATTTCTATTAGCTCAAACTAGTTGCTCTAATTTAACTAGTCCAATCATCTTCAATTTTTACTCCAATTGTCTCTAAATTTTCAATGACATTTGTCAATAAATCCCAAAGTCATCTACACAAATTTTCACTATCATTTGACTTTTATTTCTACTACCATTTATCAATTGCCTTGTCACTTGGGAATTTTTTTAGTCTAAAAACACCCAAAATTTCTTAAATTTTACCAAAAATTCTAAATCAGTAAGTGCAATTTTCAAATCAATTTTCAACATATAAAAACCAAAATTCTCAATATAATCACATTTATAAATCAATTATACCTGAAAAATGTCAATGAATGTATTTATAATCCTTTAAATATGCAAAAAAACAATATTCACATGTATGTATATTCTATATTATGCATGAGCATGAAATACACTTTGTAACTTCGCAATAATCTCTCATATACGCTATTTTGACTTCAACATGGGTAACGGGATATTACACAGTAGGTGTGCACACTAGTTTGGCTGACTAGTGGCGACACACATAATTGTTTTGGCTTATCATGAGATTTGTTTTCTAACAAGATTTGTTTTATAAATTTGATGCTTTTTTGCTTTTGTGTATTTGAACTATAACCTACGTTTACCGAATGAGTGATTAATAGGCTAGGCCTATGTGGTTCCTAACTAGTATATGTTGAATCATATGCTAAGCTTAAGTGTTTTTATGTCATTTATATTCACTTCATAGGTGGTTATGTGCAAGTTAGATAGGTGAAAACTTGTCATTAGGTTATCTAGACCGTCTTGGTGTTATCGAGTTCTATTTCCGATTTATGTTTTTCCTACTCATTAAGAACATAGTGTACTCACCCCTTTTGTTTTCTAATCGTGCAGGTTAAATTGGTGAGCTTGAAGCTCTGAATAGAACATGCAGTCTTTTAACATTTTCAGAGAATTACCTCACATGAGTAGTCTATGCTTTATACTTTTGTTGTATAGAGTCTCATGAACTGTTTTTAATAAGTTGGTTATGTTGATATGCTTTATGATTTTATAAATTAACTCTTGATGTCTTGTTGTTTGTTAATGACCTTATGTATGAACCTTTGGTACTGTTGTTAAGATTGTTTTTGAGTGGTCTTAAAAGTCCAAAAGTTGTGGTAGAATTTTAATGTGAATATAAAAGTGCATTAAAAATAATTTGCAGGTGTTTTGATTGAGTTTTGAGATTTTTGAAATACAACCGTTGTGCTATCCAAACGGGTTTAAAAAATATTCAGGTAATCTTGCATAGTCAGATTAAGGGTATCGTGAATGTCCTTAACTCAGATATGCGGTAGTTGTCATGTACTAGATGCGGTACCGAATCGTCACAACATAAGTGCAACAAGAATGTCCTCTCTTTTATGAAGAGGAACATATCTTTCATCCACTGGAGAGGCGATTGCTCTCTTTAACTACATTAAATTTGGTGTTATAGGACTCTCGAGCACTTCGAAGGATAAAGAAAGATAATTTTGTTTAGCGATTTGTCCTAGAGTGGCAGAAAGTTTGTCCAGTTTCTCTGTTTGACTGCCTCAGCTGTAGAGGCCAAGTTGAAATTAATTCTGGAATTTTGTTCTATAAATAATGTCATTCTCAACTTCAACTTTCGCACACAATTTTCCCCATTTTTCATGTTCTAGCTAATTACGTTTCAAACATTGCTCTCTCAACTTCAGCTTCAAGCATTTTTCTTAGAACTTCCTAACTTTCACGTCTCTCATTTTGTCCATTACTTGCCCTTTGCACAGTCACAACGTGTTTCCCACATTTTGGAGTTTTACATCTCACATGCCTATGAATTCTCTGGCTAACTGTCTTTAAGGACTTCCAGCCTTTGGACCCCTTTCAATTATAGGCCAACAAGCCTAAATTTTCGTGTTAGTTATTGGCAATTATGTTGTCTGATCTTGCACAATTTATTTGCAAGACATTCTCGTAGATGGGGCCCTTGAATTGAATTAGCATTTAATCAACCACTGGATACTACGAGAAACCATCATTATCCTCTAATAGTCACAAGCGGAAAGCCAAGGTAAGAATAATGTTAGGGATGTGGATGTTAAAGAGAAATGGTCACCTAACTTCATATGATGTTATCATAAGATTGATCCAATTTCCATTTAATGGGTAACTATCATCATTCTCACATCTAGAGTGTGGCTGCACTTTCTAACAACATAAGAATATATTCATTGTATTTTTCCATCTAGTCCACCATTATAAATGACGTCAAATTAATACATTATAGTTATATTATATTCTTGAGTCAAATAGGTTGGTTATATTATATTTTCGAAAAATTTTAATTTGTTACAATTTATGTATGGCTTTTTTAATATATTTAATAAAATAATTATAATATTATTTATATTTAATGTTTAATATTAAATACAAAAAATTTTAAAATAATTATTATACAATTGAAATTATTATGTAAGTATAATTAAGAGATTTAAATTGTAATTAAGTATTTTTAATTATAAGAATGACAACATCGAGATTTTTTAGAACCGATTACATTCGTTGACTTCATATTAAGCACACTTAATTGGTCGAGCCCGAAAGAATTTCAAGTGCGAACCTGATATATTGAACCAAGTTTGGCGTGATGATTTCAAATTCTGGTTGAGGCAAGCCAGCGTTTTTTTCAACCACCTTTAGTAAATTATTTCAAATTATGGTTCTATTAAGTCACGGTATTGATGGATCAAACTAAAGCACTTTTATGCTTTTTTTATAAAACAAGGTCATTCATATCATAAATTAAAGTATGAAAATATTTAAACAAACACATGAATAATTATTAAAAAATAATTCACTAAAAACAGTCACATCATAAGGATCCTTAATAAAACATCACTTGTGTATTTATGAGTGTCTATAATGATTATATAATTAATTCTTAGGCTTAGATTAACAAAGTATTTCATATATCAATTATTATGTTATGATGCTAATTAAGACTTTTTCAAATAATAATTCAATCGGTAGTATTTAAATATAATATGAACCATACGAAAATAGTTAATAGGATAACAAAAAGATTATTCACCTTAAATTAATTAGGAAACTTATTCTATTGTTCTTCATTATTAATGATTTGAGAATTTTTCTAACAAGTGAATTGAGATATGAAAATGTATTATCAATTATAAATATATTACTAATTTTATAAATAAACTTGAATAAATTTAAATAGTATAAACACAAATTCTATATTTATACTCAATTAGAATATTAAATAATGAAATAATTTAATTAACATTATATATATATGTATGTACAGGAGCGGATCCAGAAATTTTTTTGAGTGGGTGCAAAATTTTATTAAAGACAATATTTTATTTTTAATGGGGGCAAAATTTTAATAAGAGTAAAATTTTATTTTTTTATGAGGGCAAAACTTAAAATAATAATTTTTTATAAAGGATTTATTGGAGGCAGTGGGGGCAAGTGCCCCCACTTGCCCCCATTGT
>JAOTIZ010000203.1:7180815-7200290 GCA_027123425.1 Erythroxylum panamense | reverse complement strand
CATACATACATACATACATACATGCATACATGCATACATACATGCATGTATGTATGCATGTATGTATATAAAGTTAAACTACTTTAATAGTCTAATATTTGAGTAATCATGATATGTTGTTATATCTTGATTTATAATTATAAATTTTTATTGAAGAATTACAAATAATTTTATTTTATCTTTTCTATAATTATGAATTAAAATTAAAATATATGGTTACTGTCATTATATCTTGAATATAATGGATTACAAAGTAATTAAAGAGAAAAAATTACTTAAATTAAATTGGAATTAATCATAAAGGTTAAGAAATTTTAAGAAATAAATATGAAATATTTAATTTTAATAAAATTTTAATTGTATAATTATAATTATATTCTAATTATAATTTAAAAATAATTTGAATTAACTTTGATAAACCCTAATCTTTATAGGAAAAGAAGTAGAGAACAATATTATTTAACCCTCTCTAAAGTTTTTTTAATTATGTGAATATAATTAAAAATAAATAAATGAACAATTTGTGATTGATTATTTTATTAAAGAATAAAAATTTGTCTAATATGTATATATATTTTTAAATGTTTTATTTTCATTTATTATTTCACATTGTTATATTAAAGTAATTCATCGAAAAAATGCAAAAACTGTTTTCCTAGCATCAATGATTTAATTTGGACTAATTTGACAGTAATTACAATTAGGGGTGAGCATTCGGGTAATTCGGGCCGAATTTTCACTGTTCAGGCCCGGCCCGAATTACCCGAAATTTTTTTTCCCTTACCCGGCCTGAACCCGAACTTTCAATTACCCGAACTTACCCGGCCCGATTTACCCGAATTACCTATTTATCCGGCCCGATTTATCCGAATTACCCGAATTATTCCGGCCCGATTTACCCGAATTATCCTAACTACCCTATTTCATAATTTCTTTAAACATAATTCGGGTAATCGAGCCGGCCAGAATTTTTTCGGAGTTACCCGTCCCGGCCCGAAAATAATTCGGGTAATACACGGGCCGGTCCAAATTACCCGAAATTTAACATTTACTTACCCAAATTAATTCGGGCCGAGCCGGGTAATTGGGCCGGCTCGAATAATGCTCACCCCAAATTACAACGTAGCTAAGTGAAAAGACGAAGTTAGGCAATTCCATGCGTGCAATCTGGCGATCACAAGAAGACATTCCATTTATATGCAAAAGTACTGTGCAATCCACAGTCCATGGTTTAGAATCTACCGTTCAACTTTTACAACACTAGAGAACGATAATCGCCCTCGTCATCAGGTGGCCTATTCTGACCCGATCACCTTCCCCGACGCTCGTTTCCTGCGCAAATCTTATCTCTCTCTGCCATTGGCTCACCATTAACCGACTGTGCAAAGTCAGGACTGTCTTGGGCAAGGGGCATCTGTCCAGGTTCATTGTCAGCAGCTTCTATTTTATTTAATAGTTTATTTTTTAAATTAATAAAAAATAAAAAGAATTTTGTTTACTTTACTCAAATCTATAACTATGGTACCGTGAGCGGTAGGCTGCTAGCCTAAGAATTTTCTCCGGGATGAAGAGACAATACAATTTTACCCAACCTAAGTGGGTCATGCTCTCCTTATTCCATACAATTGGCTCCGTAAGTGACAGGCTCATGCTTGTGAAATGTGAACACCAAAAGAGAAGCAAAATATAACATTGCATCTGCATGCGTCGTACATGTGAGCACTTCGATCCAGCTGTTATCTCTTTATCAGCAAAGGAAAAATTGTACTTTTGCTCCACATTGACGCTTATGAACAGCTGCCATTAGGAAACGTCTTGGACGTGGACAGCTTAGTTGATGAAGTTTGGATCTTCTGACATTTTGAACCCGAAATTCTATAGGGAAACGTGTTGCTTTTGTCGTGCTATGAGCAGCGCCGTAGGTTCTGGTCCAGTGTTGAGGGAACTTCTACTCTATAATGCTCACTTTCCAGTGATTAATATCATAATATGTTCACTTCTGCTCTCCGGTCATTAATAACGTGTTCTTTTATAATCTTTATTATTTTTATATACTTATAAAAATTTGAATAATACTAATCATAATAATAAGACCTATAATCTAATAATCACATTTTAATTTGACAAATTAACTATTATACGTTAAATACCTCAAATAAATGAAAAATCAAAGACAACTAAATTAAGTCATGTTTTCAACTTACTCTACTATTCCCTACTCATGTACCGCAAATTACATTCTACAACAACGTCTACAAAGAGAGGTTTAATGATTTGTAGAAAATTTTTAGAACACACAGATGTGTCATCCGAACAACCTCTAATTAGAGGGCATACGAGGATATAATTACAAATACCAAAGATATGTGGCGTTGTTAGACCACATGAATCAAGAAAGAGTTTTCTCAATATAACTTCTAAACTCATGGAATATTTCACTGATAAGCCTCAAAGGAACTACATCATGAGTTTTTTGCCTATATACCAATCAAGTAGTTTATAGAACAGATTTTCATGAGAGATCAAAGATAGACAAATATTGAATGTAGCTCAGATATACTAGTTGAGACATAAGTCACTCTTCTCTATTTGGACATCAATTCTCAAGACCTTCCTTTTAAAAATCTAATCTAACCAATCTTTCCCTGTTGAGCTTAGACCTTAAATAAGATCTATAGTTTAAGACTTTCTGATACGCAGGGTCCTCATGAGGAGGCAAGTATAGAATAAACTTGTCTTTCTTTATGACTGTGGTTGCATTATGCAGAATCAAGCTTTCAGGAGAGGAAGAACTTAGAAAGAAGACCTAAGATTAAAAAAAACACATTATTTTTATTGAATTTTTCCGACAATCTACAATTGGAAGGAAACCTTGCTTTTATAGAATAAACAAGGGAAATGAGGACGAACAATTTTTAGAAAAGATTCTCAGATAGTACAAAATTTCAAACTAGAATACAAAAATACATAATAAAAGTGAGAATTATTAGAAATACTGGGTCCCAATAATATTCTTATAAGATAAGAAGGAATATATTAACAAGGAGGTGCATAAAGAGATCGAGGTCCATCACTTTCATCAAAATTAGAAATGTCATCATCCTTTTTTTTTCAACTCTTTAAGGAAATGAATCATTTCTATTTTAGTCCAAACTAGAGGCCAGGGATCTTGAGCATTTTGGAAATAATCAAGGAGTTTGGGCTTAGGTAGTTTGGGTTCTTAAGCTGTGAAGCTTTGTCCAATTTCAAAAACATTGATTGGGCTCACAGCCAGGTGGACATGACAGTTCTCTTTCCATAATGTTAAATCCCATATAAGAAAATTGATCAACAAAAGACCAATATCCAACAGTTGGAGAAATAGGCTTCGAAAGGGCAAAGTCTTCTGGGTATAAACCCAAAGATGTACAAGTAGTTGGCTTGGTGGTTTTGGGAAGATGGTTTAGGTGATCCGGAAAATGGTACATATCACATGTCAAATCTTTATGATGTTTTTGTCAGTCATTGGAAATTCGTCAAAGTTGAAAATGATTAACGGTGTAAATATAGCCATTCACATTCAAGCTATATGGACGGTGGATACTGAAGATATACTAGGCTTTTTAATAAAAAAAGGAATGGCTCATAGTTGATATCTGTTGAGAATGTGTGCACCTTAAATACTCCAATTAGGTAATGGTTGTAACCATTTAAGGATTTTCTGTAAGAGAGAGCTAGCATTTATGAGATTGGCAAGATGTTTATACATATGCAAAGGAGAGAGGGAAATTGGGCATGCATACAGGACAAATGAAGCCCATAGGTGCCATATTGTTAGCGCAGAAAGGAAATCATAAAGATGGTAAAGGATTCGGTAAGGTGTTAACATATCAAACTGATGTGGGCGTGGTGGAATGTTTAGAATAGTGAGAACAAGATGGAGGTAGTAAAACAAACTTTTTTGAAGGAGAACAACAATGTCATCTAGTGTGGTTGGATGAGTTTTGGTCATCAGAGGAAAGGATTTATTGATCCTAACGTACTAAGTAAATTCCATGATGAGAAGAATGAGAAGAACTAGTTTTTAAAGTATAGGAGAGAGCAATTGGATTGGTTTTCTAGGTCGAGAGAGAAAATATGCAAAGATGTTATGGTGACCCTTGATATGGAAAACAACAAATTTATAACGTGAAAACTAATCTTGCTAACGAAGTAATTGACTATCAGCCTTAAGAATATTTGGGAAAGATGTGTTGTCCATTTCAATCAGAAAGTGATAAGGCTGAGATGGAAATTGAATTTTTGATGTCCTTTTTTACCACTAAGATTTCTTTATAGATGGTGTGGTAATGTTTTTCTCACTCCTTGAATTGGACACTAGTATGGCCATAATAATATATTTTCCTACCAATCTCTTCTATCCAGATAACATCTCAATAATGGTCACTAACATCTATCTGAAGGATGTGTTGGCCTTTTTCAAGGAATTTTTAAAAGGAGTAGATTTTAACTTGCTTATTTTAAACATTGGATAGCTCAAGTTTGTTCTTTACTCCATGGTGGTAGATTCTTTCTCAGCAATTTGGATAAGGAAGTTGTGTAATCAGCCATATAGGGGGATGAAATCTCTAATGTAATTTGCAATTCCAAGGAATTGTTGATATGTTTTCTGTTGAGATTTTTATCAAAAAATGTACTTGTTATGTGTGATCCAGGCTAATAAAATCCATTATGAAAATTCATACCTAAAAATTGTATTTGGGTTGTCCTAATATGACTTTTCTTGGCTAAGAACATGATTATAGATTGTTTTGTAAGATCCAAAAATGATTGGAGTAGAGCCTTATGATTATCATAGGTTTTCGAGTATAAAAGGATGTCATCAATGTAGATCAAGGTATTGGAAAGAATGAGCTCATAAATTTTTGTCACGTCCCTTTAAAACAGTAATTGGGGCAACCTTGAGTCTAAATGTCATAACAGTCCATTGTTATTGAGTATTCGGAATACATAAATTTGTCTTGTATCTTTCTTGTAGATCTATACTCAACTGCCAAAATCCTGCTTTCAAATTAAATTTTGAAAATATTATCACTTCTTTGAGAAATAGGACTTGAGTATTAATTTTGGTAGTAAGAAATTTTCATCTTGAAGAAATGTATTTAGAGCTTTATAATCAATTCCTAACCACTTGTTCCTCTCTTTTTATTATACTTTTTTTTCACATAGAAAGCTAGACATACCCAATATGATTTTGTGAGCTCAAATAATCATTGTTGGAGTAAGGTAGCACACTCTTCTTGTGTAACTTTAAATCATTAGGATTTATGCCAGGGTGAGTTGCCTTGATAGCATTGATGTCTTCATTCTTATTGAAAGGTAAAAGAATGAAGAATTGTGGATTTTTCCAAAGAGGATTGGGATGAGAGGACTATAAATGGGTCTCAAAACAATGCTTTAAAAATTGATCTCATAGTGCTTCATACGGAGGAGGCACTTGGATGAGCTTAAACACGTTGCATATATCTATATAGCAACTAAAGTTGGTTTGACATTTAATTCCTTTGGGTAGGATTTATAATGGAGATGGTTTGCAGCAGACATCCATACCAATTAGGATATCTAGGTCTGGTAAATAATTGCTAAGAACTTTAGTCCATACAAAACAATCTTCTCCTTATTTTTCTTTTGGTGATATAAACCCAATTTTAAATGAATTACTATCAGCTGCAATCAAATATTCATCATGTGATATCTAGGCTTCAAGAGGTAAGATGTTGGGCTTCTTAATAATTCGACAAGATCCGGTATCCATATATCCAATAGCCTTAATTGGCTTATCATATCTATCATGTTCTAATAATTGGATATGGACATAAAGACGAGGAATAATGCTAAGTTTAGAGCCTACCTTTAAACATGTTTGTTGTAGCATGTATAAGTAATCATCCTAAGTATCTTCATCAATTAGGTCATCAAAGGATTCAAACTCATCATTAAAAGAGTTTATTGGAACAACAAATTTTGTTTCCTCATCTTCACTGAATTATTCTTCAATAAAATCTTCAATATTATCCTTATCATGGATAAGCATTATAGCCTTAATGGATTCTAATAGCTTCAACTCCCTTTTTATCTTATTAGGATATTGACGAGAAAAATTTCTTGATTTGCCACAAATGAAACAACAATCTACCTTATTTGCTTGCAGAGTTCATCTTTTAAAGAATCGAACAAATTTGTGTCATTTTCTTCTTCTAAATAGCTTATGATAACCTTTATTTGGAATTTGGGATTTATGAGAGTTTTTGTATGAAAATTTCTTATGATGATACTTCTTTTTAGTATAACATTCATAATCCTTTTTCTCCTTACACTCGATCTTTAAATAAGACTTTTTACAAGCCCTTTTCAGCAAAGGCCCGTCTTTGATCATGTTCTCAAAAAATATTTATTGGTCATAAAGTTTATCAAGAGAAGTTAAGGCAAGCTAATAGATTACTCTAATAGATATATCTGTCATGTCTCTCTATAAAGCTGTAATAGTTCTTTTGAGCTTAGGTTGTAATTCTTTTGGAAGAGTTGAGATGAATGTATAACAAAGATTGACATCATCGAAACCATTAAGCAGATAATATCTTTCGATCATACATTGAAAATGTTTCTGCAGATCTCTTCTGTCTAATGAACAACACTTCATTTCAAAGTACTATTGCCTAATTTTCTTGTCAATGAGCTGCAAATCTCCAATGAATTCTTTATGGATAACTACAAGAAGAATTCCTACAAAGGTGACTTGAATATATTAGAGTCTCGGTAGTCATCTAGACTTTGCCACCATTTTCGTAAAGTACCAATAAAACGAAAGTAAACTCAGATAAACTATCTCATAAGGGAAAATTTAGTACATGTTATTAGGTGTACAAAATTAAATCCTTATTTACTTTCAATTTATTAAACAATGTAGTATATAGCAAATAAGAGTCAATCCCACTAGGAAAGTTAATTTATTAATTTAGTTTATTAATTACAATAATTTAAAAAAAATAATTACATCATCATAATTTCGCTTATATGAAAGAAATTCCAGAATACAATATAAACATCATTAACACATAATATATTTTTTAACCACATAATTAAGGTACAACATCAAAACTTGAGAAAATAAATTTACAATATATTCTTAGAACAAAAATAAAATCCAACTTTATAATACATGGTTATTTTGAGCACAATACATTAAACTATATTCATACAACTAACTTTATATAGAAATATGAAAGAAATCCAAATCCAAATCTAAAACAATTATAATTATGGAACCTATGAATTACGCTAAGCTAATACGTAAATAAAAAGAGAGGGTTTTGCAATTTTTAAAACGAATCAAATTAAATTTAGGAATAAAAATAAAACATAAATATAACCTAATATTTACAAGTGAACAATCAAGTTTCAAATTTTAGTTTAATCATGCAGTTTTGATATATCTGAGATAATCCCAAACATTTAACAAAATAATTATAGAAAACCATTCAGTTAGTTTCTACTTGTTCCTTTTTACTCTTAGAAATTGAACTAGCTCAATACGTCAAGCACAAAGAAACACAATCAACAACTAAGATTTGAGGTCAAAATTTCAGTAATTGTCTAAAAGTTAAATTCACTCGATAATCATTTTAGTTAAAATAATATCCCAAAAAATCAAAACAACATAATTAAAATAGAATTCAAGAATTAATCTTAACAAATCTTGAAAAATCAGAAACAAGGAAAGTAAGGGTTTTTAGAAAAATCAATTACTCAATTGATTTTTTTTTGCCACAAATCTTAGACTAGCCATAAAAGGTATGTCATTTCTCCTCCACTGGTAACTAACCAACTCAATTCTATTGAGTTTATGGTTCTCCAAAGACTCCTGATGCTCCTTATGATGATTCCCAGGTTCAACCTGCCTTAGAAGAATGACAGTCCTCTCGGAGATCTCAACCTTCGCATCTACTTGCTTGTTAATTTCCTCCTTCCCACTGCTTCATTTTTATAGGCTCACAAATGTCTCCCATTCCCATATGTTATTGAATCTATAATAGGCTTTACTTCTCTATTTTTTCATTTTAAACAGATTTGATGTAGAAAATGTGGGGTGGGTGAGTCTTCATCTATTGCAACCTATTCCAACACTATCCCAGTCCAACTAGTGGAGAAGATGATCCCGAGACCAAGAAATAGGCACAGCCAACGTGCAACAATAAAACTAGCCAAAATTGTTGATTACATGGAATAAAGCTTGGTTGTACATAAGACAAAATTAGTTATGCATTCAGGAATATTCTACAGATGTTGTAACTAACTCGGGTATTAAATGAATAGCATATGAGTGTGAAGGTAGGCATGGATTAAACAAATTCCCTCTTCCTCCTTTCTCTTCTCTCCTCCCTTTTTCTTCTTCCTTTTCCTTCTCTGTTATACTTTGTTCGCTATTCATGCTCTACCATTTGGTGCTTTCATTGAGAGTTCCCCTAAGGATAGCCGAAGAGACTACTACCTATTATAAAGCTCTAGAAGAAACAATAAATAACCTAGCCAAGGATTTTTTAGAGATGCAAACTACTGTCTAACAACATTCCACGACCATCCAGCAACAATCTGAAGAAATCTTGCAAAATAATAACACCAATGTTTGGATCCAGAAAAGACTAGAGTCCACGTGTCAATCTCTTGCACGACTACATAAACAACCATTGGGTATCAATTCCTCGACACCACCAGTTCTGGTTCATCACCACAACTAGCCTTGTTACCTACTCCAATCATGCCAAGTTTACCGTATAGCTCTTCACATCCTCATGTAACATCTTAGGACATTCAGGAGCAACACCACGCACATCGAAACGTTTACCAAAATTGGAGATTCCAATGTTTTCGAGAGATGATCTTGCTGAATGGATTTTTCAAATCCAACGTTTCTTTGATTATCATCGAACAATAGAGGACCAGAAACTCTCTATTACTTCTTTCTATATGATAGGCCAAGCTTTACAGTGGTATAAATGGCTTCTAACAACAAATCAGGCACTCAACTGGAATGATTTGATGCGATAACTAGAGGTTCGTTTTGTACCTTCCCTATTTATTAATCATGAGGCTTTGTTGTTTAAACTATCACAGGTGACTTCGATCAACGCTCATATGAAAAAGTTCGCATCCTTGTCCAACAGAATCAATGGACTCAGTGCTACCAACTTACTAAATTGTTTCATCTTAGGTTTGAAGGACGAGATCAAAAAAGAGCTTTATATTTTGAAGCCATATGATCTCTTAGAGGCTATTGGGATGGCACGGGATGATTGAAGATAAACTCTCTGTCAATCGATTTTCCTCCTTGCCTTGCCCACATTTTCCTGCTTCATCGCTAGTTCACAAAGCTATTTCACCTCGACCATATCGTACACTACCAGCTCCCTAAACCATTAAACCCTTACCACCAAAAATACCTATTAAATGCTTAACAACAACAGAGATGGAAGCTCATCGTGCCAAAGGACTTTGTTTTAATTATGATGAAAAAAAATTTACTGACCATCATTGTCAACGAACACCATTTCACTATTTAATTGCTAATGAATAGGTTGATAGCTCTTCTTTGGATATTATTGATACTACACTTGTTGATACCATTGATTTAGATACAGTCCTTCCATATGAGGATTCACTCCCTACAATATTTTTACACGTATTTGAGGGACATTTTGTTCCTACTACACTGCATCTTCAGGGCACTATCCACGGTCGATCAGTTCTTATTTTGATCGATGGTGGATTGACTTATAATTTTATATAGGGGAGGGTTGCCCAATATTTGAAACTTCCTATTCAACGTTCTCAGTATAAAAACGTTACTGTTGGCAAAGGTGATAACTTGTCATGTTCAGGGCTCTGTACTCAGACACCTGCTGAAGTGGATGTTTATTGCTTTATGGTCGATTTCTATTTACTGCCATTGTATGGTGCAGACCTTATCTTAGGAGTGCAATGGCTTGCTACTGTGGGGCCTGTCCTCTTTGATTATACCAATCTCTGGATGCGACTTGAACAAGGTGGCCAGCAGTTGACTTTATATGGTATCAAACCTGTTGTATTAATGTCTATGACATTGGGGAAAGTTTAACGATATCATCGTACTCACTCCATTTCCACTTATTATCATTTACTGGTCAGCTCCACATTGGAAACCACAAAGGCTCGCATTGGAGAAGACTTGTCTCCTTTTTTTGTTAGCAATTACACACTATGTTACAAGATTATTCTACTTTTTTTCTATACCACCAGGCTTACCACCTTTTCGTAAAGTTGAAAACCGTATTCCATTAAAGGATAGTTCATTTTAAACAATTTTTTTTATAGTGAAAGGCTTTAGGATAGGTTGTGGATGAATAGATGGGTTGCACAACTAGAAAAGTTATAGGATAAGCTCCATAAATAATCTTAGACTATTCTATTTGCATGTCAATTTCCATTATTTGAAGTACTTCTTTCACTCTTTGAAGTTCTTATTCTTTGCTTATGAAATCATGTCCAAATACTGTGTTTCAATATATCTTATGATATCATAATCAAGTTGCATCATCTGATCTTTCAAAGATGTGTATAGCTTTTGGACATGAGAAAAGACTATTTCTACCCATTTTTGAGTAGCTTGAGTTTGTTGATTTAGTCCATCAGGCTTAGTATTAATGTGGGAAGAAATTTGTTTTGGGCACAATATTATTAGTGTGCTAGTTGAGTACTTCATTTGCAGGATTTGACATAAGGGTACTATAAGAGGTGATTCCCGTAGAATATAAAGGTTAAAGATCCTTTGTGCATTGTCTGTGCATCTCTCCAAAGGAGGAAATTCATCCTCGTACGGTCTCATCATCATATAAGGAACTGGTGCTGGAGTAGTAACAGGAATGGGAGAAATAACAAGTGGAGGTCTATTAGGAAGGAACAAATATGATCCTTTTTTAACAACTTTAAGTAGCTCATGAAGAGTCTTAGGTCTAGGCTGTGATTTTTAAGCCCAACCCAAAGTCTTGAATCTGGATAATGGTCATCATATCTAGAATGTAGGTATTAGGAAGGTTGACAACGATGGATTTCTCTATGTTATTGCCTTCATCTTCACTATTTATGTCTTCATAGTTGAGTGTTAGACATATTTCACAATCTAGCTCACACATGGATGGATCCACAGTCTATATGAAATGTCTACAATAATGACTGATGTACATAAGTTCTCCATCAATTTTAACATAGTGGATTGGATGTCCATCTTTGCCTTCTTTGTGAGATAACACTATTGAAGCATTAAAATAAGTCCAGATTTGCTTGTGGATCCAGGATGGTCTTCATTAGGCCTAGTGTAGATGGATTTGACAAATCCATCTCTTAGTGTTCAGAGAATAGGAGGAGTAGTTATGTGGAAATAATGTCTGTGATGAGCGTGAAACACCTTCTATTAGTTAGTGATTCATTTCTTTGGCATCAAATTTTCAAGTTCCATTGGTGGCAATTGTTTTGGGATTTAAATGATAGTAGTCTGATTATGAGTTTGATCTGTTACCATATACAAAGCGTTAAAAGTGGAATTTGGAAAATTTTGATTTACAACATGGTATATAAGCGATAGATCAATTGATGGTGCAAAGTAACCATGATTTCTGTAGGATCTTGTTCTCCTCCAGTAATCTAGATTTGGACTTGAACTCGTTCAGATAAAGTTGGATTGTCCAACCTGATATTGAAATCAAGGGCTATAGTGAGAATGACACTTTCATTGTTGAGAGTTGTCAACAAAGTACTAATCCGTGCATTTTGGTAAGTTATGTAGGTAGTGTCAAGAAAAGTGATCCTAGCGGTGGTTGGAATTCCTTTTCATACATGAAAAATAAGAATAAGTCTGATAGCTCTGACATGGATATCGGTATGATTTTGATCCCTCCAAAGAGAGATGAGTTTTTTTGGAATCTCTAGTTTGACATATTGTTCTGTTGTTGTTGCCTTTAAGCCACGCTGTCTTAAACGAGAACTTTGGATGTTTTTTTTTACTTTCGGATTATTTGTAGTAAGGATATTCCGAATACTTTTGATCTAAGAATGATTGCGAGAATATATATTATAGGGGTTTAAGGGAGATAAAGAAGTATTATGAATATGACTTTCTTTATAAATATGGATATTTTCTACTAGATTTTTTTATTTTGTTGGAAATAATAAGTTTAACATTGGAAGGAAGATTTGCTATGGAAAGTGTAGAGAAGATAAAAAATCACTCATGGCGTATGGAAAGATCTCTTTACTTACTTTCATCAAGAGTAATGTAGTCACAGTCAATACTACTCATGGCTATGATACCATCCAGGCAACCCTTAGTCAGCAGACATACGGGATATAATAACAGATATCAAAGGTATGTAGTGTTGTTAAACCAAATGAATTGAGAAAGGGTTTTCTAAATATGACTTCTAGGCTTGTGGAATAACCACAATAACTTAACAAATTTTAATATTATTATTTAGCCGATTTTGGGTGTAGAGTACGCATGTTTCAGCTAAAGTTTCAACTTACCTGCTAGTAATTGAGTTTAGGGATGGAGTTTCTTGAGTTTTGAGTATGGTAAATTTGCTTTCATAGTTGCTTGTGGCTTTAGTAGGAGCGATAGTAACACAATCAATCGAAGTACCCGTTCGTTTCTGGTTTGTTCATTAATTAGCATTTCTTTTCTGGAAGGAAATGAGATTGTAGAGAAGGAAACAAAGAGATAGTGGGATATGGAGAATAAGACTTGCCAAGTGGCAGAGTGGGATATGGAGAATAAGACTTGCCAAGTGGCAGAGAGTTTATATGTATACATTTTGATCATCTAGCCGCGTGCTTCCAAGGATAGTTTACTGAAACACGCAAACTCTAAATCGCCAAGATGCTGAGCTCTCTTTGCTGGTTTGTTAGATTGCACAAATTTCCTGCATATTCTGACCAAGTAAATTTTGTCCCTTTTATAACATGTATACTTTAGAATTTGGGAAGTTTTGATACCGTTAAAAGTTCCAATAGATTAGGACCTCTTCTTTCACGTAGCGAACCCACCTCTGCACTGTTTACCCAAAAGATTTGATTCAGTTCCATTACTTGTAAAAGGCTCAATGGTAATCTATCATAATAGCTAGGGTACGTGGACCTTGAATTCTTGGCATAACTCAAGGACTGGACCATGCAATTGAGGATGTAATGCTGATCTCTTTCTGTTTAGATCAAACTGTAATACTTAAAGAGGGGACCAGCCTAGTGACTAGTGAGGTTTTAGTTCATGACTTGTCAACTTGACTGAACGTTGAGTAAAGCATCTTGATACTTCCTTGTCATTCATGCTCGATCGTTTCAGAAATATGACAAAAGTCCTTTTGTTAGTACTAATATCAACTAAAAGGTTCTTTTGTTTACGATGGCTACATCCTATTAATAGCCACCTTGATGTTCTTGATTTCACACTTCTGTTTTATTTTTTGTTTGCTTGTTACGGTTTGATGACAAAGTGATATTGACGCATACTTGTAACCATCTCACCGCGAACATATGAAGTCGAGTTAGTTAAAGTTTTATATTTTTAGGAAATGACCGTCTCTTCAATCTCAAATCCTTTGTATATTTTTGCATAATTTACTGTTTTCATTATTTTTATTGTTGATTTTCTTTTTTTAAAAATAATATATTTTAAGAAAAGTAAGGTTTAAAGAAGATTTGTATATAGTACACGTTTATATAACCAATTCGGACTCGTATCAATAAGAACTTGACCGCGTGAATATGAAAGTTTTGTCTTTTGTTCAACAAAAATCTCGCTGACATAATTGAATGCAAAACCACTGTTGAGCAAATATCATCCTGAGACTTGCAGAAAACTCATCTCTTTCAGGGAGGGAAACAGGAAACACATTAAACTCATCCATCTAATCGACGAAGACAAAAATGAATGGTACAAAGTTAAAGAAATACCTACAACCAAAGTACTAAGTACAACTGGAAATTCTAGGACATCCCAGTCCTCCTGCTCAGGAAAAAGAGGGGTAAAAAAAAAGGTAAGTTACTCTAGTTGCATTGACATCCTCTTGCTCATTATTTTTTCAGGGGTGAAAACGCCAGAACCTCGCCTCTGAATTCCACTGTCCAGCAATGTCCTCCGCTACTTTATGTGCATCAGCTGAAACTCCCGACAAACCTCGTCTGCTAAACCCAACGCTGTAAAGGCCATCTTTGCCTTTCCAGTTGTTGGGGAATGAGTTTCGTGGAAAACCATCCTCGTCACTGAAGAAGCTGTCCTCCTTTTGTTTCATAAATAGTAAAAGAGAGACATTATGCGTTTACTTCTATCCTGGTAACATCATGACGTCTGAAAATTGCTGCAGAAAACATTTGTTGCTTACCTTCAGCCATGATTTGACGTTGCTTCTGTAACCTGTTGCTGTAATAATTAAATCGAATTCCTCCACTTGTCCATCAGCAAACTCTGCACCTGTGGTGAGGAATCTTTTCACTCCTGGAACAACCTAATAAATTGATATAGGAATCAATCCCATGTTTGTAAACTGATACAGATTCTAGCTACTTTACATTCTTGTTTAAAGTTATGTCGGCGCTTAACTTAATGCTACATTGGCCATTTAGTACTATAAATTTAAGAAGGACAATCAGTGCTAACCTTGATGTCACCTGATTTGATTTTTGCAAAAGCTCCAACATCTAGAACAGGGGTTTTCCCTACAGAATTCTTCAGTTTAAGGGGTCCAATTTCAGGTCGTCTGATGCCAGTTCTATTTGTGTCTCCAAGAATTACTTGGGAGCAACGGAGGAGGAACCAGTCCACCATTTTTACAGGAAACCAGTTTAACAACCACATTGAAAGAGCAAATGTTGACCTACCAAGGATATCTCTGGGCAGAATATGCAGCTGCAAAATAAAACAATTAGTTGAATAGTTCACAAGAAGGAGAAACATAAACAAATTCTCAAAATCCAGTTCAAATTGTGAAAGGCAGATCAATATTTCACTTGGTTCTTTTTAGTGAGAGTGAAAAGCATACAACATAGCACATAGGGAGTAAAAGAAAATCAGACAAACAAGTTACCTTATTTCTAACTGAGAGAAAAACCTGTGCACCATTATTACATAAATCTAAGCTTACTTCCATGCCTGAGTTACCGCAACCTACTACCAAAACCTTACTTCCTTTTGCGTCAGCACCATCTTTGTATCTGCTGGTGTGTAGTAACTTTCCTTTGATTTCTGAAATTCCTGCAATATCAGGCACTACTTCTTCTGCATTCTCTCCTGTAGCCACAATAAGCCACCGGCAGATAAACTCAGACTCGTTGGTTTGCACCCGCCAGAACCTCAAGGTTGCATCATAGATAGCAGATTGAACCTTCTGTCTAAACATAGGTTCGATTGAGAAATACTTAGCATAGGTCTCCAAGTAGCTTATGAACTGCTGTTTTGTAGGGTAAGTTGGAAAATCAGGAGAGAATGACATGTGAGGAAGTTGGCAGAATTCCTTTGGGAGATGAAGCTGTAGACGATCATAAGTTTTTAGTTTCCACAGCGACCCTAGACAGTCCTCTTTCTCAAGGATCAAAAATGGGACTCCTCTTTCTTTAAGGCAGGCAGCCACAGCTAGCCCTGAAGGTCCTGCACCAATGATCACTGGTCCAGGTATGCAAACGCATCTAGATTGCGACCTCTTCAATTGTGCATCAAATATTGCGTTGCAGTTACCATCTCGAGTTGCTTCTGGATAAAATGCCATTCCTTGTATGTGGTCTGACCTGATGTAAACTACGTTTGTTTTCTGGAAATGGAGTTAAGATGATGAAGGATATGACAGTGACAGCTAGTTGCTGCTCTGTTATCCTTGCAGTTAAAATTAGAGAAGAAGAAATTTAATACCAAGAGAGTGAAGGTTCTGGGTTGGCATGAAACTCCCGTTCACTATTGCTAAGAAACAGACAGGCTGCAGAATACTGTGGAAGGCTGAAGGGTTCTGTTTTCCAGCAAAACAAACAAACGTGAGCCATTGACAATGAAAATATGGTGTAGAAATAGGAAGCAATATATCAAAAATTCGAAAGCAACTTTGCAACTTTGACTGTTGCTATCAACTTACTGAAAATTGCTTTCTATGGATAGAAATTTGACTTTATTTTGCTGTCTTCTGAGAATAATATCGCATGACAGAGCATATATGGTATTTCAATCCTATCGAGAACGGAAATTTGCGAACAATTGTCACAATACCATGTTGTCACTCTCTTTCTGAAAGCATAACTCTGGCTTTGACTAGCCCTTTATTCCTGCTGAAGCCTGTCTCTGTACAAACCTTGATTGCCTCCAATATCACTAGCTGACAGAATGCTATGAACATCTTCATTTTGTCACAGTCTCATTGAATTATCTCTCTGTATATTGGGCCAAATATAATTTCTGGTTGCCTTATTGACAAATCTTGTAATAAGACTTTCTTAAGCATTCTATGAGCCATCAGTTCTTGGCATTCTATATCAAATCCCAGATCAGAGTAAATAGTTGCCACAAACATACACGTCCGTATACACAGAAAAAGTGATACGAATCACAGTCATATGCTTCCTTTGGATCCTTTCATTAGTGATGGGGGTGAAGGATAGACTTAGGAATTTCCAACAGAATTTGTTTTTATGTGATGCCAAAAAAAATAAAAAACAAAGGGAAAGCAGAGAAGAACATAATTAGGTCTATGTAGTTCTGGTTACAAAAGACAGACAATAAACAAACAAAAGCGCAAAACAAGGTTGCATGGTGAGTTCAGGACAGCTTAGATTTACAAGGTTTTTCCATATAAAGGAATTTACCGTATCAATGTTGGACATGACTCATTCATATTGTGATAAAAATAAAGTTTTAAAAATCAAACGCCGATTTAATAATAAAAACTTTGAATTAGTTAACTTTTCAATTCAATTTTTAACTTTTTAATTTAATTTAATGTAATAATCTTTGTTATTAAAAACTAATTTGCTTATTAATTAAACATTCAATTTTTGTAAAGTAATCAGTGTTTATAACTTAAAATAACTGATTAAATTTTCATTTAATTGTCTTCTTTTGTAATTAAACTTTAAATTTTTTATTGATAAGAATAATTTTCTTCAATCATCTTCCAAATTTTTTAAATTTACTCAATCTTTAACCGATTTTATAACGGCCTACTACCGGTTGAAACTTGTAAGCCTTAAACCTCTCATTTTATTGTGTAACTTCCAATCCAATTTTAAAAGTATTTGACAAAGTAGATGCCATCACCTACTTACGAGGAAAGCACAAGGAACTAAGTCACAGGTTATGTTTGATTGATTATGCCTCCTAAAAATAGTAATCATGCCATGAAAATGAAGGTGAGATCCGATCTTACATGCAGTGGAAGAAAAGTGAAACATTTTCATTTAATTTTCAAAAGTCAATATCAATTTAAATTTTATAATATGATTAATATATAAATAAAATAAAATAAAATATAAACGTAAATTGTATCTTGTTATATAGTTAATATTTTTTCTTATGTTTTTTCTTGCACCGTTTACGAAACTAATTCTTTATAAGTACCATAAGCATTCATGTATCCGACCTCTAATGAATAAATTCAGAAAACTTTAAAAGTAGTGTAGAGGTTGGTAATTAAGAAGTGCTACTCCTTTAGACTCAATGCCTATCATAATAGGACTTAATCCTTTGATAATTTAGTTCAAATCTAATTATAATTATAATTATAATTAATTATAAGAAAATATCAATTAGATTCGAATAAGATTTAATATCAAATATTGATCTTTGTTTATCAAATATCTTATAATCAAATCCAACTTAATTAAATTACTTTTTATCTTCAACCATTCATTGTGTATTATCTTTTAGGTTTCTAAATATGTTGACAATGAATATAAATTATAACCCTAATTTTTATTTAAGATCATAAAAATTAATATCTACTCTATTTGTAGTAGTTCTCCACTATTAATAATTGATTACATTAATGATATTTGAAAATTACTTTCAAAATATTATTCTATTTTGGCTAAAAAAAATTCAAATCACTACTGGTAACATGTTTCTTAATCACGTGTGATAAATCCTATACTGATCATTTAACATACTTCATATAGTTTATATTATATCTAATGACTATCATGATGAGTTATCCTTGACAAGGATATGTCATAAATATTATTAAATATGTCAATCTCTATATGAAATACTCTGAAGATCTCGAGTCAAAGAAATACTTGTACAATCAAATGAGAATTTCTATAGGCATATAAGTACAAGTAACGTTTTAAGTAAAACTCTTCTTATTCGTAGACAAAGCAGATTTGGAATTGTCTTTCATTTCAAGGCATAACTTGTATCCATATGTTTTTTATATCAGTTCAGTTCAGTGAATTTATTATTTAATAAGCAATGTTTTAAAAACTAAACCAGTTTGGCTGGTTTAACGTTAAAAAACTTGAACCAGTTAATTTTTTAGTTCGATTTTCAACTTTTCAGTTTGGTTTAGTTTAATAATCTTTGTTGCTAAAAAATGATTAGTTTTTTAATTAACCAGTTAGTTTTTATAAAGTAAAAAGTTTTTATAACTCAAAATAAACTGATTTATTTTTCATTTAACAATCTCTTTTTTATTAAACTTCAATTTTTTATGGATAAGAATAATATTTTTCAATCATTTTCTAAATTCTTTAATTTTATTCAATCTTTAACCGATTTTATGATAATCTAATACCAATTAAACATTAAATCTCTTGTCTTACTGGTTTAACTTGTGTTCCAGTTTTGAAAACATTGCTAATAGGCACCTACTTATTTATTTAAGTATCTCTATATTTTAGTTTAAGAGATTGATTGCTTATTCATAAAGATGAAATATAACATTTGCTAGTCTCTATGTTTTATTAATGCTCAATTTCACTAAAATGATGATTAGGAACAATTTAGGGATATTACACAAATGTAATATAGATCTCATAATTATGATCTCATTATAATTTCATCTACAATGTACATTTATCCAATGAACTTTAACTTGTATGTATGTATGTAAGTATGTATGTCTATATATATATATATATATATATAGATACTTCTGTAATTGGCTTAATGTAAGTGAGAGATTGTTGAATAATTATGCATAAAATAAAGAATATTTTTAATTAATTATATTATTAAACCTACAACCAATTGAATTATTGTAGGACATAATTCAATAATCTCTCACTTACATTAAGCCAATCACGGAAGTATCTTATACCATATCACCATATGATGATTATGCTACTATTAAGATAGTAGTTCATGTTGGACCCCAAACTTTGAGTGGAAATTAGAAATATGAAAATGAAATTTAATGAGTGCATTTGTATATGATTTG
>JAOTIZ010000203.1:7142810-7163051 GCA_027123425.1 Erythroxylum panamense | reverse complement strand
TGATAAATAGTAAATTATATATTTATTTTGTTGAAGTAGTCTAATTCAAGCTAGTAAAACTAATTAAGTAGTGACATCAATTGTAAATTGATTAACTAACATATAATCTTTTTCATCTTATATGATTAGATGACATCATTCCAAAAAGAAAACAAAGGAGGAAGTCAAAGGGGGGAATGATATAGGTCGGATTTGTTGGTCAAAAGAAAATCTTCTTATCTTTTATGACATTTGTAATCAACATATTGAAATGAGTAAGAAAAAACACGGTGGAGTTATTGATCAAAGGTTACCATGGAAGAAGGTGGAGGAAGAGTTTCACAAAGCAACCAACTTACCATGGGCTAAAACAAAGCTTAAAAATAAGTTTGATTGGATGAGAACTAAATGGAGTCTTTGGAAACAATTAAAAGGGAAAGAAACGGGATTAGGATGGGATCAGGACAAAGAAACAATTGCTGCTAGTGAAGAGTGGTAGACTTTGAAGATTAAGGTTATCCTCTTTTTTCCTCAATTTAAATTGTTTTCCTTTACTCTAATGCTAAATAGTTAGTTAAATATAAGTTATTTAATTTTTTAGGAGAATATCAATTTTAAAACATTTAAAGAGGAAGGGCTTGAACTTGAGCTTGAATGAAAGTTGGATCAACTTTTTGGATGTTTAGCCCAAAGAGATACTACATTTTGTCATGTGGTTGACCATTTACAAAGACAACGAGAAGTTGAGAAAATATATGTTCTTTCTCCACCTACTAGTTATAATGTTCATCATCAATTTTTAGCCTATCATGATCAAGAGAATATATACGAGACTAGTGGTGTAAACAATTCGGAAGAAGTGTGGAGAGAATCTACCCCGACCCCTCAAGCTACACATGATGAAGGGAGCGAGAGAAGAAGATGCAAATGGGTTCTGGACAGTGATAATTCACAAAGTAACAAGAGTGCAAGAACTGATTCCGCTAAAAGGGCAAGAAGAACTGCAGCAATGTATGAAAGGTTTGACGATATGATGTAATTAATTCAAGAGAGGCAGAGTGCAACAATGGAGATGAATAGATCCATGACGAAAATTTTGGATATAATGAATATTGTTGCATCACAAAGTACTAGTGCTGGTGTGTCACACTATGATGTTACGAATGCTTTGAAAAAAATATGTATTTTCCCTGGTTTAGAGATTGGTACTCCTAAATTTTACTTTGCTTATAAGTAAATTGAAGATCCGCAAAGGATATGATGTTTATTTTGGAGAAAGTCGATTTATTCGTGTATGTCCTAAGTAAAGGCTCCTCTAATAGAGATACCCAAGAGTGTTTTCAACATTTTAGTGAAACTGTGAGTAGAGTTTTTAAAGAAGTTTTGACTGCTATGGATGGATTTTCAAGAGATATACTCGTACCAAAGGATCCCGAATTTAAGGATATTCCACCACAAATTGCCAATAATGTTAAATATATGCCACATTTTAAGGTAATTGAATATGTTCTTCCTCTCCTTTAATTATATTTTCCACTAAAAAATGATGTTTTATCATCTTATGATTGTTATTTTATATTAGGATTGAATTTGAGCTATTGATAGTACACATATAGCAATAGTTGTTACAGATGAAGATCAAATGAGATTTAGAGGACGGAAAGGAATAACAACAACAAATGTATTGGCAGTATGTGACTTTAACTTACTATTTACATATGTTGGGAGGAATCAACGCACAATTCTCGTATTTTTCTTGATACAATCGGTAATCCGAGACTTAAATTTCCAAAACCACCGATAGGTAATTTTAAGATTTGTAGGATTTGCTATTAATGATTTAGACTTTTTATGGTATCATTTATACTAATTATATTGCTTCTATAAAAATTCAGGAAAATATTACTTAGTTGTAAATGCTATCCAGAAAGAGAAGGATATTTGATACCTTACTCAAAGATAAGATATCATCAATTGGAGTTTCGAGGTGCAAATCCAAGAGGATCTCAAAAAGTTTTTAACCGAGCTCATTCATCATTGAGAAGTTGTATTGAGAGGGCTTTTGGTGTTCTCAAGGCTCGATGGAAGATATTGGAGAAAATGCCTAGGTATTCATTAATGAATCAAAATAGAATAATTTGTGTAGCTTTTGCGTTGCATAACTATATTAGAAGAAGTACAATTGGCGACCCGGCTTTTACAATCATCGATCAAGATCCCAAATTTATACCTCCAGATGTATTTCAAGATGTTCAAGTTAACTCTACGCAAGAAGACATTGAAGAACAAATAACTCGAGAGATGACAACTATTCGCAATAATATTGCGTCTAGTTTAATGTCAGCTAGATGTCGTTCTTAAATTGTTATAAACTTTTACGTTAAATGATAGATGTTTATTTTTTTTGCTCTATTTGATATGTGTTGTTAAACTTAAACTTCATTTGGATTTTTATATTTTATGTTTGGATGTATCACCATCATTATCACCATCACTATCGTCATTATTATTATTATTGTTGTTGTTGTTGTTGTTAATAATAATAATAACAATAATAATAATAATAATATTATTATTATTATTAGTATTAGTAACATTATTTATTTATTTATTTATTTATTATTATTATTATTATTATATGTTCTATGTTTTTTATTAGAGTTATAAACTTAATTTTTGTAGAATTAAATATCTAAAATATAAATTTTATAAGAATATTCATTGTCATACTAAAATACATAATATTCATATTCTTATATTTTTTTAAAGTCATGTCCTTATAAGTCATTTTACACTTAAACATTTAATATTAAACAACTAATTTTACCAAACATCTTTAACAAACAGCTAATACAATCCGCTGGTCAAACTAACTGATAGAATCAGCTATCAGCTATTAGCTGATTGCCAAACAGGGCCATAGCGTTTTGTGTTGTTTCCAAGCTTCTTCCCTTTTTCAAGTTTTCTTTTCCATTTTCGGCATTTGAACGAGAGCATCAAATTTATCATCTTTGATGCAACTCTATCCATAGAGGAAAGGTATTGCAACCCTAATGCTCCTAAAATTGGTTCATTCGAAATTGGATTAAAATTTTGCCACAGATCATGAAGTGAAATGAATGAAATTCATACTAATCTCACACAGAGTACAAAGCTTTATTAGAAACAACTTTTTCTATCAACTAAAGACAAAACTGCATTATCTTTAGACCTCAAATTGAGCGTATCGAAAAAACTTTCATTGGTTTGTTAATTTTTAGTACACATTGAGCTTTGTCAAAACTCACGGGTTTATGAATGTAATTGCTCAGGCTGCTCGTCGACAAATCCAGTAATCAGACGTTGGAATGGCATTGCAGCCACAAATATAAGAATAAAATACAAAATGTAATTTCCAGTCACAATCTAACATTGATAACATTAGTGACATTTCTCTCTACGTTAATTCTTATAGTGGCATAGAAACACGTTTTGCTTGTATGACTTTTCAATAGCTCCTAAGAATTCAAGTACGCTCTTTTCCTGTTATCTGAAGAGCATACAGACCAATATTCTGAAGAAGTAAATCTATTTCCGGGATCGATCAGCTATTCCGCAAGTTTGCCTTTGTTATATGCGAGCAGATATGTCACCATCACGGTCGATGAGAACACGTGTACAAATAAGAATGACGTCTTCCAAATTAGAAGACTTCGCTTCCTTCCCTCATTGTTCTGATGAATAGTATGATATGAAGTTAACAGGGCTTCCCATCGCCACTCTTTAACACCCAAAAAGAGCCTTTAGATATACAAATATCTGTCATGACCTGCAAAAGGCTATATTAGCTTTAGCAAACACAAGTATCCAAAATTCTGAACTCCACTTGCAAATAGGAAAGTAAAACCACCAAATGCAACTAAGCAGATGGATCCACTTTTCATCAGCCACTTCCATCATTCATTAGGAATATAAAAACCCAAATGTAAGCCCAACTTGTCTACTACCCTTCTTTAAAATCAACTCCAATCCACCAATATCATCAGGAATCTGACCGTGGAATTGCAAAAGTTACAGGAAAAGCAACTTGCCCATCAGATAATATTGGCGGAAGAGCTTCACACAAGAAAAACAGTGTAGACTAACAGAACTTGAAATGATACCAACAATTACAAGGTGCAATTAAAGCTTCTTGATATAAAAAATAAGCCTGTATCACTAAGAGTCTAAAAGACAAATGGGATCAGACCAAAATAATACTCAACTGAGCACTTAAACAATCATTGTGATAATTCAAAAACTTAAATTCTTAAATCCTACGCCAATTTCAAAACATCCAAGGCTCACACTAATCAGTTTTCCTTTTTACATCTTTGAACAAGAAAGGACTAGGCTCATGATAAAATAAAAGGGTAAAAGACAAAAACATCTTTTGCAGTTAGAAAAATTTTGTAAGAAATCCTTATCATTTGGAATTTTCGAAAAAAAAATCTTCTAGTTTAAACTTATCTAGAACAATCCTCTAGAGTTAACTTCTGTTAAAAAAAGAATAACAGAAGTTCTGACATGACGAAGTTAGTCCAGGTGGACCAATCAAAACTAACTGACGTAGAACATTTGACCCAAAATATACCCAACTCGTTTTACTTAACCAACCCAACCCATCCCGTAAACTAATTCTCCCAATTCACGTTGTCTTCCTGTTTAACCACAAGCCCTAAAATTATTTGGTGGAGGAGGAATCGTTTCCGGGTTGGGTTATAAGCAACAAGTAGAATAGTGGGTCAGCACCATACGATAACAGGCACAGGCAGTCGCAACAACCACCCAACAAAACCCAGTTTGCATAATATGCCATGACCTCTTTATAATGTAATCTATAGGCTTGCAAAGCCTGAAATTTGAAAGATTTCCATTATCATTTTTTTTCTTATCAAATCCACTATCACCAGCAGAGCCACCAGATGTTCCACTCTCATTCTTATTTGAAATAGGAGATATCCTTATGAGCAACGTTTAATCACCATCAAGTTTGAGTCCTTTATCTGGACCTGAACCTCATTATACAGATTCTTCTCTGAAAATTTAATGGTGGTAGTCTTTTCGTATTGTTCACATACATGGTTTCAACAAGTTTAGGGTAAAACTCAAGCATCCTTGTGTTAGGAATAAGGGTCACGAGGAGAGTGGATAGTTTATTACGGAAAAAAGCAACGACAAGGGTCGAGCAACAAAGCATCTTCGGAGGCCAGCGAGGAGGAGGACGTTGAAGGCGAGAAGGACCACGAGAGTCGCCCTTGGGTCAAGAAAGTCAAACTCCCCATTTTCGACGGAATCCACTCTCCTCCTCTGTGACCCTTGTTCCTAACAATACCACCCGCTGATGAAATAACCTTGTCCCCAAGGTTAAGCTCTGGGAATTGGCCTCGGATAAGCTCTTGGTCCTCCCATGTAGTTTCC
The DNA here is from genome assembly GCA_027123425.1 of Erythroxylum panamense. Classification (NCBI taxonomy): domain Eukaryota; kingdom Viridiplantae; phylum Streptophyta; class Magnoliopsida; order Malpighiales; family Erythroxylaceae; genus Erythroxylum; species Erythroxylum panamense. The sequence continues at coordinate 7,157,633 of JAOTIZ010000203.1, read as the reverse complement.
TCCAACGGTTTGCCCTGCCAATGAATCAACCATTGTTCACAAGCAACTCCTCAATTATGAAGTGTCCTGCTACCCAAGACCGTGGCTGGTGTACACAAATTAGGAGTATAGTCTAACTGCTCTTTATCTGGTGTTATCTAACACATCAGAACATTAAGTAAATCGTTACCTAACACCATGTCTCTCAACAATTCTCTATCACATGCATGTTGTCTCTTAGAGTGGACTTTAATTTTCACCATTACGATCACAATCACCATCTTCCATCGTTTCAAAAACCACCAAAGGGATCTCCATTAAATTAAATCAAGATTTTGTTGGTGACAACCAAAAATGGAGAAACCAACCTCTACTCTCTTGCTTTGTTCATTCTTGGTAATGTTAACCATGAAAACATTTTCCGTGGCTTTTTTACTTCCTGATGGACAGGCTCTTATTTCTCTTCCCTCAGCAACAGACCCATAAGCTAAGTCATCCTTTTCAGTCCGCTCTTCTTGGGATCCTTCAAGCTCAATTCCTCATTCACAGCATGGCATTACGTGTTCTCCACAAAGTAGAGTTATTTCTCTTTCCCTTCCAAACACATTCCTCAATTTATCTTCATTATGTTCACAACTTTCTTCTCTTTCATATCTACAACTTCTCAATCTCTCCTCTGCTAATATTTCTGGTACAATCCCTCCTTTTGGCCAACTTATCCATCTTAGGTTTTTAGACCTCTCCTCGTACTCTGTTCCAGGTCCTATTCCACAAGAAGTCAGTGGCCTATCCTCACTTCAGTTTCTATATTTGAATACTAATAGATTTTCTGGCAGAATATCTCCACAAATTGCTAATCTCACTTCTTTACAAGTTCTACGCCTACTCAATGGTTCAATACCATCTCAGATGGGTTCTTTGCTCTCTCCCCAACAATTACAAGTTATTGGCAATCCTTCTATGATTATAGAGTGTCAATTGTGATAATTTTTGGGCCTGTGGTTAACAGGGAAGAGAACGTGCATAAGGGAATTAGTTTACAAGGTGGGTTGGATTATTTTACGGGTCAGGTCGGATTGGTTGAGTACAACAGGTCAGGTATACTTCGAGTTAAGTGTTCCATGTCAACTAGTTTTGGTTGGTCCATATAGACCAACTTTTGTCATGTCAAAACTTCTATTAGTTTTTTTAATGGAAGTCAACTCTAAAGGGTTTTCTGGACAAATTCAAATTAGAGAGACATTTTTTCGACAATTCCAAACAATAGGGAGTTTTCCTAAAATTCTAGGTTTTTGTCTTTTACCCTAAAATAAATTACGGCTTTCTTTTGCTTAATACATGTTTGTAATTGCTAAATCTTAATGCTAGTAAAGCCATTAATATGTAGAAACTTTACATTTCCTAAACCATTTCAACCTTTAGCAGTTCAAAAGTTGTAAGCCTTTAGACACCACTTTTGTTTGCTATAAGAAAGCTCCTGTACCTAACGAATTTAGAGCAATTGACATCCAAAATTGACTCCCTACTCCCTGCCCTCCAACACTTGTAAATTTCAAACAATAATATGCTACTAACACTTGGCCAACAGCGTAAAAAGTTATATTCTCCAACCTCAAAGGTGCACAGATTACTAACCTTGTTATATTCATTATTAGCAACATCCCTTCTAAGAGCAAGCTTGGCAGCTTCAAGGATATCAGCCTTCTTAATCTTTGCATCAGGTCCCCTTGCCAGTAGAAGATCAATTACAACTTTCCTACAATGGAAGAGAAATTCTGAGAAGAATAGAAGGGCAATAATATGATTAATGGTTTGTAATTGGTATATATACTCCTTGGTGACCATCAGATGAACCTACGAGTAACAAAAGAATCATAGTTACCTCAAGGAATCATATTCTGGGTGATCTGATGATGACTTCAAAACATAAGAACCATGAACAAATGTTGCAACTTCACTTATGACTTCTTTCAGCTCCTCTGGAGGAGCATCAGCACCAGATGCTGCAGCAATTGTCATTCTAGGATCAGCCTTTGGAAGTGTAGACTGAGCAATAGCTAGATCCCGCAAACCTTGACAAATCAATTCAAAGCTGCAAGGAAATTTATGTAACTTAAGAAGGATGTATTACCAATAAAAAAGGAACAATTAGGATAGTAACTCCCATCAATCTACAAAATCACTGTAATAAAAGAACAGTATTCAACTCACAACCCCAAGAAAGGCTTTCTAAAACAAATAAAATTTAATCAAGTAGGGAGTCAGATAAAATTTGATCAAGTAGGGAGATTGTGACTCTGTTAACCTAGGGGATGTTGGTATTTTTTCCTACCAATTGGGGCCCTCCCTTCACCACCCTGGCCGAAGCCATGGGCAGATCGGATAGGTTTGCAACTCAGTTTTGGGGTTTGGCTCTGTCTACACAATTGGGCATTGGTCCTAGAACCAAATGAGCACATCAATATGAACTTCAGGTTTTGGCCCGAAACAACGGGAATTTTAGAAATGACCCATTTAAATGTACTTAAACGTTAGGGACAAAATTATAAACATCACCTTTGACTTAAAATAGTCAAGGACTTAAGTATGAAATACATAGAAAAGGGGCTCCTATTTGAACATCAATCAATCAATGTAACAATCTCTGATCCTACTCTCTTTCTCCCTGCTCTCTTTCTTCCCTCCTCTATCTTACAATCTCTGATCTCCTACTCTCTCTTTCTCGCTGTCCCTCTTCTTCCCTCCTCTTATCTTTATCTCTTCAATGTCATTTCCCCTTTCTCAGCCTCTACCTCCTTAATCCTTTTCCTCCTCTCACTCCTAGCTTTCATTCTCCTAACGATTCCCCTCTACTATTCTGCATCCTTCTTTCGGTCCCTGATCCATCATTCCCTGATAAGACACAGATGGACCTCGCTGTGCTGCAGCGCACCCTGTTTATCCCAAAAATCCGACGAAAATAAACTCCCTAGTCTTCACACCTTACTGCTTTGACGTGCATCCTATGAAGTGATTATTGTTTTGATGGGATCACTTCAACCAAGACAACAGAGGTAATTCCAAAAGTTTCAAGAGTGGTTACCTCCATGACAAGTCTAAAATTAATCAATAAGATGACCTCTCTGTTTAAGTAAGTTAGCTAACCATCTCACAATTCAACTACTAACTATGACATAAACAAGTTGCATCCCCAAATTAAAGAGAAATCGCAAGAAGAGCAATGATCATAAATCCTCAATTTTAGAGATCTGAAATTAACTCAACAGGAACACTCTGTCCCTTGAACCAAACTATGAATTCTGACAAATTGGCAGCTTAGTTAAAGACAGTAGCAAACTTTATGATTGCTTCATCATCAGTAAAACCTGCAGTAAAAGCCAGAATGCATACCTGCAAACTTTGTGGTTTTGGAATACTTTTGGGAGAGCCTTTAAAAGAGCTTCTCGTGTTTCACCTGTTATGCTCTTCTTCTTGAATACTCCACTCGTACCCTTAATTATGTTTTTCTCAGGATGCAGTAATCTTACTTGATTATGAACAACAGTAGGCATTGTCATCATATTTTTCTTTCCAGGCCCAGTTTTTTCCGAATTTTTTAAAGCATTTAATATTTTCTCTGTTTCTTCCCAAGATTTTGTTTGCTCCTTAAGAATTTCAGGATACAGTTTTAAGAATGGAGTATCAGGCTTTTCTTTAAATTTCCATTCCTTAGTAGAAACTTCAACTGCAAAACTATTCAGAAACTTCTTCATCTCTCCTCTAAACTTTGTTGAGACATCAAGTGTTGAACAGTCAACAACCAGATTCTTGCTAAATAGAAGAAGAACATAATCTCTTGCGGCGGTTACCATGCCATGTTGATTTGGGAAAAGCAAAGAACTTTTCGGAGTCCAAAGTCCTTGCACCAGTCTTCCATGATTGGTAAGGATTGCTAAAACATCTTGTATCGTGTCATCAGGAGCAAAGTGCTTAAGAGCATCAAACCGTTGAACTGGGGGGCCCTATAAAAGCCTCCAAATTTATGATACCAAGGAAAGTAAATGGAATAAACAGGTATTCCACATAATAGTAAGAAATGAAACACAAAAAAATGACCATCAAATAACAGCCATATGATTTCTGTCAAAAATGCAAAATAAGAAAAAACAACTCTAGCATGCCTCACCTTAGAGTTCAACTGCATATAAATATACAAAGCAGTGACTTCTCGATGGCAAACTTAAAGACAAGATAAGCCCTCGTTATGTAGCAGTAGTAATACAGTCGGACATATATTTCAAGCTGCAATTCTGGTGTCAGCATTTATTTACTGAAATTCAATCTTTTAAAGTTATTAGGCATGAATGATGAGGTGAGATCTTTAAGTTCTAGAAAGATAGATAACAGAAACTGGATCCTAGCACAAAGATGAATATAGATAGAACATCTGCATAAATTCACATGTTATAAATGGCTCCACCAAAATGGTTTATGTGATACAAAGATGAGCACACAAACATACAAGAGATGCAAATATATATCTGCATGTGCTTGCCTAGTGATGCTAAACTTCCAATCACCATTAGATTAACACCTTAGAACACATATTTGATGCCTGAACATGCAACAAACCTCTGAAAGGAGTTTCTTAAAACGCTCTTCCAATGGCAGCGAGAGCAAAAACCTGGAACCATGCATGTAAATATATGTCAGCAACATGCGGATAAAAACTGGGCTTCTTATTCAGATGAGAGCATTAGAGCCTAAACAAGAACAGAAAATAATAAAAGCATCCATAGACATAATGAAAATGAAGGTTAAAGAAGGTTTGCATATCCACTCATCAAGAATCTCAATATTTTTATTTTTTTTAATCTTCTTTGTCTGAAAATAGGTTTGCTTTGCTTCACGTATGAGAATTTCTACCAATTCTTCTTTTGCTCATCAAGGCTCACCCTAATCTCTGCCAAGATGCCAGAACAATCATTCAATGTATCTAGAGCAAATACAATAAACCCCTACAAAATCAAGATGATGAATAGTGAAAAGCACAAGGTCAGAGGTGGGAATAAAATTCTGCATCCCAGTCTCCACATCCATGTTAGTGTTGTTTGGGGACTTTCATAACTACACAATGAAGGAACCTCTACTTGTCTGGATTTGTATCAAGACACAAAATTTCCTCCCACATTCTTGTAAACTTTTTCAGGCCACAAAGTGCAAAATATAATCCAAATTTCAAGTTATCATACCTATACAAGCCAATCCTAGTGAAGACAGGAGCATTAATAGCCCCATTTCTGAATTAATATGAACATTTTTACTTTACATGTCATTTCAATTTTGAGAATAATAAATCTTTATTTGATATTTAATCATTATGGCCCACAATCATTTGGTTACCTGTGGATTGAAGGTATTGCATAAACATATTAATTCATACACTTCCATGTATGAAGCATCTATATTTTTATAGCTTATATGGGAGTGCATTCTTATAATCACATTACCAAAACATGATGAAGAACATTCAAGAACTAAAAGCATGTATTCACCTCCTTGAAGGACCTTTTGTTTTTGTAGTGACATCAGATGCTCCAGGGCATAAAGAACTCATATAGTCGTACCTTAAAATTACGTGAGATCCAATAATCAGAACTTGATGAAACTATTTGAAAATATTTCGGCTGAGGTATCTAAATTTGAAACAGAAAACCGAAATATATCTCACGGGTTCATGGCAAACTCTATCTGACAACTTTCTTGTGCTACCATTCTTTGCAAGTATCTGGTTGAGAACTCACTCTTGGAGCTATGAAATTTAAGTGGAATCCAACACTGAATAAAATGAGATATCCTCAAATTTTAATGATCCCAGCTCCCAAATCTACTAAAACATACTTCATGATAAAGGAAAAGTCAAAAACACTATAGCACAACCAGACAACCCTATATCAGCTAGTAAAAAACACATACCTCAGCATCTGATTTTTGCTCTGTTGCAGATTCCGTGTGCTTGTTCTGCAACACAAGAAAGAAAAAAGATTTGTTACTTGGGCCAATACCTTTCAAAAGAAGCACCATTCGGCCAAAACCCATTTCGTGTCAAGCATCAATTATTCTAGACTAAGTAGCAGGCGTGCCAAATATAAGGAGTAAAGCTTTATTAACCTTCCGGCAAAACGACAGCACCAATAATGACATTAGATGAGGCTTTGTCGGAAATCGAACTACTCATCTGATAATAAGTTGTTAACAGGATCTGTGAGTGCGGGTGTGCATGTGTGTGTGTGTGAGTCTGTCTGTGCATTTGATTGTGTGTGTGAGAAAGAGAGCGTTAGCATGTGAGAGAGAGAGAAAGAGAGAACCTGCTTTTTTGATAAGCTAACAGCTTTGCCCTCACCAGAATCTTCCACTTTAACAGCAGCTTCTCCATCAGAAATGAAATTGCCCTTCTTTTTTGAGTCACAGGGTTTTAGATGGTCCATTGATGGCCTCAGCTGCACCACTGTATGAATAGGATTTAGGTATAACTGCAAGATTAGAAACAAAAAAAAAAAAGAGAAAGTCATTTAGAACATTTTTTTTAAATAGATTTTTTTTATAGGTGAAAAACTGATTTAGAATAACATGACACTGGAAAAGCAATGATGGTGTTATTGCATTTTGCACCATAACAGCAAGAAAAATTGACAACACAAAACAATAAGCATACTGCCTTCATGTTGGCTGCAAGTTTCAACGAAATTGATTACAACACACTAGGTATGAAAAAATGCAGAAAAAGAGCACACGAAATCCATACCCTATTGCCAATCAGGACCCCGACAGCATAGCCAGTACAACGAGGTGGCTGCCATGTAGTAGACAAAGTCTAGAGAACAAGAGACGATATCAGGCTCCTTTGCAAGGCATATACAATTTTTAAGAAAAAAATTGAATAGTTTTGAAGTTATTTTAAGGATGGAAGTCCCTCATGTATAGACGAAAGGTTTCTTTCTCATATGAGAAAGCTACGGTGATCATCCAGTACTACTTGCACTAAGTTCCAAGAAGTAGGCTAATAAATTTATATTTCAATTCCAAAAACTCAGAAGCCAGGTTTTGGCAAATTGATTGATTTTCCAATATTAGGTTTTGCAAGGCACCTGCCTTAATGAATCATTGACAAAATCTCTTATGTTATCGTGCACTAGAGATGTTCACTGCACCTTTCAGATCCCTATTTGAAAACCCTATTCCAAAATAGCTTAAAATGTAAATCAATTAATTAAGAGCTAACGCCTGCCCCTTTACTTTCCCATTGTCTGTCAGAAAAGAACCAAGTTTGGCACACTCATAAACTCCTGATTGGTATCAAATACAGAAGCAAACCTGCTTTGTCATATCAAGTTTACTGGCAATACCAGAATCCCAATTTGTAGAATCATCAATGGCCAAATCAACCTCAACTTCCACAGTTGCAGGTTTCACTCTAACCTGCATAAGGTGAAAAATAATAATAATAATAAATTTTTTCCCCACTGCCCACTAAGGAAATACAATCAACCAAGAGAAGAAAAGAAGATAAGCAATCACCTCTTGACAACGTCCATCCAGGTCATAGGGTCTCCAACAAGGCCTCAAAGGATATTGCATGACATATAGCTAAAACAATTTTGCAAAAGATTAGCTGATGTCACACATCAATGTGCAGCAAGTAATCGACAGGCAATGCAAGTATAACGAAAATTAAAAATCCCTAATCTTAATATGTATGTTCCAAAAAAGTCTTTTACTTTGAAACTTTGTTTTAATTGATTTTTTCTTATATGGATTCATCTATTTTTCATTTTTCCCTTTTTTTCTTTCTGTTCTTCCTACTTAAACGTAAGCAGGAAAATAATAGTAAAAAGAAAGATTCACAACAGTTGAATGTAATTAACATGAAAGCATATATTCCTGATTAGTAATATTTTCAAAACATAGAAAAGAGAACAATAATCTATTACAAAGAAGAAAACACCCAATTATACTTCGAAATAGTTGTGCATTCAAGACCGAATATCAGCATCTTGCGTGTGAGAGTATTAACAGAGTTAACCTGAGTATTCTTGTCTACAGATGGAGTGAAGAAGACGTCAATTTCGCGAACAATCATATCCTCTTCTTCTTCTTCCATAACTTTTTCATCTTTATCTATCTCCATCGCGTCATCATGGTTGGAACTCCTCGCCGCCTCAGTTTCCAGTTTCACTGAGCCATTAGAGGCCACAGTCTGTGTCTTTGCTATACCAACAACTTTAGCTTCATCTTCCCCTGTATTGACTATTTTTTGTTCACCTGTCTCTGTTTTCGGAGGCGGAACTGACGGTTTTGGTTCCGGTTTGGGTTGCAGTTGCGGTTTTAATCTGGAGGATTTAGGCGCGAACCGGGTGACTCGTGAAGGAACCTGACTCGGTCCGTCTAGGTCGTCTAAGTCCATAGGTGTCTCTGTTAGTTATTCTCTCTCCAGAGATCGCTCCGCCGGAATCACGTGGTTAATCGGGAGAAGATGCGGTGGAGCCGGAGAGCAGGAGACAGAGGGAAGGAGGGGGCGTTAAATTCGTGAGAATGTTTACACATTATATACGCACGACGATGTCGTTTAATTTATAGTATTGGGGCTTCTGGAGACCTATTTGTACTTGGAAGGCCCACTAAACGAGCAACTATTAAGTATCAACTTGTGATTAGTCCTCCCCAAAAGAGTCATCATTAAGCTTTTGACATCACGGCAGGGTTCAATAATTATTTATCTTATAAAAGCATTGGTCCAAGTATTTATTTATTTGCAATTATTTTATACGCAATTGGATACATGAGCTTGCTCTCATTGGACTGTAACGTGTACTATTGTGAAGCCAGTACCCATGACTCAAATTTAATACGATGCTATTTTTCCAAGTTTATAATTTGTTTAATTTTAAAAGATCTATTATTACCTAATATAAACATGCTTTATTTTGTTATTTTTAATGATTCCGCTGGTATACATGCATCCTATATCAATGAGTTTCGATATTTGGTTGGTTTAGTTGTATATTGTGCTATATTTGTTTATTTCAAGGTTAATTTTGAACATGTTTTTATTGTTTAATTATATTGTCTTTGAATTTATAAATTATTTTATTGCAATGCATTGTGGCCACACTTTTATCCTTCCAAATTAACAAATAAATCAAATATATTTTGGATATAGATGAAATTAGTACAAAAAAAATTAATTTCATTAAGATTTTTGAATAATTTACATTATATTTACTTTAAGGTCAACACAATACAACAAATATCACTTTTGATTACTTTTCTTTTGCTACAATTTAAAATTCATAGCCAAAAGTAACTATTTAGCTACAAAATTTGAAAATCATGACTTATTAAAGCAATATCTCAAAAAAAATTATTTTTAGGCTTTTTTTAGACTACTTATTACATTTAGTTTCACTGTAAATTTTTTCGTAATTAATAATTTTTAGTGACATTTTTCATTGTGAATAAAGTTTCGTAACAAAATGTTTTTAGCAACCAAATATTTTTCGTAATTAATACTCAAATATATTCTAACTATTAGTTATATTTTCTAAAATTTTGTAAAAAAAAGCTTTCACTATGAAAATATTTTTATAACCAAAAGAAGAAGAATAAAAAAACGTGTAACTGACGTCATTTTATCTAGTTACACAACATTGTTTTCTCCGCTTAAACGATTTCTGAGACTTATATCCTAAACACAGACATCTCCTTTGGCTTTTCTGTTGTGCGGAAACGTGAATAAATTCGGAGTGAAAAAGAAACAGCAACAAGAACACCAAAAAAATTTATACTGGTTCGATAATGCCTACGTCCAGTTTGGAGACAACTGAATATTTCACTATAACAATGAGAACATACAATATTGTCTATCACTCAATTTTAAGAGACCCAAAATAACCCAAGTTCACTACTACTAGAAAAGAGAAGCAAAAAAAATATAAAAATATTTTCTTTTCTTTTCTCTCTCCCTCTCACTATTCTCTCTTCTTCTTCTCCCGAAAATGTCTATCTCGCTCTAACAATTTCTTCTCTCTTCTCTCACCAGAAATTTTGCTCTCTTTGTGCTCTCTCTTCTCCTCCTTCATTTGCTTCCCTTTTATAGAGAACTCCATGGATGAATGTCAACATTAGCTGCACTAACCTTCAATCAAGCCACCATTGTTGAGTCAATAATCACCACCGAAAGCAGGCTGAGATTTCTGACATTTAAGAAGGCAAGCTTCCATTTTTTACTTTCTTTTGAGACAATATTCAACATTTTCTTCTTTTGTTTTCATGTTCTGGCTATTCTAACAAATTCCTCTTCCATCTTCCATCTTCCATATTTCTCTTTATCGTTTTCCACTTTTATATTCGTGTTCTGGCTACTTGCTTCTGTCTTCGTGTTCCTCCTCTTCTATCATCGTGTTTTTTACTTAATCAACATCTGTTTGCCCTTTTCAGAAGTGTTCTTCTCTCATCGTTGTCGTTATTAGGTAGTTGTCTTCTTCTCTCACTACTTGCATTTGTTTTTTGCTCTCATCCCTCTGGCATTTACTTTAATTTATTGCCTCAACAGTTTTCTTCTTTCAATTTATGTGTTTTGCAAAGTTCTTCATATTTTGCTTCTAGAATTTTAGTTGCTACAGAGTTCTTCAATTTATTTATTATGGATTTTTAGTTAGGGATGAGTGAATTGGTTAATGTGTGGTGAATGTTCTAGAAAATGTTGCTTGAAAATGTTTTTTTTCCTTACCTTACTCTTTTGTGTGCAGCCTTGTTCTAGGAAGATTGATTATTATTTTGGGAAGATTGCTTGTTTTGGGAAGTTTGCAAAGTACCTCAATTGAGTATTAGATGCCTAATCGATACATTAAGTGCAGACTATGCTTTGTATTTATTGTTGGTCTTCTACTTTAATTTAGGAAATGATTTTGATGATTTAGCATTTGATGAATATGAAATCAATTAGTTTAAAGTGAAATTATTGAAAGAAGATGAATGTGTAAAGAGGAATTTATCAACTTCATAATCTTCTTTGGTAAGTTAGTATCTAAGATTTGGAAAGAGGGAATATTAGTCTATTTTAATGGAAACAGAAGAACAATCATCAAGTTCTTCCGGAAATGTTCTTGTAGAAAAGTAAATACCAAATAGATTTGGACATCAAAAACCCAATAACTCTTTAATATGCTAGCTTTATACTTTTTCCCTATAGTTCTAATATGCTTCAAAGCATTATACATTCATTAAAAGAGCTAGGAAGTTGCTCCTCCTAGTCAACTTGATAAGTTTGGAACTTTTTTATGCTTTAATACTGAAAAACCCAATAACTCTTTATCTTACTTTTATGATTTACTAAATATGTAATGTTTAGCCTGAATAAAATAGGACTTGTAATGGTTTGGTGCTAGTTTGGAGTTATTCTTCGAGTGCGTGTCACATTTCTTATTATGTCATTAATGAATTTATTTATTTTTTTCAAAAAAGGTTATCTATCTTTTATGATAAACCATTTTAAGTTATATATTTAGATGTTTTGACGTCCTATAGTTATGAATTCTACTAGAAAATTTTTGATGATGTCATTTTTCTTTATTATTTCACAAAATAATCTTGCTTTTATTCTTAAAATTTGAAATATAATATGTCTATGGTGTTTGATAAATTTTTCAAAATCATTAAAGATCACTTAAAAACCAAAATCAAGACTATTTACATACATGATGGAGCATAGAATCAAGCAATTTCAAAATTGTTAACTTAATATAACATTCAACATATGACCTACCCATCTTATAGAGACGAGTATATTGGCTTTATTGATTGCAAGCACTAGTTTTACGCTATAAGGTAATACTTGCATGCATCATTTTTTAAGTCCTGTGCATTCTGAAATACTAAAAACTATATATGATATGGCATGTCCTGTGATGATGTTGAACATATTTCCTTACCCTTTTATGTACCTTACTTTATCTTTAATGGTCCTACTTTTAATCCAAATGTCATTCACATTCCATTCACTTTACTAAGACTTGTAAGGAATTTGTCTTTTTCCAAGGTCACTCTTTAACATACTCCATCACACGTAAGTAATTAGCCTTCTTCAGCTCTATATCATACCTAGTGCTAGATCCTCACCCACTTTATATAATAATAACAATACTTATAGTATATCTCTTTCCAATAACCTTTTAATTCCATCACTATAGATGTTAGAAAGTGCCTAACTCACCCCCAAAAGCTAGCTTAAGAAGGGAGGTTTGCACATTATTATAAATTGTTCAATACTTTCATAGTTGTCCGATGTGGGATTCCTGACACACCCCTTGGTCCAGAGCAAGACTGGACATTTGATGGACATATTGGGCAAAGGGACATAACCGGGCACCGCCTCAAACCATCGAAACAAACTGGCTTTGATACCATGTTAGAAAGTGCCTAACTCAACCCCAAAAGCTAGCTCAAGAGGGGGAGGTTTTGTAGCACCCCCTTATCCTAGGATACGCACCTAGATGCCCGAAGGTCATTCCGGCACATACCCTAGGATAAGGGTACGCTACGTTCGATCACTACACTCACTTGACATAGCATCGTATCATAATTCACTTATTAAGCATCAATGGAAATTCACATTATTTCTAAATCTATCTCTCTTTTTTTCATTTCATTTCTCAAACCAAGAGTTTACATGTGTCTTTCGACCCTCTTTACATGTACATTAACAAAAGCTAGTACAAATGTACTACATGAAAGAGGAAAACATGACCATCTATCTAAGTCATCCCAAAAATTCCAGCTAACCGACCTTTGAGCCATGACTGCTCTTGTTAAAACACAATCTACACGGTAGTGGAGCCTCTCAGTAGCTAAAGTCGTTTCTCGGTCTTGAAAAGACAACGTTGTAATTTTGATGAGTTTTGTGAACTCAATGAGTGAATCATCATTGATGAGTTCTTCGGATTATAAACACATACCACATTTTTCACAGATAATCATTTAGATCATATTAATATTCTTGATATTCACATAACATGGTATCTCATATGACTACACAGTTCAATATAACAAACAGCTCATATCAATTTATCACTCATTTTTTCTTTGTATATCATTCAAGAAATTCAGTCTTATAATGCTATATGCATGAGACTCACATTATTCTTATTGTTGTGACCGAGTGCCTAACATATACTTATACAAATACTGACTCATAGGGCTCAGTCAGAATAAAATCACGGAGCATAACTTTATGTGCAGAATCAGAAATCACGGAGCAAAGCTCTACGTGGAAGCGCTTCAAAATGGCTACTTAAGTCACAACGTCTTTATTTGAGCATACATTTTATAAAATGCATCAATTACTAATTATGCCATATCAGATAATCACATGTGCTATTTAAATCAAAACTCATCATCATCGGACCTAAGTCCGGCATTCAACTTTCGTTGAGAATTCACATATATCATACAGGATTTTACATCAAATCAAGGTATTTCCAATACATATATCCATACAACAAACTCCTCGGACTTTAAGTCCGGAATTCAAATCAAATCATAAACAATTGATAATTGGAAGCTAAACAAATCAAATACATTCAAAGTAAATCAATCCTAGGAAATCATCTAGGTTGACTCACTAAACGCTCCAATATGCTATTACCTGGATAGTCCAGCAATGTCCGACTAGCGTCTGATGTGCTCCTTTATAACATACATAACACATTTACACAAATCACATTTTTGCACAAATATACAAATATTCATTAATGCACATCTACTTGTATGAAATGGGTACAATGCTTGTTCCATGACAATTCCGGGATACTTTTATCAATTTCCATCCTAAACTAGATCCTATATCAAAACTCATCCAAGTATGATTTATACTTAGGTTTATGCCTCACTAAAACTATTAAAATCACAATTCATTAGTCATTAGCTTACTTTCAGATTTTTCGAAAACACCCTTTTAGGTATACTGTTCTCACTCAATCAGAAGGTGGAATTGAGGTAATTTGGTCAAACTCTCTGCTAGAAAAGTGTTCCTCTATAACTTCTCATTCCACCGATACTAAAATCATTGAATTTAGTTCAGTACATTGGAAGATATGCCTCAAACATTATCGGGTTGTTCTTATTCAAAAACAATGTACTGTGCTTAAATAGAAAAAGGTAGAAGAAGTTCATAAACAGTAACCCAGAAGAAGTTTATAAACAGTAACTCATAAGAAGAAAAAGACAGAAAAAGTGAGTTGACAAAACACAGAAGATAGAAAAAGGCAGAAAAACCCAGAAGAAGTTTATGAACAGTAACCTAGAAGAAGCAAAACACAGAAGAAGATGCGTCAACAAAACACAGAAGAAGACGCGTCAGTAAAACACAGAAAATAAAAAGGTAGAAGATACAAAAGACAAACGATATAAAAAGCAGAAGGAAGAAAACTCAGAAGAAGCGAATCTCAGAAGAAACAAAACACAGAAGAAGATGACGTCATCACAGAAGAAGCAAAACACAGACGATACAAAACACAGAAGAAGATGACATCATCAATGACGTCATCACAGAAGAAGCAAAACACAGATGATACAAAACACAGAAGAAGATGACGTCATCAATGACGTCATCACAGAAGAAGCAAAAAGGCAGAAGAAGCAAAACACAGACGATACAAAACACAGAAGAAGAAGATGTCATCAATGACGTCATCACAGAAGAAGTAAAAAGGCAGAAGAAACATCTTCATCTTTGAACACCTTCCCTTATAAGGACCATAACCTCCAAGAAGGTTATTTAGATAAATCTATCTAGATTGGTATGAAAGT
>JAOTIZ010000203.1:7131161-7142710 GCA_027123425.1 Erythroxylum panamense | reverse complement strand
AAGTACATAGACATATATATGCTTGAATTTGTGCTAGTTACCGATGGCTATAAATATATTAGCTACTGAGCTGTGTAACTCAACCCATTATCTTCCCTCCTCAGGTGCGGAACAAGACGACTGTTAATCCTTGCAAGGCATCGAAAACTCCAAGATAGTTAGAGGCATTGGACTAAGTTAGTGACTTATCAAATAGCTTTGCAGGCATATCAACATTAAGCATCATTTTGTATTTGTATCAAGCTTTGATATGTATGATGTTATGTAAGTAAAGTTTGTTCAAACTCTTTGGTATTGTAATGACATAAAGAATTGAACTTTCTTTCGTGTATGAGTATGTTTAGCTTGTGGTTAAGTTTGGATGGTTAGATTTGAATGTATGCGATTGTTTAGAATGTTTGGATGTTGGGATTCTAGGTTTTATCTGAAAGGTTTTGCCGCTGCGAAATTGAGAGTTGGCCGCGGCGAACATCTACCGCGAGGCATTCATCGCGGCGAACCCACCACTTTCCATGCTGCCAACCCTTTAAATTTGATTGCTTCCGACTTCTTATTCGCGTGATCCTTACCCGAAGGCCCCAAGCGATCACCTCGGGATAAGGAACAGAACGTGGGGCCAACATCTAGAGTTTCCTCAAATTAGTTGGTTATTACCGGAGATTTCACTAAACTTATGAGAAAAAACGTGACATTTAGATGGAATGACGAGTGCCAGATAAGTTTCGAAGAGTTGAAACATCGGTTGACTACAGCGCTGGTGTTGACTATTCCATCAGGATTCAGTGGATATGTGGTATATAGTGATGCATCGCATCAGAGACTGGGATGTGTATTCATGTAATATGGTAAGGTGCTAGCCTATGCATCAAGACAATTAAGATCTCACGAGATGAATTACCCAGTACATGATTTAGAGCTTGCAGCAGTAGTTTTTGCTCTAAAAATTTGGAGACATATGGCCAGACATTTCAGATATACACTGATCATAAGAGTTTGAAGTATTTGTTAAGCCAGAAAGAGCTGAACATAAGCCAGAGAAGGCTAATGTAGTGGCTGATGCTTTGAGCAAAAAGTCGAATACCAGTGTAGCTCAGATTCAGTTATTGAGGTTACCAAGCTTGATACAGTTGAGAGCTTTGAATGTGGAGTTAAAGTTAAAACAAAATGAAGCATTGACAGCTACATTGAAACTGAGGCCAATGTTGCATGATCGGATCAGAAGAATACAAAGTAAAGATCCTGAAATGGTGAAATTGATTGAGAAAGTTAAGAAGAATATAGATTCTGAGTTTAAATTTAGAGATGATACATTGTGGCTAAAGCAGAGAATATATGTGCCTAATATTGATGATCTGGGGAAGGAAATCTTAGAAGAAGCTCATATGGTCGCTTATGCTATACATCCTGGTACTACCAAGATGTATAACACATTGAAACAATATTTCTGGTGGCTTGGAATGAAAAAGCAAGTAGCGGAGTTTGTTTCTAAATGTATAACATGTCAGTAGGTTAAGGCTAAGCATCAGGCTCTAGTTGAAAAATTGCATTCATTGCCTATTTCAGAGTGAAAATGGGAATGAATTACTATAGATTTTATAATGGGATTGCCTAAGACTACGAGGTAGAAAGATGCAATATAGGTTATGTTGGACCGATTAACTAAGTCAGCCCATTTCATACCAGTACGGGAGAGCAATACATTAGACCAGTTAGCTCAGAGATATGTGACTGAGATTATGAGACTACATGGGGTTCCAATGTCTATTATATCATATAAGGATCTCATATTTACTTCGAGATTTTGGAAGAGCTTACGGTCAGCTATGGGCACACAGTTAAATTTTAGGGCAGCATTTTATTCTCAAACAGACGAACAGAGTGAGAGAACTATCAAGACTGTTAAGGATATTCTCAGAGCATGTGTATTGGAGTTTCAGGGAGTTTGGGATCAGTACATAGCATTGATTAAGTTTGCTTATAATAATCATTATCATTGCAGCATTAGGATGGCACTGTATGAGGCATTGTTTGGTAGAAAATGTCGATCGCCTCTATACTGGGATGAGGAAGGTTTGAGAATGATTAAAGGACCAAAACTAATACATGATACTGTAGAGAAGGTGAAATTGATCAGGAGTCAAATAAAAGCAGCTCAAGATAGACAAAAAAGCTATATGGATCAACATAGAATGGATATAGAATATAATGTTAGAGACAGAGTATTTTTGAAAGTGTCGCCTTGGCGTGGTGTGTTTAGATTTGGTAAAAAGGGCAAGTTAAGCCCGAGATATATTGGTCCTTATGAGATCTTTGAGAAGATTAGACCTTTAGCATATAAATTATTTTTGCCTAACGAGATGTCCCAATTGCATAATGTGTTTCATATAAGTATGTAAGAAGATACAGATTTGATCCTACTCATGTATTACCGACTCAAGATATTGAGATTGATAGCAATTTGAGTTATATTGAGAAACTGATCAAGATAGTGGGTTATAAGACAAAGCAGTTGAGAAATAGAGTGATTCCATTAGTGAAAGTTCGTTGGAGAAATCACTTGACTGAGAAAGCAACATAAGAAATTGAGGATCATATAAGGCGAAAGTATCCCTAACTATTCAAATTATCAGGTAAGAATTTCGAGGACGAAATTTTTGTTATGAGGGGAGAATTTTAACATCCCGTTACTTGAATTAAGGTTAAAATGGTAATTATTAGAGATTAATGAGAAATTAGGAAGCATAATTCATGCGTATACATAATGTGACATACATATACACGACACTATTGATCTTTCATGTTACAATTATTTGTATATGCATTCATTGATATTTTTCGGCTATAATTAACTATTAAAAATGCAATTAAAATGTGAATTGTGAATTATTGGGGCTGAAAATTTATTTGGAGAATAAACTAATTATTTTAGATTTTTGGTGAATTTTTTAGAATTTATGAAAACTTGGGGTATTTTTGGAATTAAAAATAGACCAGTAAAATTATGACATGTGGCAATATTGAGCAGTGACACATATAGAACATGCAATATAGCTACTTAGTGTATGGATTCGGTGCAGCTCATTCCTTTGTTGTTATCTCTTCACCGAATGCATTGTTAAACACAAACAATTTTCTTCTTGTTTACCAACACCGAAACACCAGCTGTTTAGTCTGTACACTTGATTCACTCATACTGTCGAAAGCTTTGTTAAAGAAAGTAGGTGATTTTGGTAATGATTTAATGGTATTTTGGTGATGTTTGAACTTGACTGAATTGGTTATGATAAATGAAGTGAGTGGAAATAATTGCATAAATGAATATATACATACTCTGTATACTTTGTTTTTGGTGTACAGAAAAACAAATTTGGGTTGTTTTTATTGTTCACGTTTGAATCTGTGGAGTATGTATGAATATGAATTTAAATAAGTTTGATGATAAGAAATGAGAATTAAGGAAGGTTGTGGTATAAAAAGGGGTTAAATGACGTGAAAGTGTAGATATTAGTGAAAAGAAATGCATACGTTGAAAGTTAGAAAAGTGTAGGAAAATGGAAACATGCATGAATATGTTGGTTTCGGAACTGGATGTGAATATTAGATTTTGACTTATTTTTGTTGCATTGAATTGAGAAGAAAGTAGTATAAGTGATTTATGTATGAGTTGAATAATATAGGAATGAGAAAATTAAAAGATGCGCAGAAACATATATGTTGTAACGTTTCAGTAAAGTTGATGAACATGCTCTATTTTTGTTATATATGCGTAAATGTTTGGGAAATGTTAGGGATTGCTTGATGTGAGATTAAAGTTAAAGAGAACATAGAGCATAATGAGGTGTTATGTTTTAAGAAGGAGTAAGATGATAGAAAACATGGACTGAGGAGGGAAGGAAAAAAATGGAAAAGTGCAGAAGTTAGAAAAATGCAGTAGAGAGAGAGAGAGGAGGTATATGAAGTTTCGAATTTTTGATGTTTGAAGTATAAATTTGAGTATAACTTGTTTAAAGATTTTACTGGATCAGAAATGTAGAATGAATGGTTTAGAAGTGAGAAGATTAAGAAAAAAAGAAAGAAAGAAGAAGAGAAGAAGTGCAGTTCGGTGAAGAAGATGAAGATTTACATTTTAGAGAGAGAAAAGGTGATGGTTTGCATGTATGAGTTTATGAACTAGAGTATTTTACTGAACATCTTTAATTCTTTTACCTATAACTTCTTCATCTGACCTCCAAATGACTTAAAACTTCAACCAATAGATTCCTAAGACAGTTTTCTTTCCCTCCATGAAAATTTAGAGCTATCTGATTTGATTTGAAAATTATTGATAGGATGAAAGGGTGGAAGTCTGCTGGAATGTTATGAACTGGAGAATTTTCATAAACATGCTTCGAGATTCTGATTATAACTTGATCTATAGATTTCTAAATGAGTTTATTCTTAATTCATATTAAACTAGAGACATATGTCTATAGCTCTCTTGATGAAGAAGTCGAATTTTAATTCCGTCTCTAAGACTATCAAAATTGGCATGAAATTGAGTCTTGGCCTAGATGGTAGCACTACTAGGGATAGAAATCATATCCTATTGTTGTTGAATAAAATGTATCGATGTAGACTAGATTAGGCTAAAGTTTCTACGCCAATTCTTAGCTTTAAATTGGCATAAAGTTCGTAATTTTTTGATATTGGAATTGAGAGATATGAGTTGTACAACTTGATTACATGATCATACATTAGCCAAAATTTCAAATGTACACAGTTTGTGGTATTTTGAGCATAACTCATAGAATAATGAACCAAATTGAATGATCTTGGTATCAATAGAGACTTAAGACATAGGAGAATAATTTTTAAAAAAGAAGTGTTACCAAATTCCTTCACTTTCCTGATGAAAATAATTATGCAAAATGGACATGAAATTGTACCTTTAATCAAATCTAAGTTAATCAATTGAATGTGGATATCTGAATGACTATTGTTACAAGATTAATGATAAGAAATCCGGAATCGTCATGAATATGCATTGTACATATTCAGTATACATGAATGTGCATTAATGAATATGTAATTGTGCAATATTGTGATATGTGAATGTATTGTTTGTATAAAGGAGCGTATTGAACTACAACATCCAGACATTGTCGGGACTTCAAGGCAATAGCTGTTTAGAGCATATTGTGAGTAACCTAAGATGGTCTCACCTTATTGTTTTGTACATTATTGAACTGTATTGCTATCTTATTGAACTGTACTGAATTGTGCTAATTATGTATTGGATTTCGGACAATAATTTTCTGAGGCGTTTTGATGCATAAGAATGATATTGGAAGTGCTGATTGAATATAAATAAGTCTGCCTAAATGATTTTCTGATTCTCAACTGAAGTTGAATGTCAGACCTAGTCCGATGACTACTGCTACTGTGACTGTTACTATAATTGATACTAAGACTAATATAATGTTATATTACATGCAAATGAAATTGATTAAATTTGGTGACTGAATTGTGGCATGCACTTCATTCCAATGCATGTAATATAAAGGAGTTATGACTAATGTTGCTATTAATACTGTTACTGATAAGAGCTTTAAGCTCCCGCATATATGGTTCGAGCTTATGGCTCACTGTGATCAATAAGTCACAGATTGATTGACTGAGCCCAATAATTCGAGATACTATAAAAGCACATTGTCACAACAATATAAAAATGAATGTGAGTCTCATACATATCACATCCGCATATAATTTGAATTCATTAAATGATTTGCAAAGTTATGTGAATGTCATTATATGATTAAACTGTTTAACTGAGAAATGATTTATTTGTGATAGTATTTGATACTTGTCAAATGGATTTGAACTGTATGATTACATACTATAATTGATCTTGTTTTATGACATGAGTAAACAATCGAGGATGGTTACTCTGTTGATAGAAGGAGATGATACCCACGACCTCTTGTCGGGGTCATTACTTAGGAATCTTTAGCTAGAGTAGATGTGTCATGAAGAGAGTCTTCAATGACATAAAGAGTAATGAGATCCCCAAGACGAGAACTAATATCACTTGGACTAGATGTGACGTAGTCAATCTAGTAAGAGTTGACATGTGGCCTATAATACAAACCAAGCAGGGTATAAAATGGTGAAAAGACGAATTGCACTGTAATTGCCTATGGAAAGGTTTAGAAGTCGGATAATTGACTATCAAAGAGTTTGTATGTCAATCAACTTACTTTCCGGTAAATTGGCATCATGAAACCATTCATGAATTGCTCGGATTAAAAGATAATTCAAGTGGCCAAAAATCGGAAACCTAAAGGGTCACATGCTTAGGAGAATGAGGGAATGTTTCGGGGTAATATCATGATATGATCGTGGTTAGAAATGTTGAAAAGGAATGGACAAAGCAAATGTTGCATGGATGTCCAAGGTGGAGTCACGACTGTGACCAGCTAAGTCACGATCGTGACCAACTAATTCTAGCAACATATAGAAGTGATTTCTCATTATTTAAACATAGATATAAATAGCTAGGGAGTCTAGAAACATTTTGGACATTTAGAGGGAGTTAGAGGGAGAATTTCTTTACATGTCAAGCAAAGATTGCTTGATATTTATTGCATGTGATATAATTCTCTTCTATCCTTCCCATTGAGCATCCTACTTATGTTTCCATCTTGTTTAGTACTCAAACCTTCCCTACACACTATATTTCTTCATCTCTATGTGTTCTTCACTAGTGTTGAAGGTGTTTAGTATTTGCTACAACCCAAACAAGCAGAAGATTCAAGAAAGGAGGAGTATTTGCAAGGTACATATGCTATAATTTTATGTTCTTACATATTGTTTATACATACACATTTTGGGTTCAAGGGGGTATCCTGGGAGTTGGAACTTTGATTCTAACACTTTCGCTTCCTTGCCATGCACGTGATACATGCTCCTGAGCCTCTCCAACATAAATTATATGAATGAGTCCCATATTTTTTTAATAATAATTTAGTTCAAAATTTTTAATTTAAGTTTATGGGTCCCATAATATCATGTCAGATCCACATGGTATTGTAGGACCCACTTAAACATTAAAATATTATGAATATGTGTTAGGCGCTGACTTGGTAGAAAACTGATGGCGTCACATTGTCGTTCTATTAATTTAGGTTGAATTTTAATATTTTTCAAATGTTAGGGTTTAATTTTTACTATCTGAAATTTTAAAATTAACTTTGTTGGAAGATTTTAATATTGAGGTAAAAAATGACCGTTTTGCCTATCATCAATCTCTTTTGCATAGCATTTGCCAAATGTCTCAATACCAATACAACATCGTTTTTGTCCTTGACCCTGATTCACATGCCATCAAGAACCAAAAATTGCAACATAAAAAAATATGAAAAATGGTGAATTTTATACATGATTATATCTTGACACATATTAATATTTGTAGAATAAAAGGAAAATTGAATAGATTGATATAAGAAAGAAAAATAAAATAAACTTTTATTTTTAAATAAGACCTCGCTCCTTATGTAAAATTAGTAGGTATATTTAACAAATTTTAATTATAATATTGATATTTAATTATTAAAAATGATGTAATATTTAATTGACAAAATTTTAACGAAAATTTAAATTTTATTAATTTAAATTTTAATTTAGATAATTTTAAATAAAAATTTAAATGCTTTTAATTATTAAACAAGTAAATCAAAATTTAATACAAACATTAAAGAATAAAATGAGCCTTCAGCCATAAATATAAAAAAGAATGTATATTTACTGAAAAACCAAAAGTGTTAACTGTTTCGCAAACTTTCCGCAAACTTCTTTGACACCAGCAAAATAAAAACAAGCAAAACCGAAATAATAAAAATACTAGAAATTTGGTAATGCAGTTTGACACACTTTGCCTACGTTTCCCTCGCCCAGCTTAATAACTTTCATTGAAGTATAATAGATTTACCCAAGCTTTACTGAGCCGACACCACTCAATCCTTGACACTAGCTCTCAACCTCACTTCCCGTAAAAGAATTTCATACCCAATAATACGACCAACTCGTGTAAACCTCAATAGAGGATTTTCTTAATACTATTTTAATTGGAAGACAATAAATATAATTCAAGTGATGAATCAACTAACAATAAAAATAGAAAAACACTTGAAATAGAAAAATAACAAGTTCCCTATAGGTTCAGCTCCTCTAAAATATATCAGAAAATTGTCACCACAAAATATAAACGTTATCTGCCGAAACGTTATCAGTATCAAAGGCCAAGGATGTTCAGTTTTCTCACTGCTGCAAAGTAAAACATAGAATCTTGTTCACTATACTGGGAATTATCCATGCCAATGCCACACAAGCACCAAAGAGGCTAAACCGTAAATCAGTTACTGTAGCCACTGCAACTCCAATGGACACTGACAATAAAAAGAACAACAATGGAAGTAGCACACAAGAGTTTTCCAGAAGCAAGGTGACTCACGCAACTCCAACTTATGCCCACTCAGTTGCATATATTTTCGTATACAATTAACGCCCCCTACTTCATTGATATATAGGTCACACACAAAATTCACTGACATGCACAATTGTTGCTTTTGTTTATTTAATAAACAACTAATGCGCACCACCCCTGTTATCCACTCATGCAACATTCACTTCTACAGCCAATGGAAGATGTAACTCACACACAGAAGCATATAACCCCTATAACACGTTATTTTGCAATTTGCCCAGAAACCATCGCACAGACACAATCACAATTTTTTAAAACAACTAACTCTTTTCATCACTTTCTCACACACGCTCCTTCATCACTTTGTCGCACACACACTCCCGTGTTTTAGTAGACTTCTGCTGTTAATAAAGCATATGGACATTATGCACGTTATTTGGAGATTCTGCTGTGGATTGAAGATATACACAAATCTCTCACATAATAAGAGTCCCTATCAAACCATGCAACTAGCGAGAGTTCCACTACAACACCACATCACTCACGTGTCCAGCCACATAATAATTCCAATATCAACATGATAATTATATCCTATGTAGCACCCCACTCCCGCAGGACCCGAACCCGATATCGTGGGTGATATCTGAGTCTGTGCCTCATGAGAGTGGTATGCTAGAGCACTCGAATACAGTCAAACACTCAGTATAAATTTTTTTAATAAGATCATATGTGCGACAATCAGTGGAAATCAGTAAACAATTTGGGCCCACTTTAATTTGTAAACATTTTAAGTCATCATAATACAGTCACAGTATTTAGCCATCGAATGTACAAAAATTCCATAATCACATTGGGCCCAACTTTAATCATAAACATTTTCAGTAATTACATCACAATCAAAAGAATGTCAATAGCCACTTGGGGCCCACTGAACTACAAGGACTATTTTACAGAAATTGCGGAAATATAAATTTTTACAAGAATTGAATGCCACTAATGCAGACGTGAACTGATCCCGTCCTCTATTTCTAACTGGTATGTAATAGGCATACTCCCGTTTGTCTAACGGGGTACTCTTCAAGGCCTGAAAAATGATTGCAAATTTTGTGTGAGTTTTGCGAACTCAGTGAGGAACCATCATCGATGGTTCGCCCAATTCATGCAGCACATAAGCAATTCATAGACAATTTATTTAGGGGTGAGCATTCGGGTAATTCGGGCTGAATTTTCACTGTTCGGGCCTGCCTGAATTACCCAAAAAAATTTTCCCTTACCCGGCCCGAACCTGAACTTCCAATTACCCAAACTTAGCCGGCCTGATTTACCTGAATTACCTATTTACCCGGCCCGATTTACCCGAATTACCCGAATTATTCCAGCCTGATTTACCCGAATTATCCTAATTACCTTATTTCATATTTCTTTTAAACCTAATTCGGGTAATCGGGCCGGCCTGAATTTTTTCAGAGTTACCCGTCCCGGCTCGAAAATAATTCAGGTAATACACGGGCCGGCCCGAATTACCCGAAATTTAACATTTGCTTACCCGAATTAATTCAGGCCGGGCCGGGTAATCGGGCCGACCCGAATAATGCTCACCCCTAAATTTATTTCACAAAAACACATTCAGAATTGCCACATGATTTTAACCAAGCAATTCACACATGTACAAGGCATTCTTGCCTTTTTCCCATTTAACATATTCAATCAAATATGTATGCAATGCACATGTGACACTTTCCCATTTTTAATTACAGAGTTGTGATCGAGCGCCTGCAATTTCCCATATACACAATAGACGCGTCTTGGGAGTAGGAGAGCCCTCTGGGTATGCACTATCTCCCTTCGAGCTCAAGGCTCATTATCAGTATCGATGGCGACTCCAGTCACAACTGTTATTATCTGTTCATGCATTTGTGTATGAAATGCATATGATCCAAGTTCACAATGTAGGCATATAGCACAATTATTCCCCCAATCACAATTGAGCACATCACAATTAAGCAGTAACTGTACAATCAATTCATGTATCACACTTTCACACAGTAGAAGCAAGTCATCTCATAGAGTCACAAACAGATACACTTCTATGTCATAACTCCCAATACATCGGGCCTTCTGCCCGAAATCCACAGTCATACACAATCACAATTCCCGCCATTATTCCCCACATTGGACATATAACAATTGAATGAACCATCTAGGTTACTCACCTATAACTTCTGAGCTAATACTTGGAAATCCCAACAACGTCAGTAGGTTGACGTTCCAACCGAACCTCTATAACAGTGCAATTGCATAAACATTACCAAATGTATTGTCAGAACTATTTAAAGTTGCACATGTATCAATTAAAATGTGTACAATGCATGTTCATGACATTCCCAACCCTTTTCCACAAATTATCATCACAAAAAATTCCGTCTAAAAATTAGAAATCTAACAACACCAAAATCATTCAATTCGGACCTCTATAGGTCCAAAAATAAATAAAACACTGACCAGAAAAACAATTACCCGATCTCCGTATTTTGATCTAACCAATCCCGTCAATTTCTTGGCCAAAAATTCCCAATTTCTCCTAAAATGAAATTAAATATTCTACGAATCTGATGCCTCAAGAATCAGGTCAATCGGACGTCGGACGGAAAAGTTATTCCCAAAAGAAGGCCTAAACATATATATATACAAGGATACATCAAAGAACCAGGTGCTTTCCTTTTTTTTCCCTTTTTCTGTCCAAATTTCAGACATGCATAACTCTTTACTCCAAACTCCAAATTGGACAAACTTAGTGTCTATTTCATAGAGAAAAGCGAGCTCTACAAGTTTCATGAAGGCCACAAAAATCAATTTCACCCCTAAGGGTGTCAAAAATACACTCAAAGTTACTGCCTTCACAATGCCTCTCAAAGCAGTGCAACATTTTGTCAAAACAGTGCAACATTTTGTAAAATCCATAACTTCTCATTCCCTTTGCTAAAAATTACAAGATTTATGCCAAATGAAATATCAGAATGTGACCTACAACTTTCATGAACAACATGAAATCAAATTCAATTGCTAAGTAGGTCAAACAATTCAATGA
>JAOTIZ010000203.1:7113432-7131061 GCA_027123425.1 Erythroxylum panamense | reverse complement strand
AAAACTCCAAATTTTACAAACTTGGTATCGATAGAAAGATAAAAGACAGCTCTACCATTTTCATGAATGACTCAAAAACAAGCTCGGTCTCTAAAGGGGCCAAAAGTTCACTCAAAGATGGCTAGTCGATCAGCTCACCTGAACAGCAACAAAACTTCTAACCCTCATAACTTTTGACTCCATTTTCTAAAATTTCCATACTTTATATCAATGAAAAGATAAAAAACATAATCTACCACTTTCATGAATACCTTAAGAGGAATTTCTAACTCTATGAGGGTCAAAAGTTAGCTCAAATTTTCTGCCCTGGAAAAATCAATCCTAAACAACATCAAGACTTCAAAATATCATAACTTCCTATTCCATAGCTCAAAATTTCCATACTTTACAGCGTTGAAAAGATCAAAACAAAATCTTCAACTTTTATGAAGCACTTAAAGGAAATTTTCAACCTCTAACTAAGCCAATTTTCCAATCAAAGTTTCTGCCTGAAATTTGTCATCCTATACCACAACCAAACTTCCAAATTTCACATCTTCTTCTAATTTCCACAATCATAAATAACATATTTTACACCATTTAAAAGCTATGCCAAATCTCTATAACTTTCATGTAAACCACTTAATCCAATTTAAACCACATCAGTCCAGAATTTTCCTTAAAACACAGTATACGCAAACTTACCCTATGAACATTTTCCAAACACAAAGCAAAATACACTTAACTTCGAAAGATCATAACTTTCAATCCCAACATCGAAAAATATCATACTTCATGGCGATAGAAAGCTTTTAACATAAGCTACAAGTTTCATAAAGATCATTTTCTCAAATTCAGCCTAAATCAAAAAGTCAACTATTTATCCCCAAAAAGTCAAACTTTCTTAATTCTTCAAATTCTCACACTTTTTCTCTTTATTTCTTGATTTTCAACTTCCATTTCAAATAACTCATTCACTTTAACTTTCATATCCCATACAAATCTATTCAAATCCCAAAGTTATCAAAATCAAACGATTCTTTTCTTATCACTTTCCTTTAAGTATAAATACATTTATAACACAAAACATATACAAAAACACTCATTTAAGTTCATTTAATATTTCTAAATTTTACTAAAAAGATCGGGGTCCAACAACATGTGCAGAATAGAGGATAACCAAGCTAGTGTCATCGGTGGAGAAACGAACAATAGAGGAATGAGAGAGTTGCAGAATGGTTTTTGTTAAACAGTGAACTACGTGGCTTTTTGCATGTCTCCCATATGTCACTTAAACAAGTCTGCCACTTATCACCACACACACAAGCCATTTGTCATATACTTATGTTGCCACATGTCACACTAGGATTGGTCCAACTCTCAATATATATATATATATATATATATTTTTTTTTAAAAGAAGCCAAAATTCTAAAATACCCGAAATATACTAAACTTGCTAAATCACATTTTAATCACATTCTATAACTCAATTTATGCTCGGAAAAATGTCATGAATGCATGTTCAAAATTTGCAAGAGTCCAAAAATGCATATGCCTAAATAAGCAAAACTTAATTATGTAAAGCATACTATGCATTGAAATTTCTCAATACTCTAACCCGTAATATGGGGCGTTAAACATTCACATTCAAATAACATTTTTCATTGGACCTTAGTTCGACATTCAACATAATTGTTAAGCAACATTTATTTCATCATATTCATGTACAAGAAGCACATCATTAACTCATTCATACACCAGAATTATCGGACCTTCATTGTTCGGAATCAACACAATCAATTCGCATTCATTAAATAATTCAAACATAATATAAAACAAACAAGTAATTGGGTGAGGACGTCTAGGTTACTCACAGGTTGCTCCCGATGCTAATGCCTGGAAGTTTCGGCAACGTCTGGAGGTTGACGTTCCAGTTGCTCCTCTATAACAAGCAATATACACATATCACAATTTGGCACAATTGAAAGTGTTCTATAATGCACATGTAAGTATATAAATATGCACAATGCATGTTCATGACAACCCCAGGTATCTATCTATTATTCTCGTCACGTAAACATTCGTATTACCAACTCACATAAGTACCATATATACTTATGGCCTATACCTCAATAAAAATCATTAGAATCCCAATTCATAATTCATTTGATCAAAATCCAGATTTTTCCTGAAACACATTTCAGGTCTACAGAGCATGATCAATTGTACAATAAAGATGAAGTAATTTGGGAACACTTTCCTTTTGAGAATTGTCCTTCTATCTCTTAAGTTTCTAATGACACCAAGATCATTCAATTTGATTCAGTATTTCAGAAGTTATACTCCAAATAATTTTAGACTATTCTTATGCTGAGATAGCGCCCTGCATTCAACTTCCACCCAAAAATTGAAATTTTTAGAATCCAGTCTAGAATTTTATTTCCCAGATAATTTATAGACCTATGTCTCTAGTTTACTTCAAATCAAAAATAATTCCATTTGGAAAACTACAGAACAAGATATGCCCAAAATACCAAAACATGTTCAGTGTAGAGAAAAGTTCGTTGTGGCGAAGCGAAAAGTTCATTGCGGCGAACTCCTCCCGAGAGGAATTCTCGCAAAAATCTCACAAGTTTTCGATGAAGATGCCAAGAGTTGGCCGCAGCAAACTTTACCCGAGAGGAATTCTAGCCAAATCCTTCAAGTTCACTGCAGCAAAGTAAGGAGTTTGTCACGACGAACTTTCACAGAAGCATACCCTGTTTTCCAATTTCATGACAGATTTTGAGATTCTTAGAGATAGAATTTAAATTCGATGTCTTCATAAAAAATGTATCTATATATCTCTAGTTTAATCCAAATTAATAATCATCTCATTTGGATAACTAGAGAAAAAGTTATGGCTAAAAGACTGAAGCATACTCAGTGAATATTTTCCAGCCAATAATCTTCAAACTTTCCAAATTTTACACCTTACATAACTTGTACAAAGGTCACCATTTTCTACTTTATTTACTCCTCATTCTAAACTCCATTTCATCTCAATATCATTCACCAACAAAGCATGATCTAAATTTTATCATTAACCTAAAAACAGGGCATGTTCATGTACCTATTCATCAACTTCTAATTCTCATTAAACCATTTTTTTCAAAACCAATCCATCTTAAAAATATGTGTAGCATAACTCATAGTTTCTTACTCATCATATATAACATCAATCATCCATAAAACAACTCTTAGCCCATTATTGAGCATTTATATAAAACAAAACATCAATATATAGATATATATATATATATATATGTTCATTTCTTCACTAACATTCTAGCCTATACAAAACTCCTTGTCATGATCATTCAACCTCTAAAACATCTCTATAAATCATTACTCATCAAGCATATATAAAAGCAAGAAATTTACATACTCTTCATTATCCACGACACATACATACACAAAACACCATTTCATGTCAAACCTCTATCTATCATCATAAATGCTTCATTTAACCAAACTTATGATGAATAATGCCCTACTTACTTGGTTTAACTCCAAAATCTTCAAGAATATCAAAATTCCCTAGCTTCACCAATAACCCATGATCATCATCTTCTAAAAATGGTAGGGATGGGTTTTTGGTCAGAATAAAAGAGAGAGCAAGGTGAAGGAGTAGCAAATGGAAGATGAAAGGGTCAACGTGGGTGGAGATTTAAAGAAAAAAAATCAAGAAGAAGAGAGAAGAAGCCACGAAGGAGAGAAGAAGAGAACCAACAACAAAACACCTAGGTTCTTTTAAATAAGAAGCATCGTGAGAGATAAAAGGAGGGTCTTTCAATTAAAAAAGTAAGGACTTAAGATATGGTTTGGCAAGTGACGCTTATCACTTGTCACATGTCTAATTCTTATAACTTTAATCCAATTTCTATTCTAATTGTCTCCCAATTTTCAATGACACTTGCCAATAAATCTTAAAGTCATTTATCAAAATTTCCATTACCTTTGGATAGTAAATTCTACTACCATTTATCAATAGTTTTGCTACTTGGCAATTTTCCTAATCCAAAATACCTAATAATTTCTAGAAATTTCTCCAAAAATTTTAAATCAACAAATACGCTCTACAAATTAATTTTCAACACATAGAAACCACAATTCTCAATAACAATCACATTTATAATCAATTATACCTGGAATGTCCATGAATTCATATACAATCATTTTCATGTGCAAAAAAAAAATCACTATTCATATGTATGTGTATGTCATATTATGCATGAACATGAATGCATTTTCTAATCTCTCAATCATCTCTCATATATTCTATTCTAGCCACAATATGGGTAACGGGATGTTACATCTTTTCCTCAAAAGCTGCATACCCACACCAACAGATAGACTACTACATTAATTAGGAGATGTGCACCACATAGTCATCGCACACACACTCCCCCTTAATTTTTTATTCACTTCAATCTTTAATAGACTTTTGTTGTTTACTTCATGCACGCAAGTCACTTCACTGCACAACACAGCTACATTTATCTTTTTGACTTCAATTACTACAGTGTTTTTCTCATTGACAAATCACTTCTATGTCATATAAGCACGTGAATCCTATTGCCACAGAATCACATTCAAGATAGATGTTTGCCACAGATTACTAATATACATAAATCCCTGAAGAGTCCAACTTCAACCAAGTAACCACCACTTTAATTCAACCACATAACCATAGCTTCATTATATTTTTTTTACCACACAAGAGATTCACCACAGCTGTTAATAAGAGACTTTAATATAGTGTAGAATTCCTATAGGTTAAATCTTATATGTCTAATTAAAATGCCAAAACTAGATAATAGATATATACAATATATCCTAACAATCTCCCCCCTTTTAGCATTGTTTGTCACAAATATGAAACTTCCCTAAACAACATAATTGGACATATAACCGTCAAATACACAAATCATATGACAAATACTCCTCCTTAATCAAACATCAAGTTTATCCAATCATCCAAATTTCTCCCCCTTGGGACAAAAAGATGCCAAAAAGTAAGATGAATAATCATATTCTTGAATTTTCCCCATGAATGGAACATTTACCGTAAACAATTTGATGTCTTCCCCTCGGGACAAGACAATATCAAAAAGTATAATCATAATAATCAACAATGGGTGCAGCAGAAAAATCATAAACACGTCAAGAAGACAAATTGCCACCATTCAAAACACTAAGAGATATGCTTGAAAGATAGAAAGATACCCAAGAGATATCCATACCAATAAGAGAGCTGAGAAGTCTTTGGTGGAGCCAAATAGAAGTCATAATGCAAACTGCTAAAAAGATGGAACGACAATAGCAATATAAAGCTAAAGAACTAAAAAAAATCTTCCCTTTTTTGTTTTTGTTTTTTGTTTTTAACAACACAAAAAATACTTCAAAAATGTAAAGCACACTGTCCTGTGCCCCTCGAAAAATCTCAAACGTGGGCTTATTCCTCGTCACATTATCTCGGTCATCGGTTTCTTCTTTAGAAGTAACTGGCTTGTCGTCTATTTGACTAGCTACTTTACAAACAGTAACTAATTGTGAATCTATACATTTTCTTGTTTTTCCTTCACCACATTTTCATGCTTGTACTTGACCCTTTCTACTCCAAGCTTGCTTCGATACCATGGGATGCTGCTGGAAATTTAATAGGGAGTGTTTAGATTTTCGGTTTTGACCCCTTTGAAACATCATTTGTAATATCTTGTAGCATATCGGTCTTATATGCTCGATAACTCTACAAAAATGACATGTTGGTACAAATCTTCGATTCTTTCTTGATGTTTCTTTTTCTCGGACAGATCTTGACATATTATTTTTCTCCTCATTCACTTTAGAGCATTCATCCTTATAGCCAATGCCTCGAAGATCCATTTAACCTTACCAATTTTCATTAACTTTTTTAATTTTTCTGTGTCTCCATTCAATATTCTCAATCCCTTTTTAATACTTACTAATTTCATTCTAGCTTTACCAAGCTCATCTGATGTCAATATCAATTTCTTTTCTAACTCTTGTATGGTGTTCTTTATAAAGAGATTCTCTTCTTTCAATCTTTCATTCTTTCTACATATTTCACCCATTTTTTGTACATTAATTCGTAAGCCTCATAAATGGTCTCCTTTTTATCACTTTCATCACTGTCATAATCTGAGATTGAGCTTTAAGCTGAATCATTTGCGTTTTTTCCAAAATTTTCCGATTTACTCACTTTTTCGTCTTCAGTTACTTCCTTCTCGGTTACTGTTAAACAAGTAATTGGACTTTTGCTGTACAAAGTAACTAATGCATCACTATTCATAACTTCTTCTTCACTTCCGAATTCGTTATCACTCCAAGTGCTCGTATAGGATTTTCCTCTTCTCTTCTTCATGTTATTATCACACTCTGTTTGAACATGTTCGAAGCCTTGACACTCATGGCATTGAATTCTCTTTACCTTTCTTTCTCCCTTTTGAGTATTGGCTTGTTGTTTGAAGTTGGTATTCAATGAGCTCCCGCCTTTTTACCTAAACTTGGGTCTATCATTTTTCACTCTCTTCAGCCACAAACTGGATTCTCGTGTTAATTGCTCTACCTCCTCATTCTCGCCAGATTCATCTTCTAAGTCATTCACGACGTTACCAATCTTGGCTTATAATGCTAATCCTTTCTTCTTCTTTTGATTGTCCCTCAACAAATTCATTTCGAAATTTGTAAAGATTTCAATTACGTTTTTCAATGACAAATCATTGATGTTATGAGCCTCCTCGATTGCTACAATTTTTGGAATAAATCTTGGAGGTAGTGATTTCAACGTCTTTCTAACTAATTTCATATTGGAATATTTCTTCCCAAGTTGATGTGCTTGATTCACTTTATCTCGCAATCTATCATGAAAGTCCCCAATAGTCTCGTTCTTATCCATCTTCAGTTCTTCCAACCACACAGCTAACATCTGTAGTTTTGATGCTATAACAGATTTTGACCCTTCATGAATAATCTACAAAGCATCCCACGCTTCTTTAGCTGATTTACAAGTTGATGTCATTGAGAAGCGTTCTTCATCGATAGCACTGAGTATCGTATGCATTGCTTATGAATTTCTAAGTGCACTTTCTTCTTCGGCTCTTGTCCATTCAGATGGATCCTTTTGAATTGTCTCTTCTTTATTGTCAGTAATTGTCATATGCGTCCACCCATGTACTATCGAATGTCAAGCTTTTGTATCCTAAGCTTGGATGAAGATTCTTATCCATGATTTCCATGTAGGATAGTTAAAGTTGTCCAACAGTGGTGGTCTGGTGATTGATGCTACTTCTCTTATGATCATATTTGCGAAACTAGGATCTGCACCAACTTGTTACCAAGTTCTGAATCGGTGACCTTTTTTCTGATACCAATTAAAAAATCAAAAGTGTTAATTGTTTCGCAAACTTTCCGCTAACTTCTTTGGCACCAACAAAATAAAAACAAGCAAAACCGAAATAATAAAAACACCATAAATTTGTAATGCAGTTCGACACACTTTGTCTATGTCTGCGGGATCCTCACCCAGCTTAATAACTTTCACTTAAGAACAATAGATTTACTCAAGGTTTTACTGAGCTGACACCACTCAACTCTTGACACTATCTCTCAACCTCACTTCTCGTGAAAGAATTCCACGCCCAATAACACGATTGACTCGTGTTAACCTCAATAAAGAATTTTCTCAACACTCTTTTTAATTGAAAGACAATAAAAATAACTCAAGTGATAAATCAACTAAGAATAAAAACAGAAAACACTTGAAATAGAAAAATAACAACTTTCCTATGGGTTCAACTTATCTGAAATAGATCAGAAAATTGTCACCACAAAATATAAACGTTTATATGTTATCAGTAACAAAGGCCAAGGTTGTCTAGTTTTCTCGTCGCTGCAAAGTAGATCATAGAATCTTGTTCACTGCACTAGGAATTATCCATGCAAATGCCACAAAAGCACCAAAGAGGCCAAACCGTAAATCAGTTATTGTAGCCATCGTAACTCTAATCGACACTGGTAATGAAAAGAACAACAATGGAAGTAGCTCACAAGAGTTGTCCAGAAGCAAGGTGACTCACGCAACTCCAACTTACGCCCACTCAGTTGCATATATTTTCGTACATAATTAACGCCCCTTGCTCCATTGATATATAACTCACACATAAAATTCGCTGACATGCACAATTGTTGCATTTTTTTATTCAATAAACAACTAATGCATACCACCCTTGTTATCCACTCACGCAAGATTCACTTCTACAGCCAATGTAAGATACTCACACACAGAAGCATATGTCCCTCATAACATGTTATTTTGCAATTTGCCAAAAACCACCGCACAGGCACAATCACAATTTTTTAAACAACTAACTCTTTTCATCACTTTCTCACACACGCTCTTTCATCACTTTGCCACACACACACTCTCGTGTTTTAGTAGACTTCTACTGTTAATAAAAGTTGTGGACATTACGTACGTTATTTGGAGATTCTACCGTGGATTGAAGATATGCACAGATCTCTCACATAATAAGAGTGCCTATTAAGCTATGTAACTAGCGACAGTTCCACTACAACACCACCACTTCAACAGCACCCATCACTCACGTGTTCAGCCATATAATAATTCCAATATCAACATAATAATTATATTTTATATGTCTAATTTAAAATACCAAAACTAAATAAAAGATATAATATATCATAAATACATTTACCGTATCTACGAACTTGCAAAACAGCAAATTGAAGATACATGTCTCAATCCCTTTGGAATGCGTGTTAATAGGACAAGGATCAACGAGTGTGTATGTTAGCATCTGCAATTGACTTTATTTTGGCATCATTTGACGATTTTCGGACAAAGTAACGTGCTGTGAGTTGGAAGCTAACTCCAGTCAAGTAACAAGTGTTAAGAGGCTTCATGAATTAATTGGGCAAGCATGTTTTCCAATAACGTGTTTGAAAATCAGAATAGAGAAAACAATTACTCTCTCTTTTTTTAATGTTTGATGTATACTGTACTATATGAGAAGAGTGTAGTTGAAATTTACCTAAATTGATGAAGACAGTTTTTCGTTTGATACGCTACCAAAAGCTTTCCATTCCCATTTCGATTGGACTGTAAAGAATAAAAGCTTATTTCTCTTGGAAGATAAAGACATGAAAAGCAACGTTTTCAAAGAAGGATGGTGACAAACCCACCGTAATTGCTAGAGACATAAAAGCCCAGTTAGCTTTACATATCGATTTGCACATTCATTACACATTTTTAGCTATTGTAAGTGACTTTCATGCCATAGTTTTCACAGGGACTGGGCCAAGTCAGCTGCTCATTCTTATCCATCAGTTGCTTGTAGGAGAACAATACTTGGAAGAACAGATATCATAAACCTATTCTTATTACGTGCCTATTTTATTTTAAGAGTCTATTCAATTAATTTTTATATATACTCACAAAATATGATAGATATAAAATAATATAAACAAATGATCTAAATAATACGAACAAGTGATCTAAACTTGATACGAATAACCTCAACCTTACATTTGACAATTGATATTAAATGTTAGCCAACAAACAAATACGCATGGCTACTTATCAATCTAATTTGTCAGGAATCTCACATCGGACAAATATAAGAGCATTCAACAATTTATAATAATGTGTAAACCTTCTCTTTTTGAGCTAACTTTTGAGGATAAGTTAGACACTCCTACCATAATTTGTTTATTTTCTTCTAATTTAATATTTTAATTTGTACTTAAAATTTTAATTGATGAATATATATTTAAATTAAATCTGTTATTTATATAATTTATAGATCATTATGATTGTAGTTTTAGTTGATTTTAAATTTTATTAATATCACTGCTTGGGACATTTTGTGATTTCATAAAAAATTTAAGAATGGAAATAATTCTGGACGTTAGATGCTGGGACTTATTATCCAAGAACGCGCTTTAAGTGTAAAATGGACAGGAATTTGGGCAAAATTGACATCGAAAACAAAAGGAGTTTGACTTTCTAAGTAGAATAATTGGTACCAAACAAAACCGAAAAGAATATATAATTTAACACGGTGCGAGTGCCAGTGCCACAAAAATCATCGACTCTGAACACGTGCTCAACCCCTAGCCTGGTCGAAACCCAAAGTACCGAAACCTTCGTTTAGCTAAACGACAAAACATCGAAGAGATAGGACATCGCGTCTAGAAACGGCAAGTGGCACGGTAAATCCTCCGCCTTGTAATAAATGACGTGGACAACAAGTCACATTTAATGCCCTCGATATATTGTTAATTATATTGCTTAATCCTTGTGATGAACACTGAACCAAACTCACTTAATCCTTGTATTAATTAATGTATTGTCTCTTTCTTCCCCTTTTATCTTTCTCTTGTCTGAAAAGTTGGACTAAAGAGCAAAGACTTAGCCTTCTCTCTCTAAAAGCGTTTACACCAAGTTTCTCTGGTTCTTTGTCTCTGTTTTGCTCTATGCATCCGTGTTTCTTTTCCGACTTTACAGCACTGGGCATTTCTGGTTTCTGAGCGTTGACCCAGGAACAGTGCAGAATCTGGATTTTTATGGGTTTTTGGAGGGTTGGAATTGAGTCGCTGGTGATCGGATTTCTGATGGTGATTGTGTTGAAAGCTAAAAATTAAGTGGTCGGGTGATACTTGTGTTGCATAACAGTCTTTGGGTTTAATCATTGAGTTCTTTGGTTAATGTGAGATGTTGTCAGAGGCTGTCATGAAGGCTGGTAGTTGCGTTTAAACTAGGAAATAGAAAAAGTTGGATTGACTGGTAGCTGCGAGTGGTGTGTGCGTGTGTGCGAGAGACAGAGCTGAAACGAAGCCCTAGAAGAAAAGGTGCAAGTTTGTCCCTTAAAGAGGATCGTTGAAACTTCAAGTGAATGTTTCGGATTTTTTCACTTTTTTTTGTCCAGTAGCTCGATCTAAAAATAATCCATCCTTTTAGTTAATTTGCTTCATTTGTCTACTAGTCCTCTGGTCATGCCGGTCGATTTAGATAACTCCTCCACTGCCTCCGGCGAAGCTAGTGTTTCATCCTCCGGCAACCAGCCACCGCGTCCTACATCCACAACAACAGCGAAGAAAAAGCGAAACCTCCCTGGAACCCCAGGTAATGAAAACATCAACTTGAGTTTTGAACTCGTCGAAGTCAATATTAATTGTAAAGTTACATAGTGACTACGATTAAAATGTTTTCTTGTAGATCCAGACGCAGAGGTGATTGCTCTGTCTCCAAAGACCTTATTGGCTACCAACCGATTCGTTTGTGAAATTTGCAATAAAGGGTTTCAAAGGGACCAGAACTTGCAGCTTCATCGACGAGGCCATAATCTTCCATGGAAGCTCAGGCAAAGATCGAGCAAAGAAGTGAAGAAAAAAGTTTATGTGTGTCCTGAGCCGAGTTGTGTTCACCATGATCCATCAAGAGCACTTGGTGATCTTACCGGAATAAAGAAGCATTTTTGCAGGAAACACGGAGAGAAGAAGTGGAAATGCGATAAGTGTTCGAAAAAGTACGCGGTACAGTCCGATTGGAAAGCTCACTCGAAGATTTGTGGCACGAGAGAGTACAAATGCGATTGCGGGGCTCTGTTTTCGAGGTTTTTTTACATCAAAGTTCTGATCTTTGAGTTTTTTTTTTCCCTCTCTTTGGTGGTTTGGTTTTTGAAGAGTTACTGGATTTTCTTTGTGGTATGCTTTTGAAGGAGGGATAGCTTTATCACGCACAGAGCTTTCTGCGATGCTTTAGCGGAGGAGAGCGCCAGAGCTCAGACTCAGACTCCGAATCCGCCTGTGGTGAATAAGAATCAAGAATCGGACTCGATACCTCAGGTTGATTCATCCCTTCAGCCGGCGTCAGCTCCGGTAGCTACATCTGAATCGCCTTCGCTAGCTCAATCGCAGCCAGCTGCTGTAATATCATCGTCGGTTTCGCCAATTCAAAGCCCTGGTACAGTGATACAAATTTGGAAATTTTTGAATTTTGTCGATTGTGGTTTTGTCTTAAACTCTTAATCAACACGAAATCTTGGTTTGGTCTCCCTGTTTCTTAACATCTTGGAGTCTAGTAGTAGTAGTTTTTGTCTGTTACCGACTTTGTTGTTATTACGATGAATAAAACACCGTTAGCTCTGAAGAACTAACTGGACAATTGAACGCAAGAATTTCTTGTCCAATCTGTGGAATTTAATTTGCGCAAAGTTGAATGATTAGACAATCCGAAGAGATTCAAAAGGTATAGAGAAAGAAAAAGAGCGATGGTTTTAGCTGGATAAAGGAAATCATTATTGACTCTGCTTTTTAATTTAAAGGCTTTTTAATGGTAAGAGCCGACTTTTGATGACTTTTTTCATGAACTTTATGGCTTTTTTTGTTTTCAACTTTTGGTTAGAGCTGCCGGAAAATCAAAGTCCGATCATAGATGAAGTGCCAGCAATGGTGGCAACAACAGCAGCAGCAGCAGCAGTGGGGTGTAGCAGTAGTACTAGCTCAAGCAGCAATGGTAGCGCCAGCAGTAGTATGTTTGCTAGTCTATTTGCTTCATCAACTGCATCAGGAAGCTTGCAGCCTCCTCAAGCTTCTGCATTCTCTAACCTAATGCGATCCATGGCACCACTTGAGCGGGTGATTGACATGCTTCCATCCTCCTCTTCTGAACCCATATCACTCTGTCTTTCGACCAATCATGAATCCTCATTGTTTGGTGCTGCTGGGCAAGAGCGTAGGGCATATGCACCATCACCACAGCCGGCTATGTCTGCAACTGCATTGCTGCAGAAAGCTGCTGAAATGGGTGCTGCAGCAACAAATGCATCTTTGCTGCGTGGGTTAGGGCTTGTATCATCATCTTCATCATTGTCATCATCATCATCAGCATCTGCGCATCAAGACAATATGCTATGGGGTCAGAGGCAAGTTGAGCCTGACAATGCCTCAGTTCCTGCTGGCCTTGGACTTGGCTTACCTTGTGATGGAGGTTCTGGGTTGAAGGAATTGATGATGGGAACTCCCAATGTGTTTGATCCCAAGCATACAACTCTTGATTTCCTTGGATTGGGGATGGCTGCTGGCGGTAGTCCTAACAGTGGCCTATCAGCTTTGATTACCTCCATTGGTGGAGGTCTTGATATGGCTGCAGCAGCGGCTTCTTTTGGCGGTGGAGAGTTCACTGGAAAAGACTTGGGAAGAAGTTCATGATATTCTGCATCTCTATTTTACCTTGGATATTGAAGTTGTATATTCTATCTGCTATCTTTTTGGACAATCAGTAGTTCTAGAATACACAAGAAGGCAAAGAAATAGATATCAGAAAGCAACCATGAAAGCCATTTTTAGCAGTTGGGTTTTTTTGAAAATATTCGGCTGCAAAGTGCAAAGACGATGCAGATTTGTGATAAAAACTGAAGTTGAGAGGCCCGTTTCTTCCTTGTACCTGTACTAGTAGAGCTTGAGGTGCTATACATCCACTAAAAGTTACAAATTCGCTCAACGGGTGGGGCAAGATTTGAAAAGTATTTGCATGGAAGAAGTATTTTTCTCGAGACATCCTAACAGCTTCCTTTCCCACGCAAGGGACAAGCAGCTATAAGGATGAACCATGATAATCCGTGGCCACGGGTCGCGAATCAGGTGTAATCAATTAGGCCAATCTTGTGACCAGCTTGTATCAAAGTTTTGCTTCCTGTGACCTGTCAAATTATGTATTATGTTTGTTCTTCACTTCAAGTTTTCTTTATTCGGGTGTAGGTGAATGACATAAGATTGGTTGATGATTGGACCTTTTGTTAGTTGTTACTACCAAATACAGATTTTATACTCGGGTAAATACATGTTGCGTGTTATATTATTTTCTTTTTCTTTTTTAAACAATGAGTAGGTGCTTCTGGATTCGCTATTACCCTCCTAAGTTATCTCAATGCTTTTTCAGGGAAAGTTCAAAATGTTTTAGTACTCTTCCAGTTTCCTCGTCATGAGAGACAAGTCGAAAGTAATGGAGATGCAAAATATAAAACTTGTTTGCTGGACCACGAGGACCAATTCAATGACCTTGTAGGTTGGTGTTCGTCCCTGGTGAAAACTTTCTTTAACACCAAGAAAGCCGCGGAACGGAAGGATAAAAATAAGTGGAATAAGCCATCGAAGTCCAATCTCTGGTTGTCCTGACTTCTTATTCCTGTTTACTTTTTCTGCAAGAAAAAGCATCGTGTTTGCGTTTGTCCTTACTTGTTATTTTGTTCTGATCCACGTCTCCCTGCCCTGTATTGTTGAAATCTAATGCATGAACCAAAGTACTTTGTACTCGAGTATCATTTGCTACAGGTTGTAATAATGTGAGGCGTACATGTGATGCAATGTTCGGCATAAGTCATTTGCTTACTTATCCAGTGGGCAGTAGCTTCCTGTCAGAAAGTGCGATCGACTGGTGTCCCGGAATCTAAAAGTGTCTGTCTTTTTAATATTTTACAATGTTAAAAATGTTTAACAATATTATTAAATTTTTACGAAGCTATTTTCATTAATGAGCTACAACAAGCACGGTTAAACAGAGATTTCGAATCGAAGGCAATATCAAGATGCCGCTTGATTTATAGTATTTTTCAATCCAATGCATTTTGGAATATCATTATCAAAATAGAATAGTCAATATACCCTGGCTCTAAGTTTGCAATTTCTTCATATTACCCTTTTGAAAGCATTATAAAATACAGATTATTACATGATTAATT
This sequence comes from Erythroxylum panamense, assembly GCA_027123425.1. Taxonomy (NCBI): domain Eukaryota; kingdom Viridiplantae; phylum Streptophyta; class Magnoliopsida; order Malpighiales; family Erythroxylaceae; genus Erythroxylum; species Erythroxylum panamense. Next base: position 7,116,254 of record JAOTIZ010000203.1, on the reverse strand, counting down.
GTTAAATTAATCAAATATTGTATATGTTTGATTAAATATGATTTTAATAATGAATTATACTAAAATAATTAATGTAAATTAAGCAAAAAGATTATTTTCCAATATTATATAATATTTCTAAAATAATTTGAATAATTAATAATAATAATTCCGAATCCTTTTAGAATTGACTACTATCTTTCACCATAAAAAAACTGGTCTAAGTCAATAAATATATTAGATTAGTGAGAGTTTGAGCCAGAGAAGTTGTGTTTCAAAATTCAAATATATGATGAGTGTTTCAGTGTCAATAGGTACCCGTCGACATTGAAAATGATAATAGATGGAATCCTCTACCAGTAACCCAATTTCAACTCACATGTGGATAAAAATTGATAGAATAAGGTTGAAATTGGATTGAAATTAGATTTAAGGAACATAAAATTTGTTCCCCAATAACAAAGGAACAGCTAGATTGTGTTGCAATAATAGAGAACTAGCATTTATGGGTTCAAATTACCTGTTCCTATTATCCTATTCTTTATCCTGTTCTATGAGCATCTATCTATTTACTTTCTGTGAGTCCTATTTATTAAATGAATGGATGCTCATAAAATAGACTAAGAACAGATTAATAGAAACAGATGATTCGTTCCTAACATTTATAGCTTACTAAATTTTTTGGTCTAAGAACTCATGTCTTCTCTTCTTCTTGCTTTTAACGGTATTAAGACTAATTTGTGTAGCCACAAATGATTAGTAGCATTGATTTAGAAAGCTAAGTAGTATTTTATCCTTGTACAATAGGAGCTTAAAGATCTTCCCCTTTTGTTGTTGAGTAGGCAAAACCCAAATAGAAAGGAACGCTAGCAAATCCTTTTAGGCTTATTACAAGATTTGTCATAATGGCCCGACAAATCTTGTTTCAAATTCGATACCTCTAAAACAGAGTCAGATGATTGCCCATATATTCTTGGAAGAATAACTCAAATGAAACAAACTTAATTTGCTCATCATATTTGAAGCTCAGTCAGTCTTTTCCTTGAAGACTTGAAGTAAATGTTGGCCAGTTTGTACTCGGTTGGTGTTAGTTTATGGCCTATAACCAATCGCTTTGGTTGTAATTTAGTGATAAATTATTTAAAAGCATTCTTTATGTAATATCTCATTTTTTCGGAATATGCTTAGGGTTTAACCCTAGATTAAATATTGCATATATATGCATAACATTAGCATTCATACACGAATTAATATTTATGCACATTACAAGTTAGCATATGCAGTCAATTGACTTATTCCAAGATATGAAAAGTGTTAAGTGATCATGATGTGAATTATAAATTAATATATCTTGAAATTTGGTATGATTAGATTTCAATTAGTAAATTGGAATTAATGTTATGGATTAGGAAATTGATGGTTAAATATACATTTGGACTATGACAAATGCCAAGTGGTAGGATAAATTGATACATGAAAATTTTGGATGATTTAGCCTATAATTGAGTAACATTTGACATATTTAAATTGGTGACAAATGGACTAGTAATTAGTTGGCAAATGGAAGTTGTGCTTAAGTGACAAATGGCCTACTATAAGTGTGACATGTGGCAGCATATATATAGGATAAATGGACTGCATGCAAAAGTGACAAATGCCAATGTACAAAGGACACACCTAGCATCCAAGGTGTTACATTTCTGCAAGAGCGATTTTTGTTTATGCTCATTTCTTCTTCTTACACCACCGAAACTCTCTCCTCCTTACATCCCTGTATTTTATCTATGTTCCTAAGATTTGTCTAGAGGAATATTTTGGATTAATATATGGCTCAACAGTCTGTCAGCTGATATCAGAGGAGTTATAGTTTGTATTTTTTTATTTCTTTGTCATGTAAAACTTTTGTATAAGGATTGTAAATATTTGATTCAATGAATACAGTGTAAACTTTTGCTAATGAATGAAATGAAGTGTTGAGGTTTTTAAGTATTGTATATTCTTTATGATATCATTTAAGAGATTATGTTTGCTCTAACATACCATTGTCATGGGATATGCACTTGCATGTCCCCTGGATGTTTGGGTATATACTTTATGGTAGTGGGATGTTACAATTTTGGTATCAAAACATAGTTTGAAATCCATAGGGACATATAAGAGTATTGCCATATTGCATCAGTACACATCCTAACCTTTGGTGTGAAGCATCACTGTACATAACATATCCTCCATATCAAGATAGAATAGCTAATACTGGTGTTATAGTTAACCGATGCTTTACCTACCAAAAAATCCTCTAACAATTACCATTCCATCTGAAAGGCACATTTTTTCTCAGAAGTTTTGTCAAAGGGGTTGAGATCAGTGAAAACCCCTCAACAAACCTTTTGTAATAACCAGCTAATCCAAGAAAACTCCAAATCTCAATCACATTCTTTGGAGCTTCCCACTTCAACTGTAACATCCCGTCACCGATGGGAAGGGTAAATTGGTAACTTGGGACGGGTTAGGAATGTGAATGCATATTTCGGCTTGCACATGCATTATATATGTAACATCCCGTTACCGGAGTGATGGGTATATTGGTAAATTTGATCGGGTTAGGATTTGGTACAGGAAAAAGTTGCATTGCATAAGCATATGTATATATGTACATACATGTATGACGATTCCCGACGTGATTGTGAAATCAGAAATTTGGTTATAATAGGACAGGCGAGGAAGTTGATTTGGAGAATTGGGCTTTTAGGGTTTTTGAGATTTGGAAATTTGAAATTGAGGACTCAATTGGCTCTAGAGTAAATTCTATTTGGAGATTGGAAATTTGGAAATTGAATTTGTGA
>JAOTIZ010000203.1:7084859-7100390 GCA_027123425.1 Erythroxylum panamense | reverse complement strand
AGTATTGTTCTCCCTCACTGGCAAGAAATGGGCCGATTTAGTTAACCGGTCCACTATGACCCAGATCGCATCATGCTACCTCGGCGTCCTAGGCAACCCTATAATAAAATCCATCGTGATTCGCTCCCATTTCTACTCAGGAATAGGCAACGAATGCAGCTTCCCCACTGGAGCCTGGTGCTCAGCCTTAACCTGCTGGCACGTCAAACATCTAGAAACATACTCTGCCACTTGCTTCTTCATGCCAGGCCACCAGAAATGTTGCTTCAGAGTGTTATACATCTTGGTAGTACCAGGATGCATAGCATAGGCGGCCAAATGCGCTTCCTCTAAAATCTCTCGCCTCAAATCATCCACATCAGGAACATAGAGCCTCTGTCCCAACCACAAAGTCCCATCTCTCACATCAAACACAGACGTGCGAGCCCAAATACCTCCCGAAACCTGATATTTTTAACATTTTCAATCCAATTCTTCACATCTTTCAAAACATAATTCATGTTAACCCTAAATCATCACTCACACAACATGTTCCAACTCATATTAAACCCATATCAATCACAAAACATCAAAATTCATCATGATCGAAAACCCTAAAAACCAAACATATAATTTACCCATTCTATTACTTTACCACTCAAAACATAAATCAATAATCTAATCAAGAGGAATGAAGCTTAAACTTACTTGATTTGGCTTCAAAAGCTTCAAAGATTTCAAAAACCCAACTTTCCTTCCCTTCTTCCTCTCCTACGACATCTTCCTCCATTCTCAACCCAAAAACCCTAATTTTGTCTTTTATACCCTTAAGAAGGGTGAAAGGTCCAATCTACCCCTTTCTTTAAACTTCAAGTTTTAAAACCTTAAGTATCATGCCCAATTTGCCCTTATACAAATTCTTATCACTTTACTGCTTCAATTCAGAAATTTAAACTCTTAGGGACGGAATTGAAATTCAATTCCTTCTGATATTTTGCAGATCCATGTTTCTAGTTTATTTAGAAACAAACATTAACTTAATTGGATCTCTATAGATCACGAATTTCTCATCAGACTGAACCATGTTCAGAAAATATCCCATTCAAACACTTTTAATACAAAGTAATGTAGCCTTAACTTCAAAAAATCATTACTTTCAATCCCGATATCGAAAAATATCAAACTTTATAGCGACAGAAAGCCTTCAACATATTCTACAAGTTTTATGTGGATCAATGTCTCAAATTTTGCCTAAATCAAAAAGTCAACACTCTATCCTCAAAAGTCAACTTTCTTAATTCATTAAAATCACACACTTTCATTATTTCTTTCATGCCTATCAACTTCCATTTCAATCAATTCTTTTACTTTGGCTTTCATAAACCTCTCCAAATTTCAATGGCTCATGATAAAACAAAATTCCTAAATCATGTCATTAATTTATAGTGTCAAATGGATAGTCATTTTCAGTACCAAAAATCTCATCGGTACCCACTTAGCAAATTTTATGCAGAATACACATAAATCACTCTAATTCACTTTTTTAAACACATAATTCACATTTTTCACAAAAGTTATACTTATAGACACATATGCCGGGAATTGTCATGGATGCATGTACAATCATTTGCTTTTGCAAAAATTACCATTCATATCTATATAAAGGCCATTTAATGCATGTATATGCCGAGATACGCGTACACACTCACAACCTGATCCAAATTTACAATTTTATCATTCCCATCGGTGATGGGATGTTACATAGAAATTATCAATAAATAATAAAAATGAAAATAGACGTACAAAAGAAAGTCAAACCTATAGAGGAGGATGAGGCCCTAGTGGCAATATGTAGGACACTATCACCCTCAAGTACTGTGTGGTGTTGATGGAGATTATATCCACCAAATCTCTTATATATGACTGTATGACCACTATTTACATATTATGCTAGTCAATCATCTCTTGGTCCACAATAAGTACTGTGACTTTCTAACGTGATGGTACGGTAAGCTCCTCCATGTCTCAAATATCTTCACCATCATTCTCCTTCTCTCTAACTAGCTTATTAGGCCCTACATCTACCTCTAGTGCATGCTCAACTACAACTGCCTTATGTTCATTTTGTTGGTGCTCCAACTCCTTATAGGCATTGAATGATCACCTAGCCAATGCATATTTTTCCTGGTATAAGATGATGCAATTGGATGGGGTTTGTTGATGTGGTGCTTGGAGGTAATGGTGGAGTTGATACGTATCCACACCCATGGTTTGATCATCTTGGGTGAGAGCCTCCTCTTCTACTAATGATGGTCCACTAAAAAGTACAAAATGCTATCACCTCCTGTCTGATCGAAGCGGTCCACCATACATATGGCTCACAGAATATCTTTTGTAAGAGGTGTAAAAGCTCCAACCAATGCCAAACAAAGCTCGTTTCTAAGCACTTCCAGCCTTCTCACAAGCCTAGTGATCATTTATTTGTTATTTATTACGCCAAAGTTAGCTTGATGTAAGTATCCTCAAACTAATTGGATGAAAGAAAGTCAAAAGTGAATCTTCTTCTTTTGGCACATATAGTTGATGAAGAAGAGGTCTCTACAACTCCCCATGTTCATGCTCTCCCTTCTAATGCAAAGTGAGTGCACAAGAAATTTGTGCATTTACCTCATCATTAAGAACTAGAACCCCAAGGACTTAGACTTTGTTAGAAGGTAAGGCCTTATTATGGCCATCGTGTGCCAATAATTTTTGGATTTTTCCTCTGACTAGTCCAATCTAGGGATATCCTACTGGGCAGTAGGATCTAAGCATGTTCCTCAATGAATATGCTGACATAGAACTTGAATTGGTTTCAACTAAAGGACTTGAATATGAACATAAGGATTTAGTCATTCTCTTTTAACATCTTGGTATTATTGATCTCCAATATGCATATAAACTCCTAAGTCAGCTTCCTATAAAGTGGCTCCTAAACGTCAAAGAACTCGAATCTTCCCTCGATGAAGATAATCTCCTTTACTCCGTCTACTAGGTCCACCTCCCATAGGACATTCCAATTGATGTACCTAGGTGCCTTGAACTATTTAGTTCAAAAGGGCCAAAACCACTTCCTTTGAGTCTCAATGGTGAAGTGGAGTAACGAGTAGTCAGTTGCTCTTATAACACTTATGGTATAGTGGTGTTGCCTTCGGTGCACCTCTTTGGGCACAAGTCTTGGGTACTATAGGTCAAGACATGGAGGCAAAGGTGTCGACCCTAGGTCTCTTATGCGACAACTACCTTATGAACCTCCAAAGGGGTCATGGTGATCCTAACCTTGTCATAATATTCTAATATGAAGATAAATATTAATCAGTGAACAAAAAATGATACCAAGCACCATGTACATATAAGTGTTGAGTGTAGAGCAACAATATTGAAATAGAATAATATCCATATGTGAAGCCATAATGTAATGCATATAACATTTTTAAAAAATGGTACATTAACTATAGCATTCTCGTATTCATATTCCCATCATTAATGCATGATGTAACTATCACTCGTTTCCTACAAAGTAAAAAAGATTAAATCAATTAAATGCTCTCCTATGAAGATATTATAAATTCATTGAGGATATGTATTGATTAAACTATATACTTTAAAATTCATCCAACCAATACAATAATTAAAAAGCATAAAAGCAACTAATAAAGTGCACATTGGCTATCTTTGACCATAAATTTCACATACAATTCGTATTTCATCCAAATTATTCTCCTAGCTTCCCAATGCATAATTGATATTTAGTTAACTAAAAGAATAAATGAATCATGATTTTAATTCATCCATAAAACACAAAAATATTAAATTTTAAGGTATAGTAGGAAAATTATCAGGTGACACTAAAAACTTGGTGAAGAAAGTGTGAAAACAATAACTAAACCACACAAAATATGGTTGGGCAAGGCTTAAAAGAGTAAAATATCTCTAAAAGCCTAAGGAGAATATGAAAATTCAAAGAAAACTAATGGAAGATGCAATGAAAAATGAGGAGGGATAGGTGGAAAATGCTATAATAGTGAATCAAAGAAGAAAGATGAAAATTTAAAAAAGAAGATGAAAGTCTGAAAATAAAAATACCCATAATCCTTGTGTTGAACTTGATGGAAGTCTAAAAAATGAAAATAAAAATACCCGATACCCTTCCGTCTTCTCTATTTGTTAGTCTAAGATTTGGTTTTAATCACCTGCAAAAGAAAGAAAAGCTTCATTGGCACAAGGAGTCAAAACAATTATATATACAGAACAAACATATAAGAGGATGAAATATAATAGAAATTGATAAAAAGGAGACCAAACATATAAGATTTAATAAAAATATAGAGTTATTAAAGAGATTGAAATTTAATTGAAGATAGAGAATGAAATAGAGATCCAAAATCGAATAAAACTAAAAAGTTTTGTTGGAGATGGAGGCTGAAACAAAGTACTAGAAAAAAGGATAAGATGGACTATAGTTAGATGCTAGTTACGGTTGAGCAAAACCTAGTTAGTATATTAATTAACAAATTGATTTTTGTTTATAATCTTTATAAATACAAACCAAATAAAAAAAGTGGATGGATTCTTATTTTATTCAATTGAACCGATGGATCCAATTTAATTTCAAAATTATTGCTTAAAATTTATATAGAAAGAGAAAGAACAAATGATTTAGTGCGGGAACTAGGAACTACTTGTCGTGGGTTGGTCCAAATCCAAATTTGTTGGAAAGTCTATGCCACGATTACAGTGGTCCATGTTCGTAATATCACTTAAATTAGAAAGACATTTGGACGTTCATTTTCTCCTCTCCATGCATTAACATGTGGAGTAGGTTTTTTCTTTACAACCTGCTGCATGTATTCTATCTTCTGTCCATGGAAAGCCAACTATGTTTTTGTTATTCTTTTTTGACTTTTGTTAGGCTTTGTGCCTGTTGGTGCCCGACCTCTCAGCTCTCCCAATTAAGGTAAAGGAATATCAATAAAATCTTGGAAGATTATCCAATTTGCTCCTTTCCTTGATTTTAGGTGTAAGCTTTTAGTTAACAATTTCTTTTTTTTTTTTCCAAAAAGTTGCAACTTTTTAAATACAACTTATACTATGATCAACTTAAGTTATAATTTTCGCCTAATATCACGAAGACTTAAAAAAAGAAATCAAGTTGTTCCTATTTGATAGCATAGCTTATGCATGTTCTCTTGATCCTCCTTCTGTTTATTGCTTAGTTTTGTTAAGTGTAACAAAATTTACTAGCTAAAAACATAGTTATTGACACGTCCAATTTCTAGCACACTCGATTTGGCTAATTAGAGAAAATTTACATTAGATTGGCAACTAGCTATCTACATACCCTACATTAAGTTTTCAATTACACATACAGATTAACCCATTCCAGACCTTGAACATAACTGCTTTCAGGCCATCCCAGACCTTCCATCCCAAACTCCATAAAAAATGATGGCTCAATGGCTTCCATTGAGAGTGTTGAACTTGGACTATTAGTCGGACCTCCTTCTGTTCGTTCTGAAAGCTGTTGGATTTGTTTGTCTCTTTCAGACAGTTGCTCTTTCAGCTTCAAAACCTGAGAGTCCAAAATTAGAAAATTTTAATTATGTTGTACTTAGGCCCAAAAAGGAGCCCATTCTACAAAGGCAGGATATTTGTTGCTTGAAACTAACGTTTAGTAGATATTTATGTTTTCCCCTTTTCAACTGAATTTCCCAGGCGAGGGTGTTCTGTTCCTAGTCAAGTTTGCATACTTCATGATTATTTGGCCTTTTTAGTTCTGTTTCCTCAAAGTCTTTATCGATCCATGCTTTTACTTCAAAGTCTAAAACTTATGCACATACAAAAGATGGTGGGTCTTTTAATCATTATTAAAACTAAGCAAAGACATACTAGCTTTTCTATTTTCTTTTTGGGTTTTGCTTAGGGAACATAATGAAGTAGATGGTCATAAATTGCGGAATTAAGCGGCACTATAATATTTCTTTAGAGAAATAAGAAGGGCTTGGCTTAAGTGTACATGTGGCACAGAAGACACAGAATATCACTTCTTGTTTGGCTCCTCAGAAACAGAAGAAAAATTGTCAAAACGAAAATAACTCTCTAAATCCTTGGTTGTTTTGCTGTTTAGAATCTGAAAACAAGCCAGATGGAGAAAAAAGTAATTCATGCAACGGAACACTCTGTAAAAGAGAAAGCCTGAGGTTTTGAGGACTAAAACTTAAAACCAGAGCTAAGAGGAGCTTGAAGATACCAACCTCAGATTCAAGACGACATTTTTCAACGACAATATGTTCATGGGCAGACTTCAATTTAGTATACTCTTCCTCTAGCTTCTTGTTCTTCCAACGAGCCCTTCGGTTTTGGAACCACACTGCGACTTGACGAGGATCGAGTCCGAGCTCAGACGCCAGCTTGTCCTTTCTCTCAGACTCTAGTTTATGTTCACTGCCGAAATTCATCTCGAGAAGGTTCAGTTGCTCTGCAGTGAGCTTCCTCTTCTTCATCCCGGAAATTCCATCATCACCACCTTTATTCTTCTTTCGTCGCCGTCGAGGCTTAGATTCACCTGTATCAGCCAAAGTTGAAGGTTAACGACATGGATTAACATGCAAAGAGTAAGCAAGTGAAGTGTAGCTAGCTGACCTTGTTGTGGAACCATTTTAGTGTAAAATCCAGGGTACATCTGTGATATGAGTACCATATGATCATCAGCTTCGCAACTCATCTTAAATTAGCCCCACTTTTTCTTTCGTTCTTTGTGCTGCAATCAGATGAGTGTTGTTATATTCTTGTTACAAGCACTGAGAGTGCTCAAAAGGAACACGCGGCTGATTTATATAAGGGGTTGAGTAAGAGTCGAGGACGCTTTTGTGTTACTGTGACTTTTTTTTCACCGACGTAAGGACCTCAAATTTGTGAGAATTTCGAAAATGCCATTCATTATGTAAAAGAAAAAACATCCTATAAACTTCTAGAACATTTCATCATAAAAGTTTACGTACTAGACTCACCATTAATTACTTGGTACAAATTTGTTTAAATTTCAAGAAGGATTATATTCAATAATCAGGCGGATAACTAAAAGATTGATATAAATATTAATTTATTTAATGAGGGCCCAGATAATTCCTCTTTGGTTCTTTCTAGTTTCTAGTCCTTGCTGCTAGGGGAGTAGGAATAGTTAGGCTTTCCTAGTTAGGTGATTAGATAAATACTGAATGGGCGACTAATGAATTCACAGTGTGTGAACCAAAATAAAACACACAGACACCATCTTGTAATTTCATGAAGGTTTTGGGATCCCAAACTTAGGGCCAGACACTGACCACCTCGAAGGTAATAAACTATAAAAGTACGATTGGCCTCTGGATTTGGACACGCAAGTCGCTTTTGTTGTCCGATTGGGTTGTATTCTCCTCCTCCTCCTACTATGCCTTTACCTAGCCAAGCCATACGCTTCCACTAGCTTTTAGCTTTGGCTTCTAAGACAATGCGTGGCTCGAGATGTGGAAATTTCCGATTCAGCCTTTTGGTTGGTTGGTGACGACCACAACAACACAATATTTTAAAAAAAAATTGATTTCTTTTTATATTTAATTCAAATAATATTATATCAAAAATATCTTACAATATTTTAAATTTATTTTAATAAAAATATTATATAATTAATATTACTCACGTTAAATAATTTATGATTTCATTTTTTAGAAATTTCAATATAAAATTTTAAAACGAATAAAGTTATAAATAACTTTGTATGTCTGACTATCACTAGTAGATGTCGTCATGCTTGACGTATGGTTAATCACTTAGTTGTCCTCTTTTTGAGACAGGAGTAGTTAATACCCCACTAGTTACGTTTTATTCCACCCCTTTGTTTACTCGATCGAACGGATAAGTAGATGTTTTGTTATCGAAAACATAAGTGGGGATTACTCAAGTCAATTCGCACATTAAACAATAGACAAGGTTAAAATAGAGTCAGCAAAACTTGTGTCAAAATGAGCATTTAAAAGAAGTATTTAGCCAAAACAAAGTATAAAATATATGTGCACAATCAAGCGATGCTTACTTACATCTTGATTAGTTCATTTTCTTAAACTGATTAAAGTAAGCAAATACACATTAAATGAAGAGACTTCAAGGGTATTCTCCTTCTTGTTGTTTCCCTGCTGTTTCTTTTCAACTAGCCATTTTTTATGCTGTGATACACCAAACATAGAGAGGAGTCTCACCAAATATTAACATTGTGCTTTCTTTATATTTGTTCACTACTCTTTATCTTCTCCAAGTGACGTTCCCTTCTTTTAGCCCTCTACCTTTTGTCTATGTTTCTAATTCAAGTAGAATAAGAATAACAAATGAACTGTAGTGGAAAACTCTGGCTGATGTGTCAATTCATTGAAGGAACACTACTAGCTCTCTCATCGATTAGGTCACTTTCTACCCCTTCTTTCAGCAGCTAAAATGCAACATGAAGACAGTGACAAGATGGTATAAAGATGAGTTGCATTGGCTTGACCCTACTTTCCCGGAATATTCAAGTGGAGACAAGAAAAGCACGCCCACTTTCTCCTTTCCAAGGAAAAAATCCCTTCATAATGACTCAGTAGACAACTAGACAAATAATATATATATAGGTAAGAAGAAAAGAAAAGAGTTGAAACGAAATTCACAAGGCAAGAATTTTGTTGCAGAACAATCACTTTGAAGATATTTTTAATGTCAGGGGTTAGTACTTAGTAGCTTAACTTACTTCAAGGCAGGGACCAATGGAATAGATTTCCGGAAAGCTTATGGTCTAGTTCCTTCCTGCCACTATCGACTGACATCTTCTGAAACATCCCAACAGGCAAACATTATAAGAAATAAAAAGTTTTTTAAGTATACCCCATCAGTATGGCGGGAGAAGCAATAGATAATCGTCCAAAGGAGATAGCTAGTACGCGTATTTTTTCCAACGCTAAATGATTGTTCGTCCTTTTCCATGATCAATTGGAAGTGGGGTTGTTTTCTTTCTTCCGTTCTTTTACACAGTTTGCATATGTTTTGTGGGTTGGATAGATGATTTCTGTGACCAATTCATTGCTCTCCAAACTTTTTTCTCTCTTGGGGAATTGTCTTTTAACGGAATCACACTCTAGGTTACACTTGGAAAACATCATGTCAACATCATCAGAGATGATATGTACTTCGCAGTGCATCTATCGATCTTCTATTGGCTACAGGTTGTGTGGGTGGGATGAATGAATCACATGGTAATATCACTATTACTCTATTAGACACTAAAACTTACGATATATATAACTCCCCGACTTTAATTATCTTTCACTTGTAGTAAATGAAGGGGGAAGGTTTTTAGACACTTTCTAGAAGTTAGAAAGTCTGTGACCTAACAAATTCTTCTAGTGAACGGAACTGCTTTGACTTTTCTTAACCGAAAATTTATACGTATGTTTTAAAAATACTAATTTTGTACATCTTAATAAAATTTTAAATTATGTATTATAAGATTGTTCATTAATTTTTTAAAGAATGATCTATTTGATATATTCTTTAATTTTTTACATCTTAATTTTGAATTTTCAAATTGAGATCTGCGATTCAAAAATATTATTTTAAAATTTTGATTTGAATTTGATGCAGATGTGGTAAAATATATGAAATTGTTATTATTGAATTGGATTGAATAACACTTTAGTTGGTTAATTAAAATACATAATTCCTAAAATTTTATTCCGTACAAGATTTCCGAAAGCAACGAAGGAAAAAAAGAAGAGTATTCAATAATTTCTACTGGTTCACAATCACCCCCGTCGACACCTACTCCTGTAGCTATTCTCTAGGGCTAAATGGCTGGCTCGAGCCAAAGTCCAAAGAAAATGAGAATTGGAGTGACAAAGGCAAGTTGGCTAAGCAAAGTGCACATGGGTAGCAACCAAACACTTTAACACGTGTCAACTCCCCCAAAAACACGGGGGGACCACGTAGTTTATCCATCCACGTGTAACTTTCCCAGTTTCACAAGACCCTGCCCTCCAATCACTGCCTTTCTTGGGTTCACGTTTCACTTTTAACGGTAGCCGCCATATTTTAACCTCCACGTTCCTTATACTTTAGGCTTAGGGTTGGCTAGTTGGTAAACGGGCACAAAATGATAAACCTCGTCGCTTCAATTAACCTCATAACTATGCCAAGTTGTTCAGGACTCAATATCATAGTAATAATGAGGTATTCGAGCTCATGGTTTCCTTTTTCAATGTAGTCTTCAATTAAACAAAACCAATTGTCTTTGGTTAGTTTATAGTATTATATTAATAATTGATTTCTCATAATTAAAATTAAAATGGACACATAAAGATATGTTTGCTCACTTAGTTATTTGTTTCATTACTCATACTAACTATTTTTTTATTCACTTCATGTCATAATTTATTGTTGATAGATTACTTTAAATTTGTTGTTTACTTTTGAGTTATTAATTTATTAAGTGATTTATTTACATAATTTCTAATTATTGTATAATATCAAGATCAACGTATGTCCTAAAAATATTAATTATGAGTTCATAAGTTATTTAAAAATGTCTTATAAAAAATTCACCCAGAAATTAATATGTAAAAATCTTTTTCCCTTTGTTAGATTTTTGGATTTGATAAACTGGGTACTTATCAAACAAAGATATAGTTTGGTAGTAACTTTTTAGACGTACGTCCTTCAGTTTGCTTCTAATACTATGCATGCGTAGGAATTATTTGTTTTACGTCTTCAATTGGCAAGTCCAAAACTAGAGAAGATTAAAGGACTTCAAAGCTTTGGTCATAAGAGGAAATAGCAGGCTAAGCTGAAAAGGAAGATAAGAGGGTGCCAAAGGTCTCCATTCGTTTTATCTACTCTGTATCCCTTATCTGTATGACTTCATACATGCTTCAAAATCTACAAGTCAGTCTAAACATGTCTGCTACTTTCTTTACGTCAAATTTTGCAAATACAAATCAGTATAGAAGTGGATAAAATGCATATGCTTTAACTGGGGAACAGTTGAGAGTGAAGTTGGAGTAAGGGGTGTTTAGCACTTGTTACACACGGCAATAGCTCTATCAATCATGGAAGAGTTTTTTTGACAGCTATAATTTGGACCACTTGAATCAATGTGTGACACCTATCATAGGAGTTATAAGCTGAGAGGAGAAGAGGGGATTACTTCTAATATAAGAAGAGAAGGTGCTCTGGAAGGTTAAATGGTGCATTTTTTGACAGGGTTCAATCAATTTGGGTAATAATCAACTAGCACCATATTACAAAGTGAGTTCTTTAGAGAGTTTCAAGAGAACTCAATAGGGTACTCAACCCCATGACCTCTAACCACTTTAAGGGGCAGGATGGATATTTCCAACCATAATTGTTGATGTTTAATTAATTATTTTTCTTATAATATATTGAGTGGTAAGAAAGGATAAGGATGAAACTTGAGAGAGATTAAACATTTGATATGGAGAGAGAAGAGATAGATTCTCTCTTAAGCAGACAGCTTAAGTAAATTGTGCCCTACTCATGCGCATGGTGTGGTACTGATTCCCTTTAGCTTGCTTTTTCTTGGACTTGTTTATATATTTCAATGAGGTTTTGTTTTAACCAAAAACAAATCAAAACTATTAGGCTTTGAGTTTAAACTAATGGTGTCATCATTATCCCGACACCAGCAGCTCTTGTTTCCCGTCCTGCAAACTTCACTTATATGCTTCATGGTTATAGGCTAATCAGATTTTCTTTTCTTTTTCGATTTGGCCTAATCTAAGTCTTCCCCTTGATTAAGAAAAATTACTCGATCCCAAAACATCTAAAGCACCTATCCTAATTGGGACCATGGTACGTATTAGACATTTGTCAACCATGTCTGAACAAGTTTGAAAAAAATGGTGGTCCCCTTTCTTTCTTATTAGCTTTAGATATTGGCAATGGTAAAAAAATAGGGAAAATTTGCATTTCAAGTTCATCTTTGAAGCTTATTTATACTCTTTATTATGATATCAGGGGAAGGAAGCCACTACTTTTTTTAGAGCTTCATTTATAGGATCTGGCTCCTGCCTGATTAGGTATGGTATCTACAATATAAAGCTAAAACCTAGAAAATGGCTATTAATCAAAATCATTTTACTAATCAAAGTATCAAGAATTAGATTTTGTTAGAATGACACCCTTCTACCCTCTCATCCACATAAAAGATATAGAGTAGGGAGCTAATATGATTAAAAACCAGCAACTTCTTCCATACGAAAATGAAACTGCATACTAGGGACGTGGATTGCCACTAGATTTTGAGTAGCACTTACCCATATGAGGGTATAATCGTTCCCTTCAAGTCAAATTTGTTTGTGTTGTACATGCCACACACAGTCTCCATCCATGTTTCCCTCCTTCCACACCAAAATGTTTCACGCTTTCTCCTTTAAGTTCGTGCCAAGTTTTATTACGTCAAGTTAGTATAAACAAAAAAGCTACAAAAGTTACCCCCTAGATTTAATAATTTTAGATTTCAACAACCCTTGAATTCCGCCTTAAATTAGGCCCGTAACTGGGTTAGTTATGACTTGCATTGTATTTTATTAGGCTCTAAAATCAATGTGCTAGCTAGACATTAGCCTGCACATCAATTGAACTACGGACCAATCAGCAGGCAAAGCTTGGCAGCCAATATGGTTTTTAAGAGTGTTGTATTGAACAAGAATCAAGTATTAAAAGCAGTTAAAGTTTTTGAAAAAGATCTTTATGATATAATATGAAGAATTTTCAATACGGGAATCATACCACAAATACTATGGAGCCAGTACCAGTGTCACAGTCTCATAAACAACTTAGTCATTGGTTATCAAAACGAGGGTCAAATGCTTAAAAAGCAAGTTGATAAGAAATAGAGGCTTTACCACTTTGTCACTGAAAGATAATCCTTCCTAACTCGTCACTGACCTATTAAAAGTTACAAGTCCACATACACAAACCTAAAGTTAAATGATATATTCCCCCCAACACGTAAAAAGCAAGAAATCTCGCCAACAGCTAGGTTTGTATCTTCTGGAGACCTTAATTAGCTTATAATAATCAAAGATTCTAATCTTTCAGTAAAACCCTTTTATTCTATTCTTCTAGTTTATGATTAACCATAACAGACCGTACGAGACGTGGCTTGTGGATGTAAACTAGTGGGATATGTGTCCTAAACAGTCACGATTGCTTCTATTTTTGATGATCTTCACGATCTTTTTACGTACTTCAAAGCTGTCTTTTCTTTACTTCTGTCGATTGCCTCATCCTTCTATTAACTTTAGCACATGGTAACCCACTAAGCCAAGCTAATCTTTTCTTAGTGATACACAATAGTCTTGCAACTTTAATTAGTACAAACACTTCCTATGTGTTTCGAAGAAAACGTGTTGAGCTACAAGAGAGGACCCTTATGGTGTAGGTACGGATTCTCGCAGGCATTAAAGGGGGCATGGTATGGTGATTTCTAGAGTGGTCTCTCAGATGTATACTAGATCTTAAACTAAAAGATACTGGTTTCATGGTCACCTTTTCGTGTCCCAACTACTTTTGTGTCTCTCATGGTGGTCCATGCTATATGGGAATTTTATGGAGAAGACTGAAGTCATAGAGTTGGGGTGAAATGAAATGAACTTTGCCGCAATCGATACATCAGTGAATTTCTCGATGGTCGGCCCCTACCTCAGGCTCAGGATTTGTTAGGAAACTTTTATGTCATGAATAGAATCATAGCCATACGTAAGGCAAGATGACTCATTTTGCTTAATGACTAAATTGTGGCAATTGTATATGCTAACTAACAATTATCAGCTATTAACTATCGGTTGAGCCATAGAAAAGTATCGTACCCTTGTTCTATTATCATGCATGGGTCACAATGCTTATTTGGTTATATTCTTAGATTGCTGGTCTGCTTCGATAATCAAACAACGTACGTAATCCTCTTAATTAGTTTGCGAATAAGCCACAAAATGAATTGAAAGCAAATTGTTAATTTTTTATATTGAATTTGGATGGAAATTATGAGGCAATTGAAGGAGGATTTCACATCATTAGTGGTTTAATTTTTTTTTATATTAGTAGATTCCGTAATTGTTTAAGTATGTAGTATATAAATTCCGGAGTTCAATCTCATTCAACCGGCCTAAAATATGGGTCAATGTAAACATCCAAAGCTGAGGTCTGGATTTCTACTACTTCTGCAGATAGCACTTTTGCATTGGTCTGTCCACAATTGACAACCCAACCCAAAAGGGAGGGGAATTGAAGTTCAAACTCGACCCGATATGAATTGGGTCGACTAGAATTCAAAAAATCCATGTAATTTTAAGTACAACATAATAAAATTATTTACAACGTCAAACAAAGACGAGGATGACGTCATTCGTCTTACTTGTCATTTTACCAAATAAACCTCCTGGTATAAACGGACCACTATATAGTAATAGTACACATACATTCCATAAAGTGCAAAAAATGGCGGCACAAAAAGTACGACGTCGTTTCCACATCATCGAGCCGACACGTGGCCTGTCAATCAAAAGTCAAACACCTGCAAGTTTACCAAACTCCCGTACATATCCGATTGTGAATTTAGCTAAAATCACTCCAGAGTATATTAGAATAAGTAACAATACGCGGGCCGGCGATTGTACAGTCCATCAGACCGGATCCGCTATTAAAACGACAGTTTTTCTAGTGTTTGGGGTTCCCAGTTCTTGCCTGTGATTGGGAGGAAGGATCGATTTGGTTGATATGGGCAAAGGAGGTGGTTGCGTCCCCAGCAAGAAGAAACAACCGGTCGTCATCTCCGACGACTCACTTGCCCGTCCTGGAGAAGCTCCGATCCGGGCCGAGGACCATGCCACTAACAGCGCAGCCACCACCATCCCCGCGACAGAATCGATCGCGCCGTCCGCGCTGAAGATATTCATAGTGTTCTACTCGATGTACGGACACGTTGAGGGTTTAGCAAAGAGGATGAAGAAGGGAGTGGACGGCGTCGACGGAGTGGAGGCCGTGCTCTTCCGCGTGCCGGAGACGCTGACGGCGGACGTCTTGGAGCAAATGAAGGCTCCACCGATGGACACGGAGATTCCGGTGATCAGCGCGGTGGAGCTGGCGGAGGCTGATGGGTTGTTGTTTGGGTTTCCGACGAGGTATGGTTCTATGGCGGCGCAGATGAAGGCGTTTTTTGATTCGACTGGTCAGTTGTGGAAGGAGCAGAAACTCGCCGGGAAGCCCGCCGGATTCTTTGTTAGTACGGGAACGCAAGGTGGCGGTCAAGAAACGACGGCGTAAGTTGTTAATGTGATGAATTTTGATTGTTTGGTTTGATAAGAATTTTGTTTGTTAGAATTGGTCAACGTTTTTATACAATTTATGTATTTGGGAGTGGTTCAGCCGGAATCTGGCCGAACGGTACGTTGCCGTTTGGATCCATCGTTTGGCAACCTTCTATGATAAATCTGA
>JAOTIZ010000203.1:7022120-7036622 GCA_027123425.1 Erythroxylum panamense | reverse complement strand
AGCTATCGTTATGGCCGAGCCTACCACAGAGAAAGCAAAAGACTGGAATCCGCTCATATTTGAAAGTAGCATAAAAACATTACCCCGTGGATCCACAATTTTTTTTCTTCTTTTTAACGGCTGGCGAACATCCATTGTCACCCTGATCCGCATATAATCAGCATTACCCATCTAGATAGCCTTGGCATCATATTGGACAAAGCTGCCAATAAAATTGCCGAATTGCGTTGCAATTTGCTCAGAGACAAAACCAGCCGGTAACTGATGCACTTACACCCAAAAATCTGACATCTCCAATGACACATTGGCTGGATCTTCCCCCTCCGTAAGGCGGTGAAGAATAAGCAGATGTCTATTGAAGGTCCATGGTGTTTCATCCATAACCCGATCTACATCCTCTATATAAAAGAAGCGGAAAAGGAAACGCTTTCCCCTAACCTCAGTGATATTCACCCCACCCATTGGATGCCAAAGGTCTGCCAGAGCATTCCTCATGGCCTGAAAATTAATCGGACTAGCGGTGAGAAATCGACCTACCAGGCACAAGTCATAACCTGCCGCCCCCACACCTGCAACCTCACCAAGCTGCCACTAATCCTCCTCATCATCAACCAATGACAAAGTCGCAAGCTGTTGATCGATACCAGATACCAAGAACAAAGAACCAATAGACAGAAAACAGAAACTACAAAGCCACTAAGAGCTTACAAACGACATACTGGGGAGAAAAGCGAAGCTTTGGTGTTATTTCATACCCAAGCGAACAAAAGCCTGGAAAAAAGGGGGGAAGCAACTAAGCAGAACAGCAGAGCGATCCTGAACACGGTCCAGGAAAAAGCTCCGAAGGCAAGGGGGTGCTCCGAAGAAATCCCAAAAATAAAATCACCAGGTGAACATCGACCACGAAATGTATGGATCTAGCGATGCGGGAAGGCCAAAGAAGCCCAACAGAAAAACACGAAAGAGACGCAGACACAAGAACGAAACAGCAGCGATCGTAGGAGAAGGCAGTGAGCAAAATACACATCCAGCAACCATCACATACCCTGAACCTCTTTTATTTCTATTGTAATAAATAATAATAACAGGTTTCCAGATTCTCTGGCTGCACTGATCTGAATCTGATGTGCATATTTTGAAAAGGGTTGAAACTAGCTCCCGCCCTTGTCACTTCAGTACGTGTAGAATAAGACAGAGCAGCAGTTTCTAGATCGGCAACGGAGACAGAGTTGAGGAAAGAACAGAAAGAGTGACAAAAGTTAAAACAAGGGGACATGAAAAGTTGAAAACCGCAGTGTTCGGAAACCATCGAGTGGTCTTAAGATCTACTGGCCCAATTCCCAAATGCATTCTTCAGCATGCAATTTTGCGCCGGCCATTGAATTTCAGCGATACAATCTTAAAGACATTTCTCAGTCAGTGGTCATATAAATGTGTTGAAAAGGAATGGGAATTCTAAATATTAGAGAGGACATAGAGGTTTGAATCTAAATTAAATTTTAATTAGAGAACGTGTCGCAACCTATCTTATGGAGAAGATTCGTCATTCATAAGCATGGTCTTGCTTCTGGAATCTCAACCGCCATTTTTATTTTAAAAACAGGTACAGCTACTACAAACGTGAAAGGATAGATAGTAAAAGCGTACAAACTTGGAATTTTTGTTCACGACAAAACCGACTTTAACCCAACAATTATTCCTCAAGAGCCATGCACGACCACTAAACTTAACATATTAAAAAAAAAAATTCAAGAACGATCGATAACAAATCAAGTAGAGCATCATGAGGATGGAGCTTTCGCTTTCAGGCGTTCCCAGCTTGCCTGACATTGTTCAGCCACCTGAGACAAAGCAACTTGAGAGGAACCGTCTTCACTTAACGCCTTCTCGGCGCTGAACTTCAGTTGTTTAACTCTATCTCTAATTTTAATTCCTTCTTCGTCCACCATAATTGTTCTCAGCAACTTCTCTATCTCTTCCCTCCTAATTACTTCCATAGATGGCAGAGCTTTTGATCTGACGGCTACGCCAAGCTCCTCTGCCAACAATGTCGCGTTTAGTCGCTGCTCCGCGTAGAGAGGCCAAACAATCATCGGCACACCGTTGCTGATGCTCTCCAACGCCGAGTTCCAGCCACAGTGTGACAAAAATCCTCCGACTGATGGATGGCGCAAGATGTCCGTCTGAGGACTCCATTGTGGAATCACCACACCCACCTCTTTCGTCCTCGTTAAAAACCCTTCTGGCAAGTAGTCCAACATCTCATCCCCGCCGTTCCCGGTGTTGAAAAAAGATCCATCTCTTGCAGTAGCGGTGGGTGGTCGTACCACCCAAATAAACCTCTGTTGACTTCTCTCAAGACCCCAAGCAATTTCTGTCATCTGCTCCAATGACAATGTTCCTCCACTCCCAAACGAAACATAAACTACTGATTCCTTGGGTTGTTTCTCAAGCCAATGGCAGAACTCGAGCCTCGTACTCGGTTGTCCAACTGCTCTAGTCAGCGGACCAATCGCTAAAACAGGTATCTTAAGTTTCTGTCCCAAAAGTTTACTGTCTCTCAATGATCCAAGAGTTGCGGATTGCAAATCTTCCCATGTATTGACCAAAATCCCATCACTTGTCGGAAATTCCTCCCCCATCCGCACGTACTCTAAGTATTGCTGATCAGTCCGGTCCAGCATCGGATCAATAAGGTCTATGGGTCGGATCGGACGGCAACCCGGAATTTCTAGTGGCTCCATTTGATCAACATACTCTCCTTTCACCAACTTATCAAGGGTTGGAATATATATACTTAGTGCCACGAACCATGCATTACTAGGAATGTACAGAAACTTTGGAATCCCTAGTTCTTTGGCGATCACCAAAGATTCTGAACCAAACAAGTCGACGATCATAGCCGATGGACGAAGCTCCAACGAAGATATAGCTGATTTAAAGGCGGGTCTGATTTCACGCATCATAACGCGAATTTTTGTGATCACAGTTGCACCAGGGTCGATCAGGCCAGAGATGTCAACGGCTGGAAGCTCAATGATTTCGACCAGTTTTGTGTTCACGGCTGATCGGAGAACTTGAGTTTCAGCCTGCGACGATTGAGAGGTGACCACAAAGATTGTCACATCAAAGTTGTAGAGAGTTACCAGACGTTTTCCAAGCTCTAAGACGGGGATTAAGTGGCCCAATCCAGGGCAAGCTAACATGATTAATTGGGGTTTTGAGCCAGAGTTCTCCATGGATAATGGCACAAAGAATAATAGTCTGAAGCTAAATTATAAAAAGAGATGGTTGAGCTTCTTACTATATAGGCACTGTAGGTATGGTACGTATCGAGTATACATGGGATAGGATATTCTGTCTAATTTTACGATGTCTTATTCTGTCTTGTGAATTTCAACCATTTATTTATGCAGATCTTATGTTTATTTATGTAGGACTCATGTAAGACTCACATAAATAAATGGTTGAAATTCATAAGACAGGATAAGATACCATAAAATTAGAAAGAGAATCTTATCTTACGAGTGACACCAACGCCAAAAAACTGGTTGAAGAATTACAGGAAAACACAATAATCTATATGATTCATGTTAGTGAACCCTGAACCTCCTGATAAGAGGAAATCTATACATCTTCTATGGTCCCAACATCTATTTTGGATTGAAAAGAACAAGGGAGTTTATGTTCTTGACATCTCCACATACAAGTATACAAACTCTTTTACTACAAAGAACAAGGGAGTTTATGTTCTTGACATCTCCACATACAAGTATACAAACTCTTCTACTATCATTAACAGATTTTCATGTGGCTTGAAGATTAGCATACGCAATCAACAAAATGCCGATATCTGCCAAGAAACCTGAGTATGTGAGACTTGCAATATCGTGAATGGAAAGGCCTGACAATGCGTTTGTGGTCGTTTTGCATTCGTACGTAAACAGCAGCAGGGATTAAATTTTGTCAGTTAG
Organism: Erythroxylum panamense; assembly: GCA_027123425.1. Taxonomy (NCBI): domain Eukaryota; kingdom Viridiplantae; phylum Streptophyta; class Magnoliopsida; order Malpighiales; family Erythroxylaceae; genus Erythroxylum; species Erythroxylum panamense. The sequence continues at coordinate 7,032,648 of JAOTIZ010000203.1, read as the reverse complement.
GTTAGGTCTGAACAAAGAAAATGTTGGCTGGTAGGATCAAATCTTTTTTTTTTTAAAGCTAACATCTTAACTGTGCTTCAACCCTTCGTCCATTTGTGTTGAAACTCTACTTTTCCGGACTTGCCAGCTGGCTCCCACCTTTGCAATTGTGAGGAAAAGATATGTTGCTTCAAATCCACTGTGCCATTACGTAGGTGGCTTAATGATGATGATTTTGGCTGGTGGTTGGATTCTTGTTAATTTTTTTTGTTGTTTTTTTATTTTATTTATTATTTTTATAAAAATAATGTTTAGTTGAAATTTATAATATAAAAACTGAAATCGAAAACTTATTTAATTAAAATTTGTAATAAAAAACTAAAAATAAAAATAATTTTTCATTTTTATAAAATTATAAAATAATAGCTTATATAATTTTTAATTTTATTTGAACTAGTATCTAAAAATTTATAATAACATAAATATATATTTAGTAACTAACAATAACCCCAATTAATATAATAATTTTTTTTAATTATAAAATAGTTATAAAATTAAGAATAATATAAAGTACTTAAAATATCACAATTAATTACGACAAAATATTATATAATAAGAATTATGTATGTCCATATCAACAAGAGTTCGAAACAATAATACAACAAAATTGAAGTGAATCCTAAAATAAAAATAACTATAATTATAAATTTTATATTTATATTGCATATTTAATATATAAATTAAATATACGTAAACCTAAAAGTAAAGAGAAAATTTAAAAAGATCTTAAACTTCATTTAATGATATATTAGTTTAAATAGTATAACAAAAAATCCCTATCATTAAGGATAGTTTCATAGTCTTAATCATTTAAGCTTAATGTACTAAATAATATATCAATATTTTATCATTCAAAATTATCTTTCAAGTTATTCTCACCTATAAAATTTGATTCCTTAATACTTAATTCAATAAGAGATTAATGTGATCAAGTTAAATTAGATCAATAAAACTACTTGTTCTATTAAAAATATTTGAAAAATAAAATTTAATTATAAAAAATTATATTCAATTTAATAATAACAATAACTAGAGATGTTAATGGGTCAGATCGGGCTCGGGTTGCTCCATAGCTCGACAGGCTGGGATAGGTTGGTCTACGACCCAGCCCACCATATATATATATATTGTTAAGAAAAACATCAAAAACGACGTCGTTTTTAACAAAACAATATTGTTCTTGGAGTATCGGTCACGCTGCCCGTGGCCCTCCTGACCTTGGCCAGTGGTTGGTTGGGCCAACCATGGTCAGCCCGTGGCTTAGTCAACTCAGGCCAAAATCGGGTCGGGCTCTTTTTTACATCCCTAACAATAACATACCATTTTCAAGGCTTTAAGTTAATTGAATAAATACTAAATCATTCAACCTCTTGTATTTCAATCTTTTGTTTTGGAATAAATATACTCCAATTTTTGTTTACTCCTAATTGTACTCACATATTGACTGAGAATCTGAATTGTAAACTTTTACAATTTTGAAATATGACTTTCAAATTGATCCCACATGCAACTATAAAATAATAAAAAATAATCTCATAAAAAAAAGAATGATGATTAATTTTAAACAACTAACACATGTAAAAAAAAATATAGCAAGTTTAAGTTTATCTTTTTTTACATATTACAATGGGCGTCTCAAAAGTACCATGCGAATCTCTATATGCCCCTATTTATGAATTAAGGAGATTATGCATCATGTCATTTGAAATAATGATTATGATATTAAAAGCATTCCTCTGTTAACCTTAACTTCTGTATGAAACTTATTCTAAAATAAACTATTGAATCATAAGTAAACAACAAATAGTAAAGTTATTTTTTCACCTTACTGCAAGGTCAAGTATGTATAAGAAAGACCTATTTTTATATTAGCCTTAGATTGCTTACTTTTCCCTTTCCATAACATCATAAAATTACTCTATTATTGACTTCTTATTAGTATCAACTAGTCAGAGTACTCACTAATGGCTCTAAAATTCATATCATAAATTGACATTGAGACTAAAAATTAGTGATCTCAAAATATATACCTAGAAACCTCTATTCCAATAGTAGAACTAGCATACTAATATGCAATTAACTTATTATTTATAAACATTTGTCTCAAATCCTTCTTTATTTGAACAAAATACTAAAATAATAAGAAATTAGTTATGAATCTTATAATGGAAGGAAGACACAAATTCCTACTACTTGTGAAATCCTTTCTCATCAAATTTAGAACTTATTTATAATTATAAATTAATATAGTCACATTTCTCACTTTAACGTAATTTCATTAATGATAAAAAAGTATCTAACATTTCTTATATTTTTCAACATCAAGTCAATATAATATGTAGTACAAAAAATCCAATAGAAAGAATTGTACCTACTTTGAGACCTCTTTTCAATTGCTTTATTAGTAGCATCATTATTCGTGATTAACTGTAAAATGTTATCATATAATATTTTGTTCACAACTTTATTAAATATCTCAAAGAAAGTATCAACATTTTACACATATGATGTGTCAATTTCCTTTAAAGATATCATCTCCTTAACAGAATAAACTAAAAAATCCATAATGAGCTTATGTCTCCTACTTCTAGTCATCACACTTGATATGGAACATCAAAATTGAAAAGGACACAAATCCTTCGTTGGATTTGTATGTTGGATTTGTAACTTTATATAATATAAATTATTGATGCTTTTAGATAATTTTAATCCCAATTTTGTCAATATAGATATAGTTACCACACATTCATAATTTTCCATTTACAAGAAAAGAGGTTGGGAGCTTTAAATTATCAAAAGATAAATGATAATTATAACTCTGTATAATATAAATTGTTGATGCTTTCTTCCTTTTATGTTGATAATTTCAATCTCATTTTGTCAATACAACCATAGATATATATTTAAGTAGCTATTAGACATTCATAATTTTCTATTTATAAGAAAAGAGATTGAGAGCTTTAGATTATCAAAAGGTAGTTAAAGCCTAGGTGTTTGATTTTGATTTTAGATACTTTCTAAAATATCATAAAGAATTTAGATGCTACTAAACTAATGCAACTAAAGATTATTTACGTAGCCCAATGCAATTATTAGAAACTATGGGCCAAATTGAAATGTTTTGAGTTTAAGGGTTGGGTAATTGACCTTATTAGAAAAATATAATTAACCTTATTAGAAAAATATACCCAACTTCCTCCAAAGGTCATAATTTCATATTGTTGAAAATGGATTATTATACTAAATGAGTGGGTGGTCAACCTATGAAAAAGGTTGAACAAGCTGATGTCTTCAGGTTCGTTAAAGAACAAACTATTCATCAGTTATGAATTCCACAATTAATAACGAGGGACTAGGGACTATGTTTACTACTAAGGAAGTTAAAGAGTTTTCCATAAATTATGACATAAAATTAATGAATTCAACTCCTTATTACACTTGGACTAATGGACAAGTTGAAGCATCAATTAAAGTAGTCATCGAAATCATGGAGAAGATGTTAGAGGATAATCAAAAGGCATATGATTTTATCTAAGACTATGGGTGTATCAGATTTATAAATGTAATGCTACAAGGGCTAGTCCTTTTACCTATAGCTATGATGTTGTTCTCCCTATGGAAAAATTAATCCTATCTTTAAGGGTAGTTAAAAGGAATTCTTTAAAAACATGTGAGTATCCTGATGCGATGATGATGGAATTAGAAAATGTAGATAAAGTCTGTTGTCTTGAAGCTTTGAAAAATATGATGGTACAAAAGGAAAAGGTTATGAAATTTTACAATAAAAGGGTTCATAAATGAAAATTCCAAGAAGTTAATATGGTGTGGAAGGTGATTTTTTCACCTAGGAGTAAAGACAAAGAGAGAGAGAGAGAGAAAATGGTCTTCTAATTGGGAAAGGTCATTTAGAATTTATAGGGTTTTGGAAAGTAACGCCTATTGGTTATCTAGCTTAGAAGGAGAACCTCATCGATGTTTTATTAACAGAAAATATTTGAAACCCTATGTGCCTAGTTTGTATAAGAAATCAAGTATAAAGATGCAAAAATGAAATTCTCCAAGAATAAAAACCATAATAATTGTTCAAGCAGTTCTTGTTTTAAAGGAAATTAAAAAAAAACAAATAAGCCAATCTATGGGAGATAAATTGTTCTTAAAAGTTTTAAAGAATTTAAAGTTGATCTAGATTGAAAATCATATTTCACCCTATTGTTTAATACAGGAGATTTGATCTTCTTTAGCTTGTTAAAATAATTACTTCCAAAGGTTGACTTTGTAACACCCCATGTTAGGGTTTAGAAAATTTAGGAATTTACAGTACATCATATGTTTTGCATAATTGAGTATTCACTAATATATGCATATGAATTTTGACTTATACAAATAATTGTACATGCATTCATGACATTTTTTTGGGTATAATTGGTTTCTAAATGCGATTAAAATGTAAATTGTGGATTATTTGCATTAAAAATTTATTTAGAGACTATTAGTATTATTTCAAAATTTTTGGTGAATTTTAGAAATTTTCTAAAATTTTGGGGTTTGTTAGACTAGGAAAAATAAGGGACAAATATTATATTAGAAATTAATTGACAATTGGACAAATTCTAGAGTGACAAACGGATAAATTAATGTGTGACATGTGGACCATTAGTGAAGTGACAAATGGTAGCATATTTGGTGGACAAATGGAAGACATGCATTGGAGACATGTGTCAAGGCTTAAATGAGACATCTAGTAAAAAGAAAAGAAGGTTTCTGCAGTCTTCCTTTGGTTCCATCGAAGATCACCTTATTGTTCATCACCGAAGTTAACTCATTTCTAGGTATTGGTTTATATGCTTGCTTCTTACATCAATGTTACACCTTGCAAAGTCTTTTGACATTTGAGTTTTTTTTTCTTTTTATTATTATTAGATCCTTGTGCCTTTCCATCCACCAAAAATTTCTTGGTTGCTCTCCCCATTTCTGAAATTTTTGCTAAAGAGAGAGAAGCTTAAGTCAAGTAAGTTACATGGATGTCTTAATGTTTTAATGAATGCATGCGTGAATGATGATGTTTTCTTGCTTGTGGATGGAATGCATGCATAAGTGGCTATAGTTTCTATTTTGGTTTGTGGGTTGTTACTGTTCATGAGAACAAAATTTACAATAGAGAGAGAGTTGAAGATGGTAAAATACGTGTATGTTTGGTTTTGGTGTTTTGAATATAAACTTGAATTTGAGCTGTTTTGGGACTAAGTTGAGTTGATATGGAAGTGAATAAGAGGGGTAAATGTAAGGGTATAAGTTGTGATGAGGAATTAAGTAGAAGAGAGGAAGAACATGGAGGAGTGTTTCTGTAAAAATATGGAGAATTTCGTGCAAAAATTGTGATTCTACAGTCGAAGGTGGCAGTGCAAAAATCAAACTTTCTAATACTGAATAGTTCTGACTCTTTTTGTTATAACTTTCCATACGACCTCCAAATCACTTGCAAATTGAACCAATGGACTCCTAAGACATTTTTCTTTCTTCCCATAAATTTAGAGCTATCTGAATTTATTAGAAAAAGATTGATTGACTCAAAGTGAGGGTATGTGCTGGAATGTTATGAATTGGAGTATTTTTAAGAACATGCTTCGGTATTTTAATTATAGATTGATATGTAGATTTTTAAATGGATTGATTCTTAATTGAGATTAAACTAGAGACATAATTATACAACTTTCTTGAAGAAACCAAATTTTAATTCTATCTCTAAGACTTTCAAATTTGGCATGAAACTGCATCTTAGCTTATGTTGTAGCATTTCCAAGGATAGAAATCTTGTCCTGTGGTTATTGAATAAACTGTATTGATATAGGCAGATATAGACTGAGATGTCTTCATCAAAGTTGTAGCTTATGCTCTTATCTTGAAATTGGGATAAAGTTTGTAATTTTTGGATATCTGGGTTGAAAGATATGAGTTGTACAATTCAAATCTATGATCATGTACTAGCCAAATGTCCAAATATACACAGTCTGTGGTATCGTGAGTATAACTCATAGAATACTGTATCAAATTAGATGCTCTTGGAGTCATTAGAAACCTAATACATGGTTGAACAATTTTTCAGAAGGAAGGGTTGCCTAATTTTGTCATATACCATATCAGATTAATTATGCAAAATTTACCCGAAATCATGTGCGTAGAAAATCCGAAGTGGTCAATTAAGTTATGTAATTGATTTCTCATTGTTTATTATGGTCCAAATTATGAATACAAAGGATATTAACGAGGGCTTTGATATCTGAATGTTTTGATGATTAGGATCAATAAGATACCCTGGAATTGTCATTGAACATGAATTGTGCATACTTTCTATACATTGATGTGCATAAAAGAACACTTGTACATTTGTGCAAAAATGTGATATTTGTGAATGTGTTGTGTATGTTATAGAGGAGCACATTGGACGCCAATCGGACATTGCTAGACCATCCAGGGAATAGCTTCTTGGAGCGTACTGTGAGTCAACCTAGATAAATTTCCTAGGATTGATTTAATTTGATTTGTTAAGTTTCCAATTATTAAACTATTGCGATTGTTTCTGAATTCCAGACTTTAAGTCCGAGGAGTATATATTTGGGACTGTATTAGAAGTGTTCTGATTTGTTTGATGATTCTGATTGTATTATGCTATATGAATTCTCAACGAAAGTTGAATGCCGGACTAGGTCTGATGACTGTGAAAATTTTGTTTGAGCATTCGTATAAGATTGTGATATATGACATATTTAGTATTTGATGCATTTCATAAAATGCATGCTAGATAAAGGCGTTGTGACTTGAGTAGCCAGTTTGAAGCGCTTCCACGTAGAGCTTTGCTCCATGATATGTGTTTCTTCACGTAGAGCTATGCTCTGTGATTCTATTCTTACTGAGCCCTATGGGCCAATATTTGTATAAGTATGTGATAGGCATTCAGTCACAACAATAAAACGAATGTGAGTCTCATTCATATAGCATTCATATAAGACTAAAATTCTTTGAATGATTTGCAAAGTTGTAATGAGTGACCATATGATATGCCATGTTATGTAAGTATCTGAATAATAATTACATGTTCTGAATGAATATCCGGGATATATATGATGTGTGTTTATAATCTGGAGAAATCATCAATGATGGTTCACTCATTGAGTTCGCAAAACTTATCAAAAATCACAATGTAGTTTTTCAGGTACGAGACAGGAGACTTAGTTCCTTAGTAAGGACTTAAGGAATCTTTTGGATAGAAAAATGGCTCAGAGGTCTGTCAGCTGACACCAGAAGTGTTGTAGCATTTATTTTGTAGTTTTGTTAGAACCTATAAGAGGTTTTGTACATATGTGTATGATGGAAATAGTGTAAGATTTGTGAATGAATGCAATCAATGGGTTTTAAAATTTAGTGACTTCTGATTATATTAGATGATACCATATCTAAGTTGGATTTGTTTTTGCTCTAACATGCCATTATCATAGGATATGTATTTGAATATTCTTGAATGTTTGGGTATGTACATTGTGGTTGTGGGATGTTGCATTTTTGGTATCAAAGCCAAGTTTGGCATCTTTAGGGGCAAATAGTGAGAAATTCAGAAAGTAATCACACTTTTGTTTGTTATAGGTCACCTTCCATAGGAGATCATATTGAAAAGTTTGCTGACATGGACTCTGTAGGAGTCAATGTAGAGTCTCCTATACCTGGGTTTGCTCAGATGCCTCCGAGAATTCCGAAAAGGTGAAAAAGAAGATATGATAAATTGAGGAAGCAAGGGGTTGTGGACTTCTACGGAAGTATAGACCCGGTTAAAGCAGAAGGGTGACTTGAGCGAACTAAAAGAGTGCTCGACCAGATGGACTGTGAGGCAGATGAGAGGTTTGATTATGCAGTCTCAGTCCTGTAAGGTCCCGCATATCAGTGGTGGAAGACTATTCTGAGCAGTACCACCAGACCTTGTAGCTTGACTTGAGAGGATTTTCTGAGAGTATTCCTAGAGAACTACATGCTGAAGATTTACACGGATCGAAAAGTGAAAGAATTTTTAGACCTAAAGCAAGGCAAACTCATAGTGGCAGAGTACGAGATAAAATTCAATGAGCTAATGGGTTATGCAACTGCATTGATCCCAACAGAGGAAGAAAAATGTAGACGATTTGAGGACGGTTTGAACATGAAGATCAGAACGAGACTGAACATTTCTAATTTAGGCAGTTTTACAGAACTCCGACTTGATCAAGCAGAATTAGAAGCTGATTTGATTATATTGCAACTGAGAGAGATAGACCTCATCTTATGCATGGATTAGCTCATTGCTCATAGAACAGTGATGAATTGTTATATTAAGGAGGTAGTGTTTGAATCCCCTAATCAGTCGATAGTGGTGTTTCGAGGAGTTAGTCAGGCAGTGCTAGCTCGAATAATTTCATTTCTGAGTGCTTTGAGATTGATCCGAGATGGATGTGAGGCTTATTTGTCCCACGTAGTGGGTACTCGAAATGAACAACCCATTCAGGATATTCCAATTGTTAGGAATTTCTTAGATGTGTTTCCGACTGAACTACCGGGAATACCCCCTAAAAGGGAGACGGAGTTCATTGTTGATATTGTTCCAGGTACCACCCTTATATCAATTCCTCCATATAGGATGGCGCCTATTGAATTAAAGGAACTGAAAACCTAGTTGCAGGAGTTGTTAGATAAGGGTTTCATCAGGCCTAATGTGTCACCTTGGGGAGCTCCGGTATTGTTTGTAAAGAAGAAGGATGGCACCCTGAGGTTGTGTATTGATTACTGGCAGTTGGATCGTATAACAGTTAAGAACAAATATCCACTGCCAAGAATTGATGATTTGTTTGACCAGTTACAGGGAACTCAGGTGTTCATAAAGTTAGACTTGAGATCGGGATATTACCAACTGAGGATAGCTGAGGCGGATGTTCCCAATAGTGCATTTAGAACCAGATATGCGCACTTCAAATTTTTGGTAATGCCATTTGGATTGACTAATGCCCCGGTAGCTTTTATGACATTGATGAATAAGGTATTTCAACCTTATTTAGATCACTTTGTGATTGATTTTATTGATGATATTTTGGTGTACTCGAAGTGTAGAGAGAATCATGGTGCACATCTGAGATTGGTTCTCCAGATAATGAGCGAAAAAAAGCTTTATGCTAAGTTCACTAAGTGTGAAGTTTGGCTTGATCAAGTAGTATTTTTGGGTCACATAGTGTCTGGACAAGGCATTCAGGTGGACCAAAAGAAAATAGAAGCAGTAATGAAGTGGGAGGCTCCGAAGAATGTCTATGAGTTCTAAAGTTTCCATGAATTAGTTAGGCATTACAGAAGGTTTGTCGAGGGGTTTTTACTGATCTTAGCCCCTTTGACAAAGCTTCTGAAAAAGAATGTGGCTTTTAGATGGAGTGATGATTGTCAAAGAAGTTTTGAGGAGCTAAAGAATCGGTTAACTTCAGCACCTTTGTTACCTATCCCATCTGGTTTTGGAGGTTATGTTGTATATAGTGATGCGTCTCATTAGGGTTTGAGATATGTACTGATGCAGTATGGTAAAGTCATAGCTTATGCATCAAAACAATTGAGGTCCCATGAATTTAACTATCCAGTTCAAGATCTGGAACTTACTGCAGTAGTATTTACTTTAAAAATTTGGAGACACTACCTGTATGGAGAAACTTTTCAGGTGTACACTGATCATAAAAGTTTGAAATATCTATTGAGCCAGAAAAAGTTAAATATGAGACAAAGGAGGTGGATAGAATTGTTAAAAACTATGATTGTACAATTGAGTATCATCCTGCCAAAGTTAATGTTGTAGCTGATGCATTGAGTATGAAATCATATAGCAGTGTGGCACAAGTACAGTTATCGAGGTTACCTAGCCTAGTTCAGTTGAGAGCACTGAATGTTGATTTGAATTTGGAGCAAAATGATACACTAATAGCTACTTTGAAGTTGAGACCTGTGTTGGTTGAACAAATTAAAGAAGCTCAGAGAAGAGATCCAGATTTGGTGAAGTTAATTGAGAAGTTAAAAGTGAATCCGGAATCTAAATTTGAAGTGAGAGATGATACTTTGAGGTTAAAGTAAAGATTATGTGTGCCCCATATTAACAATTTGAGGAAAGAGATTTTGGAGGAAGCACATTTAGCAACTTAAGCTCTGCATTCTGGTACTACCAAGATATATAACACGTTGAAACATCATTACTAGTGGCCTGGTATGTAACACCTAAATACCCCCTGGGAGGATACATGGATGCCACCTAAGACAAGACAAACAAATCAAAACGTTTCACTCATGCATTTTTAAAAACTAAACGTAACACACATATAATACATCTCATAATGTCAGAAACAAATCCAAAGAATATTTACAGACCCAAACAAACCAAACAAAATACATTTTCAAACTTTATGAACAGACTCCTTTGGCCACTGCGGATGACTTGTCCCAG
>JAOTIZ010000203.1:7011880-7022020 GCA_027123425.1 Erythroxylum panamense | reverse complement strand
ACCCTTTCAAATCCTTTTGACTCACCTTAACCTTAGCCCCATTACAACCTCAAATAAAGCCCTTTTGATCTATTTTAGCATGTAATCACTGTATAAGATAATTGGTGTATTTGCAAGCCTATGGTAGTGTGATTTCTTATAGGGAGTTTTGAGCTAAAAACAACCTATAAACACTTGAGTGAAATAAGTGAATTCCTTGAGAAAAATCCATTGGGAGTTTATGCTTATCTTTGAATGATAGTATCATAAGTTGAGTTTGATTATGTGCACTGATGAAAACTAAACATGATGTGTGTAGTAGCTTAACATTCAATTGGCCAAAGTTTGAATGATTGCATGCGCTTAATTTCTTTGGAAAAGAATTGATAGAATTTAATGGTCATGTTTAATTTGCTTGAGGGCGAGCAAAAGGTTAAGTGTGCGGAGTTTGTTAGTGTCTTTATTTTCTATCTTTTTGTGAGATAGTTTTGTTTTTCTTGAGGTTTGAAGTTATACTTAATAGGAATTAATCTTGATTTATGCCAGGGTGTATTTTGGAACCAAATAGAAAGAACTGTGAAGATTTTGAGATAAAAATAGTTGAACCAGGCGTTGAACCTAACTAGACATTGTCTCGTGTAGTGATACCTAGTGGGTGGATGCACGCATCAGCTGGAATGAACAAAACGCAGTCTTTAGGCCAACATACAAGCAGCAAAACAGTGCAACATGCAAATGTTGAGAGAAAGAGGACAATACGGCAACGCAAGGCATAACCAAGATGAGAGCTCAAAATGATAGCCAAGAGAAATGGACCAGGAAAAACGACGCAGTCAAAAGAAACACATGAATAAACGTACTGCAGTAGGTTGGACGCAGGAAGTCAAACCCAACACACGCCAAAACACATAGCTATTTGCATTTCACACCAAGCCTAAAATAATGCATAGTCAAGATATAAATGCAACTCAGCACATGATGGGGAGCAAGGAATGACGAAGATGTAGAGGAAGGAGGTTTTAACATGAATTAAAAAGAGCATTAGGTTAGAGAGAAAATAAAAATAGTGAGGGACGGTAGAAGAGAGTGGGCAACTGCATTAAATGCAGACAAGGAGCATTTCAAGAGGAAAGCATAGAGAGGGGCGGCAAAAAGTTGGCAAAAGAGGGGGTGAGGAATGAATAGTACCTTGGACCCAAAAACTTAATTATCCCATCAAAGCTACAGTAATGAAAATAGGAGAATAGATGGCTTACAACAGAGAGAAGACGAGTAGCGTGAAAAGAAGAGAAGAACGCCCGCAATAGTCCCAACGCCCATGACAGCCCCAAATAATTAGGAATAATTATGACGTTGGATAACCAAGCTTTTATTTCTTAGTTTATGGAATCCTAATTATTAAACTCTGAATGTTGTGAGACTTTCGTTCTTTATTTCAATCGATTTATTAGTCAAGTATTAATTATTTTTCTAGGTTATTATTTGATTTTTTTATTTTACAGCTAGGTGCATAATTAGTTTGTGATTTTATTCAATCAATCGCTAGATTAAACAGGTTGACATTCAATTCTTTTAATCAAAAGTAGCGACTAAGATTTTTGTCTACTACGTTAGGAACATGACTCTAGGAAAAATAATTTTCTAGGCTAAATAGACATCATATATATGTTGTCTAGTTTGTCAATTTTCTTGATTTGTAAAGCTATTAATTAATTAAATCTAGGATCGTATCCAGGTGATTGATTAATAAGGGTTAATTCGAATACATGTTTTGGTTAACTAAACATAAAAGAAAATATGTAAAGAAATTTACCATTACAAATACTTAACTAATAAATTGATTATTTTGTGTCGATGATCAACGTAAGTTCAATAATGAAGGAGACCGGAAACCAAGAATTGTTTCTATTGATTGTTAGATTCTTATTGTTTTGTTATTAGTTATTTTTCAATTTTGTATTTCAATTAAATTCTATTTAATTCACAATTCAAAACCTCACTTTTTTTGCGTAACTATTAACGTTTGAAATTTCTCGTGTGAACGATCCCTACTTTCCACTACTACATTAATTTGTGTTGCAGGAAGTTAGTTTCTTTTTATATTTAGTTGTAGGCAACACCAATCACCAGCTTACATCAGTAGCATTCAACTCAACAGAGTCAGTGAAGGATGAAGAAGATGCATGATGTGTGGTAGCAATAATAAAAGGGAAGTTTATTGGATTTTTTATGAAATGTAAGGAACAGAAGGAAGAAAGCCTGGCGTTAGTAGAGAAAATGAAGATTGCTTAGAGTTTAAGGTAGTGAACGATGGAGAAAAAGGGGAATTTATAGCAAAGTGGGCAAACTCTAAAGAAACAACAAGAATTTGTAATTTAAATAAAGCAAATCTTTTAGCTTTTGAAACGGGTGGGAGTTGAGAGTTTTAAATATGCAAGAACCTTGATACAATGCCTATGCCTAACATTCCCTTTCAATCAAGGATTCTTTTTATCCAAGGGCCACATGAAAGTTATCTTGGCAATGTTTTCAGGCCTTTTCTTCTAGTTGGATTCTTTTTGGCTCCTAAACCTCCTAAAACCACTGGCCAAAGAATTTGATCAATGGATTTGGACTCAATTTTTGCAAAAGTTTAGAAGGTCCTCAAAAACCATATATTTGGTTTGCCTAACCAAATATATGTGGGAAGCAATTGTTGATAGCTTGAGTCAAATTCAACCCAATTAGCCCCAAGATGAAAAGGCTTATTTGTTAGAGTTTCCAAAAGTTAATTAAATGGTTTAAAGAATTCCTAAGCACAAGAGTTAGTCAAAAAGTCCAAAATGCAGGAGATAGGACAGTTGAAAATATGATGAACGTGTGGAAGGTGGTTAGTCAAGATGTGGCCCGAAATTAGAAGATAGTTGGAAGTTAAGCAGTTACAAGAGAATTATTTGAAGTGATTGAAGTAGAGAGAAGCATATAAGCACACTAGGAGAACTAAAATAAGGGACATTCAATACATAATTAGACTAACACAAAACTAAAATGAAAGATCCTACGATTGTTTTCACCTTTCCTTATAGTTTGTGTGAATTATGTACTTAAATAAAATTTTAACTCAAAATGTCATTATATTTTATCATCTATATGATATTGACATGCCTCTAAAATTTTCTTTAGTAAAATCACATACTAAATATATCACTTTCTTTTCTAAATTTGAAAACTCTTCTCAAACGTAACCTATATTCAAGAAATTTAGTTCACTAAAATTTAGTGTCAACTATACTAAACAAAGGTATTTTTTACTTTAAAAAATATGAATATAAGAAAAGTTAGTAATTGGTTATATTTCATAACAACTAAAGGACTTTACCATTTATTTAGTTACTCTTACTATTTTATTTGAAATAATAACTATTGCTACTATTTCAAAAAGATTAATCTATCTAATGAGCTAAGATCTTATTCAAATTTAATCAATCTTGAGTTACTCAACAAACTAATTAAACTTAAATTAAGTAGATAACATCGTTATGAATCTCATCTTATATGACTTCTAACCTTATTTCAAAATTCATAGGACTATAAGTTGCTCATCAAATTAATACTAATTAGTTAAATAGGGCTCATTAGTTTAAATATTTGAGTCAAAGGAATCTTGAGTCACTCAATAAACCTTATGATAACCAGAACTCTGGATTTATGCTAAACAATAAAAGAGAGCAATCACATTCTTAACATATACTTAATATTTAATAAGAGATTTAATTTCAAACGATCTCATCAAACATGAATTACATGTAAAATGTCACTTTTAAACATGCAATTCAATATGTTTGTATAATATATTAAACATATAAAACGTGAAATTTATACAAACATAATCAAATTATATGTATGAAACATTAGGCTTTGTTTAATTTTAATTATTGATCTTTATAATCTAAAATGATATTTTCAACTCTTTGAAGAATTAAATTAGATTAAACTCATCGATTTATAAATGAATCAAATTCCTATTTCAAATAAAAATTAATTTGGTTTAAAAAAAATTTAAATTCAAATTGGAAATAGAAAATCATTCCTTAATAAATTATAAAGTATTTTTAATTAAAGAAAACTTTTTAATTAATAAATAAAATACCTTTCAAATTTTAACTAAGTAAAAAGATACATTTTCTAATAAAGTAAGAAAATTATTATTCAAATATATAAAGAAATAATTTTTAAAACAAATAAATAATTAATTTAATTTATCTTAATCAAATTGAAATAAATAAATTTAACTAAGGAATATATTCCTTAATTACTTAAGAAAATATGTTTTAGAATTTTAACGGAGTCTAATTAACTACTAATTTCAAAATAATTAAAAATAAGTAATTTCAATTATATGAAATAATTTTCTGAAACTAGAATTTAATTGAAATAAATCTATTATTAATGAGAAATGACTTCAAATTTATAAAAAAAAATCTTCTCTTAGATTTTTGATAAAAAATAACAACAAAATTTACGTTTGTGGTCAATCAAATGTTGTTGATACGACGAACTAACTTAGTTTTGAAATTCAAATAGAATTAACTGAACTCAACTCAAATCAATAATTTAAGATATCTATAATAAATTATTATTTATGATAAATTTAATTAATTCTACTTAATTTTAAGAGTTTAGTTGGATTGTTATATTAGTAAGAGTTAATTGCCTCATATGTTATGTTCATGTCATAATTTTTTACTGTTAATTTTTAATAGAAGTCTAAAAGAAAAAAAATTGAAAACTGCAATTAATTTTTGTACTTAAACCATAAGTAAATACTGTATCTTTTACCCTTTAAAAATTTTATATGACTTTGTATAAATGAACCACACAAACCCTGCATAAAGAGCCCGATAGAATCTATCATTTAGTTTTAAAGGTAAAACTACGTATATTAAAA
The DNA here is from genome assembly GCA_027123425.1 of Erythroxylum panamense. NCBI lineage: Eukaryota > Viridiplantae > Streptophyta > Magnoliopsida > Malpighiales > Erythroxylaceae > Erythroxylum > Erythroxylum panamense. Next base: position 7,017,114 of record JAOTIZ010000203.1, on the reverse strand, counting down.
TGTTATTTAAACCTACGGGTTGTGGCTTAGTTGGCTGCGCAGGCTGAGCTTGTGGGAAGAGCTCTTAGGTTCGATTCCTACTAAACATACTCGCAGGGAGAGACAAGGAGTCTTAACTGTGACTACGCCTCGAACCAAATTAATCGGCCCAGTGGGTTTGGATACAAGTGGTTTACCCAAAATGTTATTGTTGTAGGATTATATTCTCAATATATTTATTCAATAATATGTACTAAAGAATCTAATCAAAACGCTTTTTTAAAGTTATTAGCGACCAGTAAGAACTACTATTCTTGTACCATAATTTATTGCATTCTTGTATATAGAAATACACAAAAACTTTGGTGGACCTTAAAGCTCAACCAATCTCTCATATCGGCTTTTGTTACTTTCGTGTTTTTAATTTAACATGGTGACAACGAGCCTCTCCTGGCAACTAAAATCAAACACCGAACACTCAAATTTTGCACAGAAGACGTAGTTGCAACCAAAGTCAACTTTACAGATTTTCCGGTTACGGGACTTATAAACATTCAGTTTTTGCATACCTCATTTATTAAATAAATAGACACAAAATAACAGATAATTTGTTCCCTTTTAAGTCCACTAGTAATTGAGAAAAGCGAAAATAGATAAAACAGTTGGCGTAGTCTTTTAAGACATGACACTGGCTCACATGTCTCATCCACAAAACACTTTCACATGGTGCAGGGACCCCCAGGAAGCTTTGGTTCCACGCTGCCCCTTTTACAGTGAATTGGCAGAGATTCCCTGTGGAGTTTCATACAATCCCATATAAAACAAACTCAACCTCGCAGATGGTATGAAACCGTCCTACTTCATGCATGATCGCTAACATAAACCATATCGATTAAGTGTTTGGTTCCTTTGCCTGGACTGTGGGTCTGCTTGATCTCTGATAAGACCGATCAGATCTCACGTACATAATCTAGAAAAGTTTTTTTGTCGTGGCCACAGAACGACGAACAATCTTCTCTACTCGAAAGCATTCCGGTGCAATTTAATATGCTTGAACAGATTGCTCTGAAGATAAACAGGAGATGGAAATACATAATTCACTAGCTTCAGTCTATGCCCCATCAGAAAATTTGGGGACTTATAATACTTCTACGGAAACTGCCCGAAACTTGACAGGACATCGAGTGGTTCCGATGAACTCTCATAGTTGAAGTTTCTCCCCAGAAAGAAGAAAAGAAGCAACAGAACTGTACATCTAGAAAGTAAAAGTACATGGTTCTCCACATCAAAATAAGCTAGAGGTAATCCTCAATTAATGCGTGCAATTAGGGATTAGCTAACCAATTCCCGCAGACCAATGAAGATGGTTATAGTCAAGGAACTTCAAATAGTAAACTTTTTAAATGCTAGAGTAAAGATAACCCATCGAAAGCTTATCCGCGAACCTTTCCACTCCCCAGAGTGAGCTCAAGATCATCCACGCCTATCTCATGAATTCTCTCCCCCTCCCACGGTTTTACCCTGCCATTCTCAAACTCAAACTCCGAGTTCCTCCCCTTCTCTGTGGTTGTTGCAGCAGCCCAGCCTGGTCCTACATTCCCATTAACTCCACCCTGAAGAACACTCTGTGGAGCTAGTGGCTGTACAAGATTAAAAGTTGGTGAAGGAGGAGCCACTTGAGGTGCTGCTGTATGGACGCTCACCCACCGGCCAGAGTCCATGGCACAGGCATCAGATTCGTCACATTCTGGTATTGTAGCTGGTGTGAGATGATGGCACCGAGTAGGGCTTGAGGGAGCAGAGGCAGCGAAAAGGGGATGGCGAAATGAGTTCAGAGAGACATTTGAAATGGATTCCCAATCAGATTTGTGCTTGGAATTCCTAGTAGGGGAAGAGAGTGGTGGGGTTACAGGAGCACTATTGGATATTCTAAGAGGGGGAGGATTAGTGGGGATTGAGGCTATGTTGCGGAGGAATGGAAGGAGATATGAAGAGGGGTTCATATCGAATCGACTGGGACTAGGAAATGAGGAAGATGAGGGACTAGCATGATAAGAAGGCACTGGACTAGGGTAGTTTGAGGATTGTGGGCTTGGTTGAAGGGAAGAACAGGAGCTTAAGTTTGTTGGAGTGCTTCCAATATCAGTTGGAAGTGGCTTGCAACCCTGCAAAAGAAACGAGGAATGAATCAATGTGTTGGTATACATAAGAGGTAAGCTTTTCCTTTTGGCACTGTAGATAGGATAAAGAAAACTTCCATGGATGAAATGAAAAGGAACTGATTTATCGCTAATCCGACAACATCAATCCAAGTAAAGCAAAGATTAGGAACAAAAGAAAAAGAAAAAGACTAATACAGAAACAGACTCGTTAAGGAAGGTTGCTCAAGAGGGAAACTAAAGTTTTCCCAAGACGACTCCTTGCACTGGATCAGAATTCTACAGTATGATACATATCAGATATCACTTTATGCAAATTGTAACTTCGAATTGAATATAGGATCAGGAAAAGTTGGACCAGAAACAGCCTTGACTGGGCACAAATTGGAAGCGAACTGTTAATAATAAGGAAATCCAAAGAACAGAACACGAGAGGGAAGATCAATTGAACTCTTTACCAAAATCGAAGAAACAGAACGACCCTTGAAAGCAGATCTACGAAATAGTGACTATTGCAAAGAGGAAGAAAGACTGAAAAAAGAACCTTGCGATAAATGGTGCCGTCTTCTTCAACCGTCCAGCCAGCCTCAGCACAGAGAGCTTTTAAGACTTCGTTATTGTCACAGTGCTTAGGAAGCTTGTAGTTGCCTTGAGCTCTAAGTCCTGAGTATATCTTAGCAGCTATGGCTCTTCTCCTCCTCTCTCTTCGCTTATTATTTTCTCTCTCCTTCCACGTCGGAGTTCTCCCTGAGGATCCAGCGGCTGTCATTTTTCCGGTGAAAAAGCAAGGCCCTTTAGCTATCTCTTTCTCCCTAGCTTCTGTATATATGGTGAAGACGTTATTTGTGCGTCTTTATCACAAGGTCACTGCTGTCTTTGATGAAGTTTTGAAGAAAAAGTATGCCGCTTTCTCAGGACCTCATGTCTCTCTAAAACCCTCTTTCACACTTGCAGGAAATGGATAAGTATATGTAAAGGAGAGGAAAGGCATACATGATTAAGTTGATGCAGAAAAGTGTAAATAGAGAAAATCAAAACCCTATTTTGAGATGAAAAGGACATTCACAAGAGCTCCATATGCCATGCCTCTCCCAACCCCCTTCGAAGAGCGTGTAAAGGAGGAATCTTTTGCAAGCAAGTCATGCGAGAGACATGGTTATGGTGCTTGGTGGAAGACCCAGTAATTGGATGACGTTAAAAAATGGCCAAACTAGCTCTTAATTTAGTTATTTATACTATGGTTAACTGGGGCTTTTGGCCTAATCTTCTGGTTCACTCTACTTTTCTCTATTTGTAACACGAAGAAATTGTAAGGCACAAAAGGGAAGGGAAACTTTGGTGAATCTTATGACCTCACCATCTCTGCTTTGGTGTGAGTGTCAGTAAGTACGAAAAGGTTGAGATCTTTTGCCTGCCTTAAAATCACACAAATTTCAGAAAATTCAATATGGAGGGCTGAATAAGTCAGAGAATTATTCTGTGCTGTAATCGTATTTGTTTAGTTGAATTTCTTCTATCACACACTTCTTTCAATAAATTAGTGATTTTGATGAATTATAAATCACAGTTTGTTTAGTTTATTGAAAAAGAAAATTCTCTATAATTTTGTTTGAGTAGACTATAAGAACCAGTCAAGGTGGAGTCCCCTCGAAATGAGAACAAAACAAACAGAGCGATGAAGCGGGGTCCCCTTGGTAATTGGAATGGTCTCCCTCACATCACATTGGGTCTCCTGTCAAGTTACTAAAGAGCGGATGGCCTGTAAGGGAGTGTGCATGAGTTATAACGTGTGGATGCCCACAGAAAGCAAAATTTTCGTGGGGTTTTGGTGATTAAGGAAGATGCCCTCCTCTCCGGCATTTGGGGTGGCCTGACGTGATGTTCAGTTTGAAACGGTACGGATATGGACAAACAAAAGGGTAAAACCGTAAAAGGGGTGGTGTAGGGCCATCAATGAAATATGAATACTGTTGGTGCCAAGGTGCTCTAGGCAGTGTCGAAGAATTTTTCAGACACGTTCGGGTTTTAACTTTAAGTTTAAGAGTTAAATTTTTTAATATTAATTTATTAAATACCTAGTTTTAATTTAAAAACTAATAATTATGCATTTCAATTAACATAAATATATAAAAATACTAACAAAACAAAATATATTGTTACATCAAATTTAGATAGAACAAGAATGAGTTCTTTAGGATCGTTAAGATTTGAGATATTGAGTTTAAGACTTTTAAACTCTTCACAAGATTATATGAATTTGTATTGCTATTTAAATTTCAATATCAATTATTGAAATTAAGATTTCATTTAGTTTTGAGTATTCCTTAAATGACATATCACCAAAAAATAATTTATATTTAAATATTTATCTAAGATACATTTGAATGATAATAATTACTCATTCTCTATTTATAAAAAAATTTCATTCTTTTTTCAAAATTTAAAAAATAACAATTAAATACTCAAATTAACAGACGAAAAGAAGAGACTTAAATTTTAGAATTTCAGTCCTCGAAATGATGCAGCCTAGATATGTTTAATTTATTAATTTGATTAAACGATATATTTTAGTTAAACTTAATTAATTAATTAGTTTAATTAGATTTGACATATATAACTTTTTAGGATTTTTGGACCGTGTAGAAAGTTATGTTAGCAAACTTAATAATGATATTAACATTGGGGTAAATTTTAAAAAAAATTAAAAAATTAAATATTTAATTATTAATTTTTAAAGTTCGGATTATAATTTAAAAATTCGGTAAAGTTTTAATTAACTCTATAAAAAATCAAAATATGATGAAACATTATGTAACTTAAGATGGGCGGATTTTCAATCCATTGAATGTTCGTTTTCTTCATTGGCATTGTAGTTCTGGCTGGCGAGAGAGTCACGAAAGGGTTGTTTTGGGAGGAGACGGAGAGTGGAGTCTTGTTCCCTCGTAAGAAAAGTCTCACATAGTGTTTGGTTAGTGTCTGAGGACGCGAGGATGGAGGACAAGGACATAACCGTTCTGTCCTTTGTGGTGTTTGCTTGCCGTCTTCGCTCATTTTTGTTCCGTCTTCAAAGAACAAGGACAGAAATTTTTGTCCAAT
>JAOTIZ010000203.1:6988660-6998978 GCA_027123425.1 Erythroxylum panamense | reverse complement strand
GCTCAAAAGGTTGACATGGACCCTTTTGCAAATAAGCTCTTCGTATTCTATCACGATCATTAGGATGATAATCTGAATTTTTTTTCCGCAATCCTGGATCAGACTGAAGATCATCTAAATTGACTTCTAAATGAGGATGCTTTAAAGGGTTGAGGCTAGAATCCTTATTTGTAAGAAGCCTTTTGAGAAATTTGTCCATAACTGAAATCAAAGTTAAGTAATTAGGGACAAATTGAATACAAAATAAACAAAAAATAACTATTCACAAAAAATAAGTAATTAAAACTATTTAAAAACATTTTACATATATGCAAATAAAAAAATAATTTATGAAAAATATTATTTTTATATGTGAAATGATTTGTAATTATGTATATTCTAATATTAGACTTTTACCTAATTACCTTCACGTTTATCAACTATTATGCTTTGTTTATAAATGCCAGAAAGCAACGTTTATCAACAAGACAACAACCATTATGCTTTGTTTATAAATGCCAGAAAGCAACGTTTATCAACTATGAGATGTCCCATTCAAAACAACAATAATAAACTATTTCAATTTACATGTGAATAACCTTTATAGCCAGAGACGACTCTGCACCTGCGTGACTGCGTCTGCCGTCTGCGTCACTACGTGGAAGGACTCTATATGCTATTTGCGTGACTGCGTAGTGCGTACAGAATATTGCTTTGGGCGTGCAGTCTGCGATAGTTCTTGTATAGTTAGGGAAAGAAGAAGTCAAAAAGACAAAAAAAAAATAGTATGATAAAGAAGTTAAAATGGTAAAAATTTTGAATAAAAAAGTTAATTAAATATGTAAGTTTTATCTCTTTATTTGTAAGTTTTTATTTAAAAAAATTATGGGCCCAAATAATAGTAATTTTAATAAAATAGATGGGCTCAAATTTTATTTTTATTTAATATCTTAATATATTTATATTTATATTTCTTTTTTTATCAGTTAAATAGATAAGGGTAAAATTTTTTTTTTTTAAATTAAAATTTTAAATAGTAATTTTAAATTAAAACTTTTGGGGAGCAAGTCCCTCGCTTGTCCCTACTGTAGCTCCGCCCTTGGTGAAAGTAATGTCTGAAATCAGATATTATTACATTAATAAACATCACATCGCGATTTTTGACGAACCACTTAAACTATTAATTATATTTTAGATTCTTAACAACGATTGGTCTGGTGTAGAAATTAACTAAAAACAAAACCAACTTTGGCATCAACGTCAAATACATACGTTTTCATTTATAAAATATGATGACTTTCCAAGTTTCCATTCCATTTCGCCTCCCAAGTTCCAACCTGCTTGAAGAAATTAAGAAAAAAGAAGAGAAAATGTCATTTTCTGGTCTGCCAAAACAAGTTAGGTTGGTGAGACGTTAGCATCAATTTTATTTTGGGTACATTAGAAGCGGTAATCAAACGTTAATTACGAGAAAAAGCAATTCCTTGAACATCCGCGCGTAAAAAAGATAGGACAGTACTTCAAATCAACTAGACGTGTTTGTCTGAGTCTAGAATACAACTACGTCTGTCTAAACACGTTCACTGTTCACAACATTGCTCTTTTTTCCTTCCCATTTCCCAACCTTTTCTCTCGTTTGCCCTCTCACTTTCCTCAAAGTTTTCATCTTTTCTCAAGTCACCCCTGGAACCGCCTCAAACACCCACTTATTTCTATCGAAATCTCCAGCCCCATTGCTTATAAATCACGGCTCGATAAAATCTCGTCTTTTGTTCTTCAACTAGCTTTCATCTCTGTCTGTCTTGAGATATCGCTTTTGGGTTTCTTTCAGGTAGATTTTAGAGGGTTTAACTTGGAGGAGTTCGCCTCAGAGAAGCGCTTTCTGTAAGTTGATTTGAAATGTCTACTTCTGAACTTTATGAGTTTTCTATTGGTTCTTTAGTAGATCTAATTCTTGTCACACTCACACTGAAAGTTTCTGAATTTGCGTGTCTTGCCGTTCATTGTGCTTTGTTTGCACCAAGTTTCGCAAATTTAGCCTTTTTTTGTTGGAGTATCTTCCAGTTCGCTTTGATCGCCGCGTTCTCTCTTTAGTTTCGATCATTGGGCACTTGTAATCGAAGTAAAAAGATCGTACCTTTTCTTTTCCAGATGAATCCTTATAATTTTGTTCAAGTGTGGGAGTTTTGTCTTGATAGCAAAACTTTACTGGATTTGTGATTTCAGGTTCCTTTAAATTAAATAACAAGTAGATATGATGGGAGGACAATCTAGCAAGGTGAGGGGTGACACTACATCATCAGCTCCCCAGATCAACACCAATGTCCATATTGTAGAAGATTTGAGCTCATATGAGGTAGCATGTAAGAATGATCCAGTTCTGCAAGACTTGGATAAAACGCTTCATGAAAGGACTACCCGTGTCATCAGCTCATTGGCCACTGGGGTTGAGGTGAGATCCCTGTCTATGGATTCACTCAAAGAAGTTACCAGTTGTCTTCTTGAAATGAACCAAGAAGTGGTCCAGGTCATATTGAGTGAATCCCAGGAAGATCTATATAAAAATCAAGAATTGTTTGCTTTGATAGAAGAATATCTTGAGAATAGTATCAAAACTATGGATTTTTGTACTGCCCTGACAAATTGCCTTAAGCGGGCTCGAAATAGCCAAACGATTATAAAAGTTGCACTTAAGCAGTATGAGTTAGAAATGGAATTGCAAGAAGGGGTTGCAGAAAAGAGGTATGTCAAAACTCTAGAGGAACTACAGAATTTCAAGGCAGCTGGGGATCCATTCACTGAGGAGTTCTTTGTACTTTTCCGATCAGTGTATGAGCAGCAGTTTTCGATGTTAAGGAAATTACAAGATCGGAAAAGGAAGCTTGATAAGAAATTGCTTTCCCTAAAGATGTGGAAGAGGGTGTCGAATGTGATATTTGTTACAGCTTTCGTGTCCCTTTTGATTTTCTCAGTGGTGGCAGCAGCCATTGCTGCACCACCTGTTGTAACAGCTCTACTTGGTGCACTGTCTCTTCCAATTGGTCCAGTGGGCAGATGGTGCAACTCACTTTGGAATAAATATGAGAAAGAGCTGAAGGGGCAGAGGAGTTTAGTTAGTTCAATGCAGGTTGGAACTTTCGTTACAGTCAAAGACATGGATAGCATTCGAGTACTTGTTGACAAATTGGAGATGGACATTCAGTCTTTATCGCAAACTGCTAATTTTGCTCTCAGTGAGGAAAATGCTGTGAAGATCGTGATAGATGATATCAGAAACAAGTTGGAGGTGCTTACAGAAAGTATCGACACCTTAAGTAATCGAGCTGATAAGTGTAGCCGTGACATAAGGCAAGCAAGGACAGTGATTCTGCAGAGAATAATCAAATATCCTGATCAATGAAGATCTTTCATATTGTCCTAATAACTTTCCCAATTTGGTTTTATCCACTTAACTCGATACTCTTGGTTTTAATGCGATTCTAACATATGTAAAGGCATTTATTCTTCAGCAAGCATGTATACTGTTATTAAATAGGGTTCTGTTTGCTTTTGCCTTGATTGAAGTTATTTGGTTTCCCTGCAACATACTTGTGGAGTTGGCAAGCATTCTGAATTCTGAAGTAATTTGGTAGTTGCTTGTTGGAAAAAACAGTTAAGCGTGAAAGAAGTCTTCCACTACAAAAAGGCTTGTCTGGCGATGGACGTTGCATGAATTCTTTTATTAAGAAACTTTTGCACCTGCAATGCATTGGAATATTCTGATGGTCATCAGTAAGATGAAATCAGTGGTTCTTCAATATTGTTCTCATTTGATGATGATGCATGTTCTAAAACTTGAGTAGAGATTGAATGTTTGCAGCTATTAGTTGTTGTGTCGATATGTATGACTTGTTATATCATTGTTACTGTAGGATGGACTAGGCAAATTCTTTTGAATCATCTTGTTTGATAGAACTTGATTCATTATTTTGTCGTTGCTCGCACGAAGATTAAATGAAAAATATAATGTTTATGACATAAAATTAGAATTGATATTATTAATTTTAAGATTTTGAATAAATAATTGTGGGAATAAAGAAGACTAATAATAAGAATTTGTCCTTAAAAATTATGGTGAAAAATGTTATTTTAATATGGTTTGTATTTATGCACCTTAAGTGGATTAAAAGAACAACTTAAGTGTCAATTCTAGAAAGAGCTAGATGAGGTGATTCATCAGATATTTCCTAAAGAGCAAGTTATCTTAGGAGAAAATTTTAATGGTCATATAGGGGCAATTTTGGACGAATATTCATAGGCTCATGACGGTTTTGGGTATAGAGATAGAAATGATAATGAGATTGTTTTGTTGAGCTTTGCAGTAGTGTTTGATTTATTAGTAGTCAACTTTTTTTAAAAAAGAGCATCAAGTGACTTTTAGGAGCAGAATTTTAAAGACTTGAATTAACTATTTCTTTCTAAGATAGAGTGATCGACCTAGTTGTAAAAATTGCAAGATAATACCTAAAGCATGCTTGTCAATTTAGCACAAATTGTTGTTTATGGATTGGAGAAAGAAGAGAAGACCTTATAGGTGTACTAAAGTTGGTGGAATCTAAAAGGGCATGTTATGGAACAACTTAGGGACAGAGTAGTATCTAGAGAAGAATGAAAACTAGAAAGGGATGCCAACCATATATAAAACGGAGTAATAACTCTTTTAAGGAATGTGGTTAAAGAGACCTTGGGAGTTTTAAAAGAGTCCAAGCACATTAATATGGAGTTTTGGTAGTAGAATGAAGATGTTAAAAAAAAAGTGAAAATCAAGAAGGTTGCTTATAAAGCTAGATTAGATAGCAACACAAATGTAAAGAGGGTAATCAATAGTGAAAGTTAAAGATTAACAAAGAAAGAGGCAAAGAAGATAGTCTCAAAAGCCAAAAGTAGAGCGTACAAAAATTATATAAACAATTACAAACTAAAGATGGATAAATGAATATATTTAAGTTGGCGAGGGATGGGGAAAAAAAGTGAGAGATTTGGATCAAGTTTGTTGTATAAAGGATGAAACAGGACAAGTACTTATAAATGAAAATGACATAAAGAAAAGATGACAAGGATACTTCTATAGCCTTTTTAATGAAGGAGGAGATGACAATATCTTCTTTGGTGATCTTAACACGTCTGATAAATATCAAAACTTTCTAATAAATATCAAAATTTCACTTGTTGATGATAGTTGAAAAGAGAAGAAATTAAAAGAGCTTTGAGGGAGATGAAGAGCGGTAGGACATTAGGATCTGATGAGTTATCCATAGAGGTATGGAAGATCTTAGGATAAAAGGATCTCATTTGGTTAGCCAAGCTTTATAATGTGATCTTTAAGTCTGCCGAAATGTTGGATGAGTGGAGACTTAGTACATTAATTCCTCTATACATTAAAAAAGGGAACATCAAGAGCTATAACAATTATAAAGGCATCAAACTACTTAGTCAAACCATAAAGTTATTGGAGAAAGTGACTGAGAAGAGAGTGAGAAAGAGTTTATCAATCTTGATGAACCAATTTGGTTTCATATCAGGAAGATCCACGACAAAAGCTATATACCTACTTAAAAGATTAATGGAATATATAGGGAAAGAAAATAAGATTTACATATGGTTTTTATTGACTTAAAGAAGGCTTATGACAGGATATTTAGGGAAGTCATGTGGAGGTGCTAAGAAATTAAGAGAGTTTATATGACCTATACATGAGTTATCAGGAATATGTTTGAAGGTGTTAAGACTATAGTAACAATGACGGGAGGAAATACAGAGCAATTCTCTTTTAATATTGGGCTATACCAAGGATCCTTATTGAGCCCCTTATTGTTTGCATTAGTAATAGATGAGTTCGCCAAGAGTATCCAAGGAGATGTACCTTAGTATATGCTATTTGCTAATGGCATTGTTTTAGTAGATGAAACAAAAAGAGTGTCAATTTCAAGTTAGAACTTTAGACAAGTGTGTTAAAGTCAAAGGGATCTAAATTTAGTAGAACTAAGACTAAGTATTTAAAGTGTAACTTTTCGGGTCATAAGGTGGAATCCAATATGAAGATAAAGATTGGTTTAAAAGTCATACCACAAAAAGAATATTTTAATTACCTAGGATCTATCATCCAAAGAAATGATAAAATAAATGAAGACATATTTCATTGTATCAAATTTGGGTAGCTTAAATGGAGGGGTGCATCGGGAATTTTATATGACAATAAGATACCTCTCAAGCTAAAAGATAAAATCTACCATTTAGCAATTAGGTTGACCATGTTCTATAGGACAAAGTGTAGACTCATCAAACAGGTGTATAGTCATAAGTTAATGATAACAAAGATGAGGATGTTTCATTGGATGTATAATCTTACAAGAAAAGAGAAGATTAGGAATGTAACGATAAGAGATAAATTGGCGGTGGTTAACATTGATGGTAAATTAAGAGAGAAAACAATTGGGTAGTTTGAGATATGTTAAGAGGAGATATCTCATTGCCTCAGTGAGAAGATGCGAGAAGATTGTATAAGAACCATAAGAGAAAAAGAGGAAGACCTAAGAAGAATTCAGGGGAGGTGAATAGGAAGGATATGACTCTGTTAGAACTTATTGACAACTTAACCCTTAATAGGAAACTTTGGAGAACTAGGATATGGGTAAAAGATCCGATATAAAGATGTTCTTCTCTTTTTATAGGTCTTTTGAACTTTTTTAAATTCTTGTGTCTTGTATTTAGTCTAAACACCTTTATCTATAATATGTTCCCTTTGGTGTTTTTTTTTGGTATTTTTAGTCTTTGATTTATTATTTATTAGTATTTGTATTATTACTTGAATTATTATTATTATTTATAATTTATTTGTATTTATATTTGTATTTTATTACATTTTTATTTGGATTTTTAATTTTCCTATTCTTATTTTATTCTAATTGATTCTTTTAATACAATTATTTGTTTACATTTTTGGCTTTTTTTTTTCAAACAGATCTCAAAACTTTTTTGGTCTTCCTGCAAGCCTATTAGAAACAATCTCTTTATTAGTTTAAAGTAAGGCTACATGTACTGGACCTTCTCAGACTCCACGTGTCAACGAAATTTCTATTGGGATATTATTGTTGTTATTGTACTAGATGCGAAAAACGTTATTAATGTAAAGAGATTAAGAAATTACTTCACTTTCCTTGTTAAAATTGAGTTTTATCTCAGAACTTGAGAGACTAATTTTTCGTAATCCTAATAAGTAGAGAGATGACCAATTTATATAGAAATATTAATTTGGTACATCCATAAAGTAATTAAATAAATGGTTAAAATTTGTTCTACTATTAAATAATAAATGTGGACCAATTAGGGCTCTTTAATTATATTAATATTATAATAAAAATATCGAATATGGCCACAAGTCGATTAACATTTTAACATTCTCACACTTAACTCGGTACTTCAAACTTTATTTTAATAATGTAAACATTAATCATGCCTAAATAAATGTTTTAATATCTTTATAAGTTACCTCAACATAATAAATTGCATAGTGCGAGTTATACGGGTTATATACTTCATCATTGTACACTTCCTTTTATATACCTCAACATTATTAATTTATCAATTCAAATATTATATATAAGTTATGTATAAAAATCATAAAAATCCACATTAATGTCACATAGAGCTTTTATTTCTTATTTAATAATAGTTGGATGTACATAATCATAATAGATTACAAAAAATTGTTAATAAAAATTCTTATTGAGCTTAAAAGTGTTAAAACATTATTGAAAACAATCATTGGTATAACCAAGACACATTATTTGAACATGTTCCTTAAATGTCTTTGGTTATAGGCCTTTATTTAAATAATTTGTAATTATGACATATGTCTTAATATGTTCAATACACACTCTTTGTTTCTAACTCCATACGTTTAGAATCTCTAGAGTACTTGTCAGTCTTACAAAAAAAAATTACTACATAATTGTAGCAATAAATTTTCAACTGCTTAATAATGGTGTCAATAATCACAAGCCCTAAAATATTGTTTTGCAACCATACGACATGAATTGTAGTCATAAAACAAGTTACAAATTCTGCTTCTATAATGAATGAAACAATAATAGATTATGTAGTACTTTTTTTTATGAAATTGCTCCCTCTGTTAATAGAAATAAATAGCCCTACATTAACTTTTTACTGTTACTGCATCAATAAAATCTGAACCCAAATATCCAATAACTTCTAATAGATTAGATCTTCTATACATGAGCATATAGTCCTTTGCTCCTTGAAGGTACCTTAAGAATTTTTTTGCAGCTTGTGATGTATTTTAGAATATTGAAATTCCTATCACAAACAATGCTTCTCCTGTATTTTTCATTTCAAAATTTTTAAAGGGAAAATCTTTAATCTTATACAATATGTCCAAATTATTAATAACGAGTAAAATATTTTTATACATTTTTGAAAAGTAAAAAGTAAAATAGATAATTAACATATAGAACTAGATGCAAATTTACTCCCATTGATCTTTTAGTACATACACCAATCAAGAGGGTTTTCTTGAAAACCAAAAGGTGTTATGGTATCATTAAAGTTAATATACGATTTTTCAAAAGTTTATTTTAAGTCCATTTATTGGTTTCTTAAGTTTACTCACCATATAACCTTTTTTTGTTGGGCACCGATTCTGAAACCCAACTCTTGCTCTAATATCACAACTGTTGGACTCCGCTTTCGAAGCCCAACTTTTGGAGTCATAAAACGTGTGCTTGTGCTTGTTACCATGTATGGTTATTCCAATTAACCCTCAATAGTCATCTTTGGTTCATCTTCATTCTCTGATACCATAAGTGTCGGGCTTAATTTTTCGAATCATTCTTATACTGAAGCAAGTATTCTATGCTCAACTTCCATCTAGACATATTCATAATGCCGAAGCATGTTCAGTAAAATAATACCAGTTCATACTATTCCAACAGATTCCTTCACTTTCTTTCAATCAAAACCTTTTTTTTCCAATCAATTTAGAATGCTGCCAATTTTGTGGAAAGATAGCACAATGTGTGAGGAATCTATTGTCTCAAGGATCACTTCGTTTAGAGGTCGGATAACAAAGATTGGGCCGAAGGAATCAAACAAGGTTTCGTCCTCAATCATAATGAACCTAGTTTGGGACAAAGGCATAACTTGCTCTAGGGATATGAAATCAAGGTTATTCTTAGAGGGTTTGAAAGAGGACCTCAATATCTACATCTTTTATGCAGACATTAAAGTGAGATTTTGTCATCTAAAGGGTCAGAATTGGACCAAACAATACATTATGAATAGTGACCAGAAGAAGGTTATGAACAGTACACAGAAGATATCTTGCAATTGGCATAACTTTCTCTAGAGATATCGGATTAAGTAGTTCTTTAGATGGTTCCAAAGGGGACTTCAAGATCTACAACCTTCATGAGGACCTTGAAGACAAATTCTATCATCTGCAGGGTCAAAAGTGGGACCAGACGATAGGATCAGATGAACCTAGATGAAGGGTTAGACAAATTGGAAAAATGATTATAGCTTTTTCTAGAGAACTCAGATTGAGGTGTTCTTTAGATGGTTCGAAAGAGAACTTCAAGATCTACAACTTTCATGTAGACCTCAAAGGCAAATTCGATCATCTACAGGGTCCAAAATGGGACTAGATGATAGAGTCAAATAAATAGACCAAACGATATGATGTCATCACTAGATGATATGACGTCACCAGACGATACATCATCACTAGAAGAAGTGTCCTCACTAAACAATACGTCCTCACCAGACGAAACATCCTTACCAGACGATACGTCCTTACCAAATGAAGTATCCTCAGCAGTCGATACGTCCTCACCAGACGATACATCCTCACCAGACGAAGCGTCCTTACCAGACGATGCGTCCACACTAGACGACACGTCATCATCAGACGATACGTCCTATACTCCTGAGCATCTCCACTTATAAGGACTATAACTTTTGACTCTGATATCCAAAAATGTCATACTTTATAGCGTTGGAACGCTAGAAAGACAAGCTACAACTTCCTTGAAGACAACATGTCAAATTCATCCTAGATCAATCCAGATTTTTCCCTAAAGTCATAACACAAAATTTTTCCTTATGGAAGACTTGAAATTTTGCACTATACAAACTTGGAATGTTCTCAGTATAACCATTCAGCTACCAAAATGATTTTATTAAACTCTCAAATCTCAACTCATTTGTCTCATCACCTTCAACTATATCTGATCAGTCATAATTCCTATCTTCCTTCCTGTAACATCTCACTTATACGTACATA
>JAOTIZ010000203.1:6945466-6979171 GCA_027123425.1 Erythroxylum panamense | reverse complement strand
TATATAACATTTTTTTTGCTAGCACAGAAAATATAATTAATATTAAAAAACTCTCTTGTATAAAATAATAAAATAAAATAAAATAGTTTTATTTTACTTCATTTATAAATAATGATAATTATTTTATTATAATTATTATTATTATTATTTTATTGTTTAAAAAATCAAAATGGCAAAGAAGATGTCGTGACTTTGCCTTTGGTGGTTATTGTTTTGGTTTTAATAACAAAACATTGTCTTATGTGTAAAAAGTTTTTCCCGTTTTAAAAACTAATACACGTTGATTGTCTTACGAAGACGAGGGTTAAAAGATATCTTTCATTTTTAGTTAACCAAACATAAAATGAAAACGAAGAGAAGAGTGATAGTTTTAAAAATCTCTTTCATTTTTTGGTACTGGAAAAATAAACAAGAGAAAAATTTGAGAAAATTGTTTTCTCTATTTTTTAAGAAAAGGTTCTTTAAATTTATTCATAGTCAAAATAAGTGTTGAAAGTGAATTGTATTTTTTAGAGTGAAGTATATAGAAATTTCATATTTTTGAAGTTTCGTATCGATTAATCTTTATATTTTAAGTATTTATTTTTACATGTTCTTATTATTAGTATATTTGTTAAACGTAAAAGATATATATAAGATTGCAATTTTTTATTTCTGCTATATTTGCGATACTTCATACTAAGTTTAAATGTCTAGAAATGAGCGTAAGCAAATCTAAAGTTGAGCAATATCATATCCACGATAAATGTGGTTTTAATCTGAGGAATAACAATTTCAGAATAATCTCACCTCATGTTTTCCCGAACTGGGCCGTTTTAAAAAGTAGTCAAGTTGTAATGTTTGCCTTTCGGGCTTTAAGCCTACTTTCAGAAAACCCTCTCTTAAAACCCCCACCACTACGGGTGCTTGCTGGCGAAAAAGGAACCAAAAACCCACCTGAGTGTCTGTAACTTGACCATTGTATCGCCGTTTATGTTTCACTCCAATGGTCTCAATAGGCTTCTCATCAACTACTTGATCCCATCATCCCTATACAATGCTCTACCATTTCGTTGCTTGGAATTTTCCATCAAATATGTGCATTCACTTCATCATTCCAAACCCAGAAAACCCACCAACCAATTCTCCAAAAGATCGAAACTTTCCTCCAAAGCAGTGGCAAAGAAACATAAAGATGACCCAAAGGTGTACATGAGGAACACCGTTTTTAACATATACAGAATCTTAAAATCTTCAACTTGGGACTCCGCGAAAGAGCAGCTTTTAGGTTTGAGCATAAAGTGGGACTCTTATACAGTTAACCAGGTTCTCAAATCCCACCCACCAATGGAAAAGGCGTGGCTTTTCTTCAATTGGGCTTCAGGGCTAAAAGGGTTTAAGCACGATCAGTTCACTTACACAACAATGCTTGACATTTTTGGAGAAGCTGGGAGGATTGCGTCCATGAAACATGTGTTTAAGCAAATGCAAGACAAGGGAATAAAGATTGACGCTGTTACTTACACTTCGCTTATGCATTGGATTTCGAGCTCTGGGGATGTTGAGGGGGCGATGAGGATTTGGGACGAAATGAAAGAAAGGTGTTATCCTACTGTTGTTTCTTACACGGCTTATCTGAAACTTTTGCTTGATAGTAAGAGAGTGAAGGAGGCTACCGATGTGTATAAGGAGATGCTTGATTATGGGATTACCCCCAATTGCTACACGTATACTGTTCTTATGGAGTATCTTGTTGTCGATGGTAAGTTAACTTGGCCCTGCTCTTTAAATGCTTGTTGTATGGCCTAGCTGAGTCTCCGTTCAACTATGGATCGAGGAGTGGCAAATTTATGCTTCTATTTGCGACTCTTGTGGTAAATATTAATGTTTTTACTTTCAAGATCATGATAAGAGAAATTTTCGATTCCAAAACGATACTTATATTTTTGCGGTGGCTTTTGGTCTAAATGATTTTCTGTTGGACCGCTGTGGTTATATTATTCGACTTCTATCATTATGTGGTATAGAAGAAAGCTTAATTGATCTTGATAAAATTTTGTGTATTCTTGTTCCTTTGATCCTTCGTCAACTTAATGCTTGTGGATTGCTATATAATGCATTCTGAATATTTCAGTGATGTCTACTCCTTATTCTCATATATTTTCTGTACCTTGCTATGATGTTTGTCCAGGTAAGTACGCTGAAGCCCTTGAGATATTCAACAAAATGCAAGAAGCAGGAGTACATCCTGATAAAGCCGCGTGCAATAACTTGGTACAAAGATGTGCCAAAGCAGGTGAGACAAGGGCAATGACCCAAATACTTCAGTATATGAAAGAGAATGATCTTGTTCTTCGTTACCCTGTATTTCTGGAAGCTCTTCAAATTCTTGAAGTTGCCAATGAGAGTGAAAACCTCATCAAGCAAGTTAATCCTCACTGTGCTACGGAATCTATCAGTTACGGTGTTGCCTCTGAGTTTGTAGGAGCTGCTGATGATTTTCCCATAGACACAGGAATGGTCATGATTCTCTTGAAAAAACAAAATCTTCTTGCAGTTGACAGTTTGCTTAATGGAATAATTGATAAGAACATAAGATTAGATTCTTGGGTAGTGTCAGCCATTATTCAGGTTAATTGTAGCCGTTGTAGACCTGATGGTGCTTTAAAAGCTTTTGAATACAGCATAAAAATGGGCATAGACCTTGAGAGAACTACCTTTCTTGCTCTGATAGGTTCTTTGATCCGATCAGAAACATTTCAAAACGTGGTTGATATAGTCAAAGAAATGATTACGGCTGGGCATTCTCTTGGAGTATATTTGCGTGCCCTTTTGATTTATAGGCTCGGGAGGGCTAGAAGACCGACTTTTGCTAGAAGGATTTTTAATTTACTGCCTGATGACCACAAATGTACTGCTACCTATACTGCTTTAATTAGTGTGCATATATCTGCTGGTAGTGTGGAAAAAGCACTTAAAGTTTACAAAACGATGAAGAAAAATGGGATTCACCCTTCACTAGGAACTTACAACCTTATATTAGCCGGTCTAGAAAGAGCTGGTAGAGTTGGTGAAACTGAAAACTACAGGAAAGAAAAAAAGAGCCTGCTAATTGATGATCATAACAGGAATGGTGCCCAAATGGAGCAAAAGATTTGTGACCTTCTATTCCTTGTGTAGTCAATGTCTTTGAGTTATGCTATTCAAGGAAACAAATTGGCTAAATTGCACGTAAGGCTGGAGTAATTGCTATTTACTAAAAAGGAGCATGACAGAGGTTAATGAATTGCACAGAAGAGCATCTCAGAGAAGCAGCAGCTTCGTGGTATGTCAATTCTGTGATTCCTACTCAGATATGCCTGTTTGCCAACTGACTAAAGCTCTCAAGATCAGAGAATTGCTATTCACAGCATCGCCCTCTCTTTTGACGTGGCATGCTACGAGCATGGACCTTCACTTCCTACCTCTGCGTCACCTGTTGATTTTCATTTCTCAAGATGATGTGCATTTGATTTCAGGTCTCATCATAGGGACTCTTATCCCATCTAAAGACCTTAGTTCAGGGCATGTGGCAATGTATCTAGGATTTTAAACAAATTCCCAGCTCTAAATCTCTAACATATGCTAATTGACAGAGATTTGTACTGCAGAGTTGCTAGCCCTTAGTTGTAGGTCCTTTGCATAATCAAGATGTGGGTTGTTGAGGTGTTTAAGGCTAAATCCTAAAGTAAGTCCATCATAGACCACTGAAGGCCAAGGACTGCACAAAGGGTTTCATGTGAACAAGTCGAGTTATACGTTTCCATATTCATCATTCGTGTATAGATGGTATTGATTAAACATTAACAGGAGAGTAGAATTCAATGATTAGAAGAATCGACCTGGAAGTATTTCCCCCCGCTGCTTATTGTACTTGCTAATGGTGAGTTGGAGCAGGACAGCTCAGAAGCAAGATTGGCAATGTTGGCCATGTCTCTGATGACAATACTAAATTATGAAGAATTGTTGATTCAAATTTGATATAGATGAGTGATTTATTAGGAGTCTATTAGAGGAGTATTTTATTTTTAGTAGAATTTCATTATTTTCCTGTTATTTCTGCACTAGTTTTTGATATAGTTATGTTAATAAAAACAGCTTGAATAGGAGTCATTTTAAGAGCCCTAGTTTAGGTGGAACTTTTGTGTTTCTTAGCCTGTATAAGGCTATTACATTATGCAATAAAGTAAGCATGAAGTTATCATAAAAATTAGCTTAAGAGTAGAGTAATTTAATCCAATCTTGGTAGAACTTGTCCTTGACAGGTGTTGCTAGTTTTTCATCACCAAAGGTAAGTTCTACAAGGAAGAGAACTAATGTAAATAAGGAGAAAGAGATTAACTTTTCCGATAATTGTCCTTGAATTTGATCTCAAGCATAGGCCCATAACAATTTGGTATCAGAGTAGGAGTTCAAGGACGAAATAGGCCATTCATCTACAGAGCAATCTTTGGTAGATTGGCAGATGGATTAGAGGATATAGGCGTTAGAGATGGGGGAGAAAGAATTGAAGGTTTAATATGTAGAGATTATGCATGCTTGCAAGATTGGAAGGTGTGAAATCGAGCGAGTATTAGGCAACATCCTCATGGGAGGAGAGGACCGATGGGGCAGCAGGGTAAGAATTGGTGCCTAAATATACTAAGATGGAATTTCTTATGTACAATGGCTTGATGGATCCATTGGTTTGGCTTCACAGGTGTGAGCAATTTTTCCTAAGCCAACTAATAACGGAGGAGGAGAAGTAAGATTAGCTGCCTTTCATTTAGTAGGGACGCCCAACTATGGTTCTTTCAACTTGAATAAGAAGAACTAGGGATGCATTGATACTTTTTCAAAAGCCATTGTAATATGAGATTCAATCCTCACCTTAATAACAACCCTGTAAAAGAATTGGCAAACCTCAAACAAACCGAGAGCGTAGAAGAATATCAACGCCAATTTCAAACATTGCTGGCTCCAACCATAGGACTTTCACGATAGCTACAAGTAAATCTATTCACATCTAGGTTGATAGAAGAGTTGCGAATTGAAGTGGATATGCAATATCCTGTTAATCTTGGAGCCGCAATGAACTTAGCTAGAGTATGTGAAAGAAAATTGCAATGTATGCTGATGCAATAAAAATTGCAATGTATGGTAATGCAATACACCCAAGACATAAGAGGCAGCGGAAACACCACCCTATGGCCATCTTCGCAACTAGATAATAGTAGTAACAAAACCATGGCGAGTGTAGCCACACTTTTAAGAAGTAAGATAAACTCATGGGCTAAAACAACAACCTCCAATATACCAAGTACTCCACTCCTGATGGGAAGATGCTTAACCAAAGCAAAAATGACTAAAAGAAAAGAGAAGGGGTTGAGCTACAATTGCGACGGGTCTTATTCGATGGGGCACAAATATAAGAGATTATTTTGGATTGAGGTGGCAGATTCTGAAGATGAAGAGGAGATATCTTCGCATACCATCACTGGCATAACTTGATTTCAAGCTTAAGGGTAAGCTCGATGTCGAACAGGGGAGTAATGATATAGATGAGTGTTTTAGGAGTCTATTTTTTAGTAGAAATCTATTATTTTCCTATTATTTATGCACTAGTTTATGTTATAGTTATGTTAAACAACTTGAATAGGATTTCTAATTTAGGTGGAACTTTTGTTTTTCTTTACCTGTATAAGGCTATTACGATATGCAATAAAGTAAGTAAGAAGTTATCATAAAAATTAGCTGAGGAGCAGAGTAATTAGTTCAATTTTAGCAGACCATGTCCTTGACAAGTGTTGCCAGTTTTTCATCACCAAAAATAGATCGTGTAAGAAGCGAACCAACTTAAATAAGGAGAAAGATATTAACTTTTCCGAGAATTAATCCTTGGACGCGATCCCAAGCATAGGCCCGTAACAAAATTCCTATAATAATAGCAATTTTTGCTCTAGCAACCTATATATGCAGCTAAGACCACTTAGGCCTTGTCGATGGCTTGCATTTTGATATGTCTTGCATTATAAAAGAAATCTCAGGATTTGACCCACTCCATGTCATCCTTTTTAATACACCTGGACTTGGATAAGCTATGCTAACGATTCCTAGTTCAAATGCATAAAAATCCACGTCTATCCTGATGAGGAAATTTTTAATGCTTATCCTTAGACCCATCAACTCCCCTAATGTATTTGCGATTAATTTACTTATGAGCTTTTATTGTCATATCCATTAAAAATGTACAAAAGATGCAGCAATTGCCTTCCAACATTTCTTGCTTTTTAATACACCTGGGCTTGGACTTGGACCTGGACCTCGAGCAACATTACACTGTAAGAAAAGCACCAGCCACATTCAACTCAGACAAATCCTGAGGCACACGTGAAATTTATAAAAAGAACTTGTTAGTTTGGTTAACTAAAGACTATAGATGCTTCTCGTTGTAGCAGCAACTTCCATATCTCTTTTAACAGAAACGTCTAATCCTGCGCGATATTGTTCTTGTAACTAAAAACTATGGATGCTTGTCGTTGTAGCAACATCTTCCATATGTCTTTTTATAGAAACGTCTAATCCTGCGCGATATTGTTCTTGTAACTAAAAACTATGGATGCTTGTCGTTGTAGCAACAACTTCCATATGTCTTTTTACAGAAACGTCTAATCCTGCGCGATATTGTTCTTGTAACTTACCTCTTTTCTGTGAACATTGATGGGGTCAAGTTCGTCAGCTACCCACAACTTTGAGCTGCCAAATTAATATGGGTAGATCATCACTGACCAAAAACCACGTCAGTAGATCCCAGATTTGTGAAAAACGATTGCCTTGAATTACTCCCAACAAATGAAACGTGGAATACAACTTGTGGCATAAGCAAGACTAGTACTACGGATAACACGATTGACCGATAATTTCACAAGAATATATGCTAATTGGAGGATTTTCAATTAAAAGCGAAACTAGGCCATGACATTGCAATTTCATTCTACTTTAGATGAGATAAATTCCCAATAATTCTTCACTAGGAACAGGTTCCTCCCATCTATAAGTAGTCACTACTACGTTTCAACTTGCAGCATGTCTCAACCTCACGGTTGAGTAATAAGGGAATAAGGCATTTGCAGACCTAGAAAGGATTCCTATGAAGTATGAACCCTTTAAAAAAAAAGACAAATCCGATGTCATGAACATGGAAAAAAAAAAGGAAAATCTGAACAAGGATCTAGTTTTTTGACGTTTGATAATACAAGTACAACATAAGCTTTTGTCTCCCCTTCTTCACCAATGAACATTCAGTAGCAGGATTTACCTATTGACAAAGTTGAAGGGACTAGCTAGGCATTACCTGAGGCAGTTTTACTCATTGAAGAAAGTTGGAAGCATCAGATACTTGAATTTCTTTTATTTGCGATCGCTGCTTTTTATAATAGAACTTGAATTATTACCGTTTGGATAAATTATACTAATATAAAATATAAAATGCATTTGAATTTTATCAACTTTCTACATCAGACATCAACTCCTATGTTTCTGCTTAAATTAAATCTCAAGAATTATAACAAATCTGTTTAGGATATCTTCAATATGTGGCGACACGTTTGCGTGAACCGAAGGCCTCCTCTAAATGAGCTACCAAACCTCACGTTGTCCGTCCTACTCCAGCTTTCTTTCTTTTCTTTTTGTTTTTCGATTTTTGACTTAATTGGTCTCTTTCTTCCACGTGTTCAACATGGTTATGACAAGTATGAAATTTTTAATTTGAATTTTGAGATAAATTGTTCTAAAACGGGTCAATTTTGGGTTGCCAACTTCCTAACTCTAATGCCGTCTGATTAATGACATGGTCTCCCATCAGACAGTATTGATCTACAATCCATAGCCAACAACGTGTAAGGTGATTAGCCCCAGTCTCATGATAATATCCCTCGTGAGCTGGCGGGACCTACCGACTCTTTCAAAACCCAATTTCTCGAGATATTGGTGCAAGTGGAGGGGCGTTGGAGCGAATATACCCAATTGCGAGGAAGCGGATACATTCTGTATTTAGTGGGGACTTGGGATATGTAAATATCGCGATATTTTGATTTACTCGTCATTTTCTCCTTGCTTGGGCCACCTATATAAACGACGCCAACACTATCGTTATTCCACATTTAATACACGAAACGAAACCAAAACGCTTCCATTGTTATAGGAACTCCAAGAGGTTTCTCTTCCTTTGGAACAATGCCGTTTAAAAAAGACCTTGCCGAGCGTCTCTATAGAATCTCCAAATTTTCGAACCAATCTCTCACAAGTTGCCGCATTACTTCGTCATCGGTGCAGACCCGCATCCAGAAGAGGTCAAGCGAGGCCAGCATTTCCCCCGATCCCGGAGACCACGGGATGTTCCGGCGATTTTTCCACAGGAAGGCTATTTTCCAGCCTGAGCTCCTGCCTATGCAAATCGGCGAGAAGCTTAAGGACAAACTCAAAGCTTTCGACGTTACGAAGGAGCGGATCCGCCTGGACCGATTCTTCCCTCCGGAAATGTGGAAGGCGGACAAGGAGGGGCTGACGATAGAGGACACGAGGAAGTTGCTGCGAGTTGCGCAGTTGGAGTTGATGAAATCAAGATTGAGACAGATGGACAAAACTTGGATAACTTATTCGGAGTTTGTGCAAACTATCGGTGAAGTTTGTTCAGACCCGGAGCAGGCAAAAGGGGTGGCGAGTACGCTAGACGAATCTGGAACTGTTCTCGTTATCGGGGACGTCGTGTATCTCAAACCTGAAAAGGTAAAATCGGCATTTTTTGGAATCAATTTCAATTTAATTATATGCTTTTATGATTCTTGTATTTGTTTGCCTCTCTTATTGATCTTTTTTTACAGAGATAATAATAATAGCATGCATGGTCCTGTGAGAGTTAGGTTTCAAAACACCAGATAAATTAAAATCTTCAAAAACTTGCCTTTTCTTTTCTTTGGATTTGGGGTTTACCGAGAACTGATAAGTTTTTTAATGGTTATTTTCCTTTGTTTTTCGACAGGAGAATGAAACTTTGTTGTTACGATCAAGATCTAAAGGACCATAAAAGGCCACTCGGTTTCTACAGTGACCAGATTATCTATATTTGATTACCCTCTGGTGGAATGATTTTTGGTCCATATTTTTAAAGCCTTACCACCCAAGCTGAGTTTTTATTTGATTCCAAAAGCTTCATTAGCTTATCTGGTTTTTGATTTGGCAAGGGCAAAAAATAAAAAAGTAGAAATGAGTGGGAGAAAGAGGAGAATCTGACCAAGTCGGTTGAGGAGTGGTTTTGGTTTTATTTGTTTGAGCGTTGAAGGGTGTGTAAATTTCGTGATAATTTCAGGAGTAAAAAGTTGGTAGCATTATGACTTGAGATTTTCTGTCTTTTGTCTTTTTGTCTTTCATGTCTCTTCTTCGTATTGTTGTTAAGGATGTCAGTTCCTATGCTGGTTTTTGGGGTCCAGGTGAAAGTCCCTTTTTTTGATCAAAAATGTTTTACTTTTCTTTCAAGTTTTTGTTCATTTCCACTTTTAATCTGGTTTTCCTTTTCCCCCAGTCTGAAATTTTATCGCTGAGGCCACTAGTAGATCATCATTTTGTTCATATATCAACAAGTACACAAGTTGTATGGAGATTTGCTTTACCATACAATCTTTCCAATGTGTCATTTCTTGCAGGTAGTGAAAGTCATCGGAGGTCTAATTCCGTTACCCGTAACCAACCCGAACGATCCGAGAAGAAAGGAGCTAAAACAAATGGAGAAACAGAAAGCTGAGATCGACCAAAAAGCCAGGACCTTGGTTCGCCGAGAATTATGGTGCGGCCTCGGTTTTCTGGTTGTCCAAACATTTGGGTTCATGAGGCTAACCTTCTGGGAGCTATCTTGGGACATAATGGAGCCAATTTGCTTCTATGTTACATCAATGTATTTCATGGCAGGCTATGCGTTCTTTCTCAGGACATCCAAAGAGCCGTCCTTTGAAGGGTTTTACCAAAGCAGATTTAGTGACAAACAGAGGCAGCTCATGAAGCTCCAAAATTTTGATTCGGAGAGGTACACTGAGCTCAGAAAGATTTGTGACCCTTATTCTTCGTCTTCGGAGCAGCTTCCATCGTCCGTACTACATTTGATGAATACAAAAAGCTTAGTTTAAAGCATTAGGTAGATGAATATCGTAATTTAGGGTATACGATTATTGTAGTCCCTTTCCCTTTCATGTGTAACTTACAGAGATCAGGGACTGTAGGTGCGGCGTATTGTAATCCTTGTATGGAGGGCGGTTTTTTAACATCAACTCTAACTTGAAGTTGCACATTAATTCAATTTCGAATTACTAAATCGAAGTCGTCAAGAGGCTTATTTTACGTGTGATAAACTTATGGTGTATTGGTGTATGCGTTTTAGTTTTACTTCCCAATAAGCTGCGGGTGTCAAAGCAACAGCGCATTAATGGAAATTTGGTGTGTGGTGGTGTACAGCTATGAAGTTCCAGCTGTTATTTTTCACTCCACAAAGAAGAAAACAAAGAAATCCCAGCTGTTTTCTTTCTGCATCCTACTCTCATATCCACCGTAGCATGTACCGGTTACCCATGCGTAACTTACCGAGATCAGGGACTGTAGCTGCGCCGCATTGGTGCCGTAGGTTCGGCGTATTCTAAGCCTTCTACGGAGAGTGGTAACATAATTTCTGACATGAAGTTGTACGTTAGTTCAATTCCGAATTGTTAAGGCTTACTGTACGTGTGATGAGCTATATGGTGTATAGTTTCTACTGCAACTTAGCTTATGGTGTGTGGTTTTTACTTCCGAATAAGTTGCAGTGTGAAGCAATCCTAAAGTATTTAAAACGGATTTTATTGATTGGTATTAATTTTGAAATTATTTAAGCATAAATAATATGGAAATATGCATATTTTACTATTTATTTTTGTTTCAACAAGCTACTGGAGATTTCCATCTCGTTCCTCCACTTTTGAATAAATAGTTAAAATTGTTTATTGTCTCTTCACGAAAGTTACCTCAAATCTCCAGTGCCTTTAAGTCCCGCTCAACTTCCATCCTCTCTTTTGTCCTTGTCACCTTTTTCTTGGAACCAGAGACTTCTTCCCTAGGTTTGCCTCCCCAAGGTCTTGCTCGTGAAACTCCTCCCCCTTCCGGACAAGCTCCTACTCCATCCACGAAAACTTAAAGGCTAAATTTGATTGGTTATAAGATTTTTAATATAAAAGAATGATTTAAAATGAAATAGAATGTAAACAAATGTAATATTAAAAAATTGTTATTTGAGAGAGATAAAAAATTTATAATATAATATAGTAAAATATTATTTAGAAGAATGATTCATAATATAATATAGTGAAACGTTATTTATCATTTTACATCCTATTCTAAACCTCCCAAATCAGAGGTAACTTATTTTTATTGTTTAAGATGGAATGAAATATAATATAAAACTATTATCTTCCATCATATTCCATTACATTCCATTATAAACTTTCTTCTCAAACGATAAAATAATATTACATAATATTTTATTCTATTTATAACTACCCAATCAAATATAACCTAAGAGTCCAGTCATTGGTGATAGCTCCTTATTTCTCAAACTTGAATAATGTTCCTGCTCACTCGATGCTAGTAGGGTTGTAGTGGTTTCAAATACTGACATTTCAAAGGAACAGAAAATGGGAATCAACCTATTAGGCTACTTTCTGGATAATAAAGCCTCTTTTTGCTATTAACCCCTAAGCATAATTTCATTTGAAATCTTTTGGTTTGTTAGAGATTCTGTTAAACGATGAGGACATTTTCTATTTCAAATTTAGTTCATCATCCTTGGGATAAAAAGTAACGAAAGTTTGGACCATGGCATTTCAACTTTTAAGCCTATATTTCTTTAAGCATGGAAATCAGGGATCAACACTCGTGATATTAAGTAAAAACACATTCTCATTTGGTTAAATATACATCATATATTATTGGAATACTGGTTCACTAGAGGTCTGAGTCATCTTACTAGTTATATTAGAAAGTCATTATATTTGGATGAGGCTACTAAACTAACTTGAAGAGGGTGAACTATGCTCAAGTGTGTGTCCTTGTTGAAGATGATGAGGACTTTCCAAACAAAATACCACTCATGAGACTATGTGAAAACTGCAATCTGATAAAAGATGGAAGTGTTAATCACCTATACTTGCAAACTTAGTAACAAGATTAAGAAATAGGTATGGAAGCCTACTAGGATGATGATCTAAACTGGCAAGTATTTTGAACTCATAAGGCTGGACTTACAGTCAGACAATGAGATTCAATAGAGGGAAGGTACTTAGTCAAACCCCCTACAAGCACATTTGGTTACATCAAATGAAGTTCCAATAGAAACAAATAATTAGGATGATGCTCACAAGGAGAAGCTCATTATTGTTCCAAAATCTTAACATTCTCCTAGTTGTACTATTGCATTAGCTCCCAACAAAGTTATAAAGCTAGTAAATGTATGTTAAGACACTTCAAGCTCCCTTTAAATAGCTACCAAGGAAGAGGAAAGTGATTTAAACTTCCAATGGGTGATCCTTCTCCAAAATTAACATCCTAACATGGAATGTTAGGTAGCTGAATTGTCCTAATAAACGACATAAGCGTTTAGATTATTTCAAGGATACAAACCCTCTTTTGATAAGCCCTTTAGAATCTAGAATCAAGGAACATAATAAGCACAATCTAAATTTCCTAAGGAGTAATCGGAGTATTATCACTAATCTTGACAAACACCATAATAAGAGGATCATAGTTTCCTATAACCCAAACAAAATGGAAATTCGTCATTTAAATTCTTGGATCAGCTTATTCACTTGCAAATACAAATCAAATAAGAATCAGGCTCTTTATTATGTTTTTCTATGCTTTTAACTTAACTTTCTAACACGTATTACTTTGGAACAAACTGAAAGAAATTAAGGATTCCATAAAGGACTCTTAAAGTTAGATGTTAATTGGGGACTTTAACATCTCTATTTAGCCGTTTAAAGCTAAAGGAAATGCTAGTTTGAAAAACTACACAAATGGCTTTAGGAACTGTGTGAACCATATTCAAGTCACTGATCTTTGTATGGAGGGGATTTATTTTACTTGGAATAACAAGCAGAAAGGAGAATGGAACTGGAGGTAAATACTAGACAGAGCTCTAGTTAATGATCTTTGGTTGAGGGCTTTCCCACTAAGTAAGGCTAGCTTTAATAACCCCCTATTATCTGATCATTCTCATATTCTGGTACATAACATCTTTTCTACGTAAAGAAGGAATTCCTATTTTTGTTTCAATAATTTTCTTCTTAGGGTGGATGGCTTTGGGGAGCTTAATTGTCTAAAGGCATACATTATTTGTTTGTTTGAGAAAGTTGGAGCTCGTTAAAACTGAGTTAAAAGATTTGAGCAAGAAGAAGTTTAACACCTTACAAGCAGTCCATGAAGCTAAGAAAAATTTAGAAAAAGTTTAGACCTCTCCTTACAACTCCTCAAGTGATATATCTCTATAAGAATAAGAAAAGCTTATTATGCTTTACTACACTTAAGCAATTAACAACAATCTTTAACTTATTAAGCAAAAATCCAGGAAGTTATGATTGTAAGGTGACAAAGACATAGGGTCTTTCCACAAATCTATGCTTTCTAGGAAGAATGTTAACAAGATTGCCTCTCTAAGGGATCAAGGGGGGAATCGGTTGCATTTTAAAAAAGTGATACACTATAAAGCTCTCTCTTATTTCTTAAATACTCTAGGCTCTAACATTGATGCTACTTCTTTAGTTCCCCAATTAAATCCTCATATTGGCAAAGCAATTTCCACCTAAGAAGTTAAACTCCTTATCATACCTTTCAGTGAAATAGATGTGAAGAAATTATGATATTCCTACATCCTTACAAAGGATTAGGTGCTGATGTACTATATGTCTTCTTCTATTAAAAGACATGGGCACTTACTAAAGGAATATTCATAGAGGCGATTCTATAATTTTTTAACTAGGGGAAGATGTTGAAGGAACTAATCAGAACCTACATTGCGATTATTTCCAAGGTTTAACCCCCCAATTCCCTAAGGGACTTTATGCCTATCTCTTGCTGCAACATCATATACAATGTCATTTCTAAAATGCAATCTGACATATTAAGAATCATCATTGATAAATTAGATGATCCCTCTCAATGCCTTTGTCAAGAATATGTTGATTGGTGACAATATGCTACTAATGTAGGAATTGCTCAAAATTTACAACAAAAAGAATTTAAGCAAGAATTGCATCATTAAGATCAACTTTAATAAGGGCATCCAAGAAAAACTTAGATAAGGCTTTTGACTCCTTAAATTAGAGTTTCATTAGACACACAATGCAAGCTTTTAACTTTCTTCTTGATTTAGAAGGTTAAGGGATTGAGATAAGGGGATCCTTGTCCCCACTGACGGAGCCACATGGGGCCCAGTGGTGCACTGGGCCCCTTAAAATTTTAAAAAATATTAAATATTTTTATTTTTAATATATATATATAAGAATGGAGTTATTTGGAACCCAGTGGTACATTGGACTCCCAAAATTTAAAAAAATTAAAATTTTAGGCCCTCCTGTTTTAAATTTTTGGCTCCGTCACTGCTTGTCCCCTTACCTCTTTATCTTGAGCATGGAGGCATTAAACAACCTTATGTTGAGCAAAAAAAGAGGTTCAGGTACCATTTTAAATGTAAGTCCTTAAAAATAACTAAATTTTCATTCACAAATGATCTCATTGTATTTTCAAAGGCGAACCCCAGCTCAATGTGTGCTTTTAGAACATCCTTAAGAATTTTCAAATAGTTCTCAAGGTTATTAATCAACATCGAATAGTGCCAGTAAAGGGACTAATCAAACTTCTAGTACCACTATTGTGAAACTTATTTCAATCCGTATAATGATTTCCTTAATTTACAAAATATATGACTCTTTTCATCTTCATAAAACCCTTTAGGTCATTCATATAAGCCTCTTTATAGAGGTCTTCATTCAGAAAAAGCGATTTTAACATTTATCTGATGTAACTACATATTATAATAAAATATTATTGTGATAATCATTCTAAATGCATCTTTGGAAAATACATTAAGTGATATTAAGTTTATCCATTGTCTTTGAGCAAACCCTTGACAACCAATCTAGCTTTAATAATTTTACATTAAAGATCTTTTTAATCTTAAAAACACATTTATAACCAAAATGTTTATAATTATGAGGTAATTCAACAATTTGCACACCTAATTACGTATTATGGATTATATTTTATCTCTCCTTGTATCTTATTATAAATATGTATGAGGACAAGAAACATCATCTAAAAAAATAAGTAGATCAACTATCATAGTCATTCTCACCTAGATAGACAACATAGTTAGATAATATTATAGATAACTTCACCATAACATATTTTCTTAGCTGAATTGGGTCAGCTTCATCCTAAGCCATTGGAACTTCACTATATGCCTATATTAATTTTTATTTCTTAATTGGAATGACAAACCCAAGATCTATTAATCTTATCTAAATGGGTGAAGGATATAAAATGACACTTGTATTAACTCTGTTATTGCCTAAAATGTGAAAAGGACCAACCTTATTATAGAGATCATGTTCTAGAAAGTTACGTGTTTATGACTCTATAATTTTGGATCCTTCTCTGTAATAAAATATGTAGTCTTTATAATAGTCAAAATATCCTACAAAATAGTAATAAGTGTAATGAGAATGCAATTGATTTTTGTTATGATTAGATAGGCATACCCCAGTATGGCAGCCCAAAATACGGAGATGGGTGAAATTCAATTTCATCTTTTTTAGTTTTTTATGACTTGAAATGTGTCTTTGGGACGAACGTGCTTAAGATTTGGTTGTGAATCTACAATACAATCTTATTAATCCCACCCTAAAGATGATATGAAAGGTAAGTCTTGCTTTGCATACCCGTCATTATATCTTTTGAGGTGCAATTCTATCTTTTTGCTAACCTTTCTATTTAGGATTACTTAGTATAGCAAAATGAGCTACATTCTACAAGTTTCTAAGTATTTGGCAAAACAAACCATTTTCTTGTCCAATAATCTCATGTCTACTATAATACTACATGATTATATCCCACACTTTCCCACATATTTTATTGATTTTTTTAAATAAATTCTTAACTTTGTTCTTGAAGATCTTGAAGTTATCAAGAACTTTGAAATCATTTATAATTAAAAAAACACATATTCATAATAAAAATAATCATCAATAAAACCCAAAAGATATTTTGGACTATAAATAGTAGGTGAATATGAATCACTAATATTAGTATAAATGATCTCTAAAACTTTTCCAAATTATATTCTAAAAATATGTAATTGTGAGTGCGCCAAACCTCAAATAGGTCTTTGATTCATATAAATTGTAATTTATTATATGAACTTGTACGTACTTGATAATTTATTTAATATGTATTTAAAGGATAACTATTATAAATAGTTTGTCCAATATTATATTTTGATGACTTTACTTGAAATATGTAATTCATAATTTATTGAATACTGTCTTTTAATTACTAAAAATTTGAAAGATAAATAGTGATTTTGAAATTGACAGGTATTGAAAAAGAAAGGTACATAGTTCTTGCCAAATTGCTTTGAAACGTAAAACAAGTGGATGGAAATCTTGTTATTAAATATGCCATGGCGTACTGGCAGGTGTTGCTCCACAGCTATGATGCTCCACTTCCGGCTGTTGTTATTCACGCCGCAGAGAAGAAAATGAGAAAACGAAGAAATCCCAGCTGTTTACTTCTGCATACTACTTTCATATACGCCGTCACAATTATACGTCTTTAATTACATTTAGTTGAGTGTCTTTTGATCTTCTGTTCTCAAATTTATATATTAACTAAATGATGCCCGGTCTTTAATTTTTATACGCTCTATTTATTAAATGGCTTCATTTTTATAAAATAGAGTTGGAATAAAATAAGGCAGCGGCAGTGTGAGAGTTTCATCCAATTTAATAGTTCCTTATACTTATCAAATATTGAGCCGCCTTTCTGAAGAGTTGAATGAGATTAAACTATAATTGACCTCCTTCTCTTCCTTCCACCATTCCGTCGGATTAGAGTGTAGGAGTGCCTAGAGTGAACAATTCCACCTTTTGAGTATCAAGAGTTGGAATAGAATAATAGGAATATGTCATCTGATCATTTTTTACAGTGAACTTCTTAATCATTAAGGTTACCTATCCTCATTAATACGTTTTAGTTAATGTATATGCATGTAATTAGTCTAAATTCAATTGGTTAAAGCTTGATGATTTGTGTACGTAAAAATTAAGTCAAAAGCAAATTAGAGGTTGGTAGCTGGGGAGGATTGAAGCTAGGAAGGTTGTTTCTCTCAATCTCAAAATGTGGGAACTCGGTACACTTTGAATAGATAAACTTTTAAAAACACAAATTGATAATTTATTTGGCAAATTAAACGATAAGTTCAAATTAAGTGAATGTTCAATCTGACTCACCGCCTCCTAGTATGAAGAAGTTTATAGAACAATGAGAACTACAACACAAACTTTCACGCATCTTAAAAAGATGCCACAAACCAATTGTACCGCTGCCACCTCAAATTGTATTAGTCAGTCCATTCAACATTTGGCCATACAAGTGGGTGGCCCAAGTTCAATGCTTTCACCACCCACAACCGCGAATCTAGCTGCTGGAGAAGTCTCCAGGAAATTGGGTTTGGTTCATGCAACATTTTATTTCAATTTAAAAGTAGTCTTTCCCAAGATATTCGAAGCGCATTTAATGGCTGCAGTCCGCCGACCACATCCAAAGTTGTAGGAAGATGAAGATGAAGCTGCACTGCACATATATAATAACTAAAGACCTTATCCTTTGCCTAGTGTTACGCAATTTGTTTTGTTTTCTTGAATTAATTAATAGATTAGAACTCCACGCGCAAGATCAGTCATTCAATTCCATTTTGAACGGATTTGAGATAAGAAAACTAATTTTGTCTAAGATACATGGTTCCAACAGCTGGAATTTCATCAAAACTCAAATTAGTAGTCAAAAGATTTATTTATTTACGTTCATATTAGTCTAATTTACCTTTTCAAACCTTTTAAAGAAAAAGAGAATTTTAGGGGATTATGTGAATTGGGATTTGAATGGCTTTGCATTAGAGAAATTGGGATTTGATTTGTTTTTCATATAATTTGGGGAACTTAAACTAAGTCAAAGCGTGATCTTACAGGAATTTTGTTTGTACCTATGATTACTACCCCTTGGGGTCTAATATTATTTAGGCCTCCTTATTTGAACAAGGCGGCCCATTTGACGGAACAAGCCCGAAAACTCAGATATTGACATAGTGAGTCTTGCAATCTTTATTTCCATCATATTAGCTTTCGACTGCTTTATTTTCAATGTCATCACACGTTTTACTAATTATTGTGATTACATATTATGTTAAAATTTATTATCACTTAGTTAGATTTTATTACTTAATTCTAAATTAGTAGTTGAATATAAATATTTAACTAATAAAGTATTATATATTGCAATATTTTAAAAACCGAACGGATGATTTTTATATAAACAAGTTATAAACTAAACCAAACCATATAATTAGCCAGTTCATATGGTCGAAGAGGCCGATTCTGTTCGGTTTTTAAAACATTGCAACATATATATATAAACAGGTTATTATTAAACTAAACTGAATCAGATAGGCCGATTTTTATGTAAAGAAGTTATTAAACTAAACTAAATCAGATAACCAGTGGGATTTATCAGTGAATCGGTCGTTTTACCATTGAATCAATCAAAACCAGTTGGTGGTTCAACCATCCTCGCTTATACTCTTTACCATCGTTCTTATTATTTCCTTTTCTGGAAATCATTGCTCCCTCCATAAGCCACAAACGAACTTTACTACCATCACTCAGCAGAGGCAATAAATGTAACTAATCATAAATCACTAGGAGACAGCCAATAGAACATAGCATGACTACATAATTGTGGCCACCGATTACTGCTTTGAGTACGAATATATACGACAACAGACATAATTGTGGCTATCTTCGCTGCGAGAGTATGTCTGAGGAATAGGGGGCTCCAGGGGGAGGTTGAATACTCAACCAATAGGAAGAGGGAGGTGTGAACAAACGAAATATCAAAGGGAAGAAGAGAAATCTAGAAGTAGTGAGAGACTTGATTTGCTTGAAACACTAAAGGTTGCAGAAAGGTTTGATTTGGAATGTGAACATATTAGGGAGAAACTACAAGAAAAGAAAATAAGTAAAGTGCAAAAATGAGGACAAAAGTGGGGCTTGCATGTGGTGCCCAGGTAGCGTGATAAAAGATTAAACATTAGAGAGTGATGAAAGAAGATGATATGAGTTTGGGAAGATCGAAGAAGCAGTAAAGAAGAACAGTCCAGAATAAATGAACTTTCCCTTTTGAACTTTGATCATACATGTATACCTTTAATTAATTGGTTGTTAGAATTCATAATAAGAAGTATGTTTCCTTTTTAGTCTTGACAAATGTTTTATTTTAGTAAAATTATGTCATTTTGATTAATTAAATTAAATTATTATAAATTAAAATTTGAAATCAAGTTTAAAATATTTTTTCAAAATAATAACGAGTATGTTTTTTTAGTCTTTGAATTTATAAATATTTTATTTTATTGATCGAACAAAATTATATTATTTTAATTAATTAAATTGAATCATTAAAAGTTAAAATTTGGGATCAAGTTTAATATTTTATTTGTCAAATAATAAAGAGTATGTTTTTTAGTATGTGATAGCATGAATGTTTTATTTCATTAATCAAACAAAATTATATTATTTTAATTAATTAAATTAAATCATTAGAAATTAGGATGTGAGATTTATTTAAATGTAGTAGAAGAAGCTAATGCAAATGCTTTTGATGAAAGTGTAGTTTACGAGTATTTAAATATAGTTAGAGAATTTAAAACTTTTAACGATGATAAGACACATCCTCCTTCATTTGATTTTGATTTTGATTTTGAGTGTTAATGTTATTTTAAGATTTATATTAGACTTAGATTTATTTATTATTTGTTAATTATATAATAATATATATTGGTGTGTTTTTTATTTCAATAAAATATTTTATTTTTACTTACTTTAATAGTTTTTATTTCCTGTTTATTATATACCGATTTTATAAAGATTTAATAACAATTAAACCTTAAATCTTAAACATTTCTTTTGATTGGTTTAATGTCCAGTCCGATTTTTAAAATATTGTTAAATTTTACTTAATACAATTACAAATTATTTATTATAAAAAACAATTAATTTTCCTTATCATAACATGCAACTTGGTTCAAAGTTCCTTGTACATTGGATACCAATAAAGCCACTATGATATGTAATATGTAGGGTTTTGTTTAATGATGAGATAATAGTCATTTATCATCTACCGACCTACCTACTTTTTTTTGTCTAAATGAAGTAGTCGATTCTACTAGTTCGAAGGAAGCATATAATATTTTCGAAAAGACTTTTCAAGATGTTTATTTTATTAAAGTGATATTGAGATAAGATAGAAGAAGTTTGTACAATGGATAAAATTCCTTAGTCTATAACTTCCAAATTTAATTATGTGGTGTATGTCATTGAAGAGTCAAAAGATTTATACTTAATAAATATTGAAGAATTAGAGGATTTTTTTTTTGACCAGTCCATGAAGAATTGATTGAGAGAAGACAATAAAAAGTCACTGGAGCAAGTTCTCAAAATTAATATTACTTTAAAGAATAATGGAAGAGAAAAGAATCAATTTAGAAGACATGGACGAGGAAGTGGACATGGTCGTGGCCTACATGAAAAAGGAAGAGGGAATGCATACGGCATAAAAAATGAAGGGAGAAGCTAACCATCACAAAAAGGGCATGGAAGAATTAGAGGAAGAGGATGAGGCCACTATTTAAATATAAATGAAAGAAGACGCAACAAGTCTAAAGTTGAATGTTTTAATTATCATAAAATTGGTCATTATTATTGGAATTATCATAGTGCCATTACTAAAACGAAAACACTAATCTTATTGACGACAATCAAGAAGTTGAATAGTCAACTTTGTTGCTCACAAACAAGGAAGAAGAAAATGATATTGATATTATTTGTGATAACTACTTAATAGTTTATATTCTCATGTTTATATTTAGCGCATTTTGCTTGTTTATTTGAGTATTTTTGGTACTTATATAGTTCATATTTTTTTAAGGTTGAAATTCACTTATTCAGAGAAAAAAAGAAAGGTGACTGGAAGAGAATAATACCTTTTTCTTTCTGCTGCAAACGCTAGTCATTTGGGGCTGATGATAAATTCGGGTATGTTTGGGGCAATTTGGAGAAGTTTTGATCACGTTATGAAGATGCAGGAAAAGTACACTACTAAATATATAGTTGCGTACTTAACTGTATTCTTTATTATTCCTGAATTTCAAGTAACATGCCCATATTTCACTCAAAGACAAGTTTTTTAAAAGTTTAAAATAGTTACAAGGCTATGAACTCACTTGTTTTTTGAGAAGTACATGTCCATTTACTTGCCCATATTCATATTTTGAGTCCGTATTTATACATATGTTCGTTCTAAATGGGGTCTTAGGTTTCTTTTAAGTACATAACCTAGTACACAGTCATGTACTTGCCCTTGTACCACCTAGAAACCTAATTTTTGAACTATAAAGGTCAAAACTAAAGGACAAAGCAAAAAAAAAAGAGAAGAAGAAACTTAGGTGGCATAATTAGACAACCTAGAATAACTAAAAGGATAACGAGCAAACAAGGAGACATATTTGGAGTGGATTTTTATCGATTTAAAGTGAATTTCATGAAAGTCAAAAGGAAATTTATCATCTTTCTTTTGATTTCTTGTATTTCCTTTAGTTTTAATGCTATGTCTTTCATTATGAGAAACTATATGGTACCTAAAAAAGATTAACCTTGTGGTGGTTTGTGCAGAGATTTTAATTTAATTTAATTTACTATTTAGTTTTATTAATATTTTATTATGTGTTCTTGATTGTCTTGAGTTGATATATGTTGATCTATGCTTGATTTCATATATTTGAGAATGAGAAATTCTTTGTATGAATTGATCTAGTATAATTGAAAAGAGTTACATGTAATCCTATAAATATGTTGACATAAACATTCCTGATTAAAATCCAAACTAATAGAAGAACTTATAGATCAATTAATGCAATTCTAAGAGTTTTAAATAGAAAGAAATATTTACTAATTAAATTATATTATTTATTAATAATCTTGAGAAGATAATGGTATAAATTTTTTACGAATTATCATAATTACATATTATGTTAAAAGTTATTATCAATTAGTTAGATTCTACTACTTAATTCTAAATTATTATTTCAATCAAAATATTTAACTAATAAATTATTCTATAGTGTAAAAATTTTCTTAATACAATTAAAAATTATTTATTATAAAAATAATGAATTCTCCTTACATAACACTACAACTTGGTTCAAATTTCTAATAAAGTCACTGTGATATGTAATATGTATGATTTTGTTTAATGACGTTATGATAGTCATTTATCATCTACCAACCTACCTACTTTCTTTGTCTAAATGAACGAAGGAAGGATAGAATACCTAAGAAAAGTCTTTTCATAATGATCCTTTTATTAAAGAGCTATGGAGACAAGATAGAAGAAGTTTGTACGGTGGAGAAAATTCTTTATTCTTTCACTCCCAAATTTGATTGTAAGATGTATGTCATTGAAGAGTCAAAAGATAAATCCCCAATAACAATTGAAGAATTAGAGGGTTATTTACAAGTCCACGAAAAATTGATTAAGTGAAGACAATAGAGAGTCATTGGAGTAAGTTCCAAAAATTAAGATTACTTTAAATAATACTAGAGAAGAGAATCAATTTAGATAACCAGAATGGCGAAGAGGACATTATCATGATCTACATGGAAGAGGAAGAGGGAATGCGAACAACATAAACAATAAAGGGAGAAGCCAAACATCACAAAGAGGGCATGGAAGAACAAAAGGAAGAGGATGAGGCTACTATTTAAATATAAATGATAATAAGGTATATCAAGTCTAAAGTTGAATGTTTTAATTGTCATAAAATTGGCTATTATTATTAGGATTATCGTAGTGCCATTAATAAAAAAGAATAGGCTAATCTTATTGATGACAATCAAGAAGTTGAATAGTCAAATTTGTTGCTCACAAATAAGGAAGAAGAGAATGATATTAATAGTATGTGTGATAACTGTTACAAAGGTCTTTTAAGCACCGAACTTATACCCAAGTCCCGCCTACTCATTTGCATGAAATTCTTACTTACATCCGTTTAATGACAACAATAAAAGCAAGAAAGAGATATAATAATAATGCTAACCTTTATTACTTTCCTCAAAGTATACAAAGGAATACTCTTTTAACCTCTGTGTGTGAGAAGTAAGGCTAAAATGAGTCATATATAGGCATTCAAACTTGATGGCCAAGTTAGAATCCTAAAGAATTCAACTACCTAAGATCACATCTTATCTTATCATATTGCATCATTATCTAATAAGATTACATATGATCTATCCATCTACGAAGATGTCCACTATCTTTAGATGATAGTCCCACATAGTTTTTATCTCTTAGAGCTAATGCTTATCCTCCGTGATTTTATCCGCCACATTATCCAAGATCTCCCCATGATCTCTATCAATTGAAGATGAATCATCCAAGCTAAAGCTAGTCATAACATACTGGTTAGATCCAATACTTACCCATGTCAAGTCCATTAGTAATGATCTGTTTATTTGAGCATACACTAAGTCCTTAGTCCATCGAGAACCTAACCTTAGTCATATCAGCTCGAATGAGGCCTGAAACTCTACCCGAACTTGCACCATGCTTGATCTAACTTGCTAAGTTACCTTGGAGTTTTCACATGTCACCGTCATGCGTGTAATCCAACTAACCTTCCATTAAGGCCTGCTTTTCAGATTATTATGAAGTGCCTTCATGTGTTAAGTGGCTAACAAACCACCCCCACTAGATGAATTCAACACCTTCGTCAGACTAGTATGAAGGTAGGCGTTCACCTGATCCTCGAACTGTCACAATGTTATATCTTTCTACCATGTAGCTTTCGTGGTTGGCTTACCCTTCCATTGGATTAAGAACTCGGTTTGTCGATTATTCTTATATTGCCCTATTGTTCGGTAATTCAAGATCTTCTTTACTTGATCCTCGAACTGTTTTCTCATAACCAATGGAGCTCTCTTCATTTGAATCCTATTTGAATATGATGCATCCTCATGGTAAGGTTTGAGAACACTAATTTGAAAAATAAGGTGTACCTTTAATTTCTCGGGCAACTTCAACCTATATGCCACATTCTCCACTTTACTTAGCACTTCAAACGGTTGATTATACTTTGACACCAATCTATGATGAAATTGCTTGATCAAGATCTTCTTCCAAATTTCTGGGGTAAGTTTCAGTAGTACCTTTTCTCCTACGTTAAACTGTAACGGTCTCCTCTGTAAATTTGCTTGCTTCTCCATCTATCGAGAAGCTTTTCAAAGACTGTCCTTCACCTTATCTAATAACTCTTGCTTCTCCATTACAAACTTATATGCCGCAGGACACTTGCCCCCTATCGTTTTTTGTGCAATCTCGAACGAAGTAAGAGTTTCTTGTCCTAAGACTATCTCAAAGGGACTTTTTTGTAGCAGAATATATATGCAAGTTATAACAAAATTGTGCAATATCGATCAAATCTAATTAGTTAAGTTGAGTTGCACTTACATATTGCCTCAAATACTCCTCCAATAGACCATTGATCCTCTCTGTTTGGCCATCTGTTTGTGGGTAATTTACCATTGAACATTTCAAATCATAACCCATCATATTGAAAAGGGACGTCCAGAATTAGCCTGCAAATCTAGTGTCTCAGTCACTCATAATATTTGTAGGGACTCTGAACTTCACCATGTTCTTATAGAAAAACTCCACCACAACATTCAAGGGAGACAATGTTAGTGATGGCACAAAGATTCCATACTTAGAGAAACGATCTACAATCACTATGAATGTTCCCATATTGTCCACCTTTGGAAACTCTCTAATGAAATTCGTCGAAATTGACATCCACGATTTTTGGGCAGTGGATAAGCGTTGTAGTAAACTAGCTTCCTTCTTCCTCTCCGGTTTATCTAATTGACACATAAGGCATATCTTGACATATACCTCAATGTCATTCTCCGTCTTTGGCTAATAATAGGAATGAGATAGGAGTGTCATCATCTTCTGAACGCTAAGGTCACTAGCTTACTGTGAGTTGTGTATCTCCAGCAACAATTGATTTTGCAAGCCACCAAAACTCGACATGTATACTTAACTACTTTTAGTCATCAATAGTCAATCATCATCAAGTCAAAACCTCCATACAACACCCTCGTTAACTTATGAGATTAACTTACAATACATGTTGTCTAATGAAGCTCTAACTTTGATTTTCTCTAATAAGTTAGACTCCACCCTAGTAATGGAGTATAAGGTCATGAACAGCTCCCTTTGACTCAAGGCATCTGCCATGTTGTTGTGTCTCTCCGATTTATGCTCCCATACGAAATCATATTCATTAAGGAACTCCTGCCATCGAGCTTGCTTCGTGGACAACTTCTTTTAAGTCCTAAAAAATGTTTTAGCAACATTGTTTGTTCAGAAAACGAACCTGACTCCCAAAAAATACATTTGTTATGTCTTAAGGAAATGCACCACTGCAAATATCTCCTTCTTATGTTTCGAGTGTTGTTGCTCTGCGCTGTTGAGTTTCCGGCTCTCAAATGCTACATGATGACTTTCTTGTACTAGGACTCCACTAATGGCTTTGTCCAATGCATCTGTGTGTGCCTCAAATGAAAGATCAAACTCTGACAACTTTAGCATAGGTTCAGT
Source organism: Erythroxylum panamense (assembly GCA_027123425.1). Taxonomy (NCBI): domain Eukaryota; kingdom Viridiplantae; phylum Streptophyta; class Magnoliopsida; order Malpighiales; family Erythroxylaceae; genus Erythroxylum; species Erythroxylum panamense. The sequence continues at coordinate 6,953,113 of JAOTIZ010000203.1, read as the reverse complement.
TAAGAAAGTAGCTTTAAGTATCTCGAATGTCTCCTAACATGCTTCCAACCAACACCATTCTTGCTTTTGCTTCAGTAAGTCTATTAATGACACTGCCCAACCCAGCCCATCATATATTTTTTTAAGAAAACCGATCAAAAAGACGTCATTTTTTCAAAACGATCAGGCCATGGGCCGATCTGTGGCCTGATCAATCCAAACCAAAATCGGGTTGGGCCAGGCCCATTTTTCCACCCTTATATAAACTGCTTATATTAGTTTGCTATTTCGAAAAAACTTCGCAACTCTAATATTGTCGTGGGAACGTTCCACTCAACTATCTCCTTCACTTTCTTTGGGTCCATCATGACCTGACCTTTGCTCACCAAGTGACTCAAGAATCTAATCTCTGATTGTGCAAATTCACATTTTTCCATCTTCACGTAAAGTTTGTGTTGCTTCAACAGTTTAAACACTTTCTTCAAGTGCTCTACATGTTCTGTCATGTCTGTATTATAGACGACGATGTACACCAACATGCATGTGATTAAACTAACTTTCCACCCAAGGATCGTTTCTAGCTAGTTGTGAAGTGCCTTCATGTTTTAAGGGGCTAACAATAAGTACTTTATATTCTTAAGTTTATATTTAGTACAATTTCCTTGTTTGATTGAGTATTTTATTATTTTTGGTACTTATTTTATTCATATTTTATTTTTTGGTTGTAGTTCACTTATTTAGAGCAAAAATTTTTTTTTGGGTAAGTTTGGGGCAATTTGGAGAAGTTTTGATCACATTATGAAGCTGCAAGAAAAACACACGACCAAGTACACAGTTGCATACTTGCCTGTATTCTTTATCATTCCTGAATTTCAAGCAATATGTAAGTTGTTTTAAAGTTTCAGAGAGTTGCAAGGCTATGAACTCGCGTGTATTTGAGAAGCATATGTCTATTTACTTACCTATATTCATATTTTGAGACTGTGTTTATACATATGTTCACTCTGGATAGGATTTTAAGTACACGACCTAGTACACATTCATGTACTTGCCTGTGTATCACCAAAAACCTAATTTTTAAATTACAAAAGACAAAATTGAAGGATAAAACCAAAACAAGAAGTTTAAGTGGCACAATTAGACAACCTAAAATGACAAAAAGGACAAGGAACAAGTAAGAAGACATAATTGGAGCAGATTTTTCTCGATCTAAAGTGAATTTCATGAATATCAAAAAAGGATTCCATTATGTTTCTTTTGATATCTTGCATTTCCTTTAGTTCTAATGCTATGTGTTTCATTATGAGAAAATAAATCATTATGGATTGTGTAGTGATTTTAATTTAATTTACTATTTATTTTTATTGAGATTTTATTATGTGTTCTTAATTATCTTGATTTGATATATGTTGTATGTTGATCTATGTTTGATTTCATGTATTTGAGAATGAGAAATTCTTTGCATGAACTGATTTAGCATAATCGAAAAAAGTTACATGTAATCCTATAGATATGTTGACATAAACATTCTTGATTACAGTAAAACCTAATGGAAGAATTCATAAATCAATTAATCTAATTCTAAAAGTTTTAATTAAAAAGAAATTTTATTAATTGAATTAAATTTTTTGTTAATAATCTTAAGAAGATAATAGGACAATTAAGGAAATCCAATGAACTTTAAGTTAAATTAACGTGTGAAGTTTTATTTTCATGAGAAGTCTTATGGGATTCACAATTTGTGTATCATTATCTTAATTGATTATTTATTGGTTTAATCTCTCTTCTGATTAGTTAATTGTGTTGATTTATTTTAGTTTATGACTAGATAATAGAAAGACAATTAATACTAGTGATTATAGTCCTCATAAGACCGACTTGTATTCCAATGTTAGCTACAACTACACTGTGTATTTGTAGTAAAATAAACAATAATTGTGGTACTCGGATAATGATACAAGCAATCACATGTGTTGATATAAAGACGAGTTCGTAATTTCTTTGGAAACTTATATAAAAAAATACAAAGTGAAGAAAAAGGTACAATTCTCATCTCTATCAAAGATGGTAATCACAAGTTGATCACCGATGTTTATCATGTAGCTAAGTTAAAAAGTAATATTTTTAAGTTTAGGCCAACTCCTTAAAAAAGGTAAGAAATTTTCATGAAAAGTAAAATTCTTTATTACTAATGTTTTAAAAATTGGACTGCAAATTAAACTGATAAGACACAAAGTTTAAAGTTTTAAAGATTGAACCGATATTAGACCATTATAAAATCAGATAAAGATTGAGTAAAATTAAATAATTTAAAACATGATTAAAAGAAATTGTCTTTAGTCATCGAAAATTTAAAGTTTAATTAATAAAGATAATATTAAATGAAAATTAATTGATTTATTTTAGTTTATAAGAAGTTAATAATTTAAAAAAATCGATCAATTAATCAATAAACTGATCAGTTTTTAATAATAAGAGTTATTAAAATAAATCTAACTAAAAAGTTAAAAAAACCGAAAAGTTGAACGATTCAAAGTTTTTATGATTGAATCAACTGAACCGATGAGTTTTCTAATCAGTGCTTATTACACCAGCATTGACGCTTCCACTGATCTTCAAATGAATTGGATTCCACTTAACCAGTTTTAAATTTTAATTGAAAATCAAGCTTAGAAAGTATGATTTGGATTTTTTTTATTGTTTTATCTTTAAGAAACAATTTTGTTACAAGTTAATATAAACTGATGTACATAATAGGTAGTTTTATTAGTTTTTAGAGGTGGAGGGGAAATGGGTTGAGGTACATGGGTTTTTTTTTTAATTTAAGGTAAGGTAATGCAAAGGCAATATAATTTGGATTTTTAGGTCGGAGCAGTTGTACAAAAAACAAACACCGGAATTAAGCAAAAGATAAAGAAAGGATGGGTTGGGTTGATCGTAATTTATTCAACTCGGAAAAGAAAATCTAAGTACTATAATAAATTTTTATGATCTTAATTAAAACAAATATATTTATGGTCCAACTAATATTTATTTATAAAAATTTTATTGTATCTAATCAAAAGTGTACATTGTTACGTGTTCCAAGTTATGCCTTTGACAATCATTTGACCAAAGAATCAAAAGCATATGCTCACCTACGTTCCTAACTTCGAAGTCGCGGCACACCAAATCTGCCACTTGAAGAATTCCAATTCTTCCAAAACTCATTCCAAGTCTAAAATGGAAATTGGAAGCGACTCAAGTGCTTTTGACTTCAAATTTTAAACATCAAAATGTGTTCTTTTGAGTTATGGACCCCATTAATGTTGTCTTCAACGGGATCAAGGGAAAGGTCCATTGCATTTGTTACTCTGACTATGTGCTCACCAGTGGCTGGATGGTTTTATATCATTTTATGTGTATACCAAAAGAGTAATATTCACATATTTTTAATTGAAAACCCCATATATTTTATAACTACAGGTTAATTATTAAAAGCTTAGCCTATACCTGAACAGAAAATTCTCTAATCCTGTTTGCCGTAATTGTAGTAGGGAAGTTCAGCTGATACACATCATACATGATTCTATAGAAATAAACTCTAAAAGCGAGATTTCTTGGTCTTGTTTCAATCCTAATTATGCAAACGATATCCTCTCTTCTTTTTGGTGTGTGCCAACTCTGTTTGAGTTTATTTTGTCCACATAAATATGTATATAAAATTTAATAAAATAAAATAAAAATTAATTAATTAATTGAAACAGAAATTTTGTTTGTTTGTTAATTATGTGATATAATCATCTGAGTAGCAATCGTCAAAAGTACAAATTTCATTAATGTGTGAAACATGCATCATCGATCGGGAATCGCAATGAGAATTTATTGATCGGCATATTTCTTTGTTTTCTGTGCCCCTTCTAAATTTTATGTTTGCTTTCTGGTCCATAAAAATTCGTAAGACAGAAACGTAGATCGGTAGATGTGACCAAAAGTTTGGCTTCTTGTCATTCCTGACCCCACCAAGTGACCTGCGCCTACTCTCTACCAGTTTTAATATTCCTTTCTTCTTATTTTTATCAAATTGACCTGATCATGGTTAATCGCCACTGTATGACAACTAGTTAATGATAGATTGATAGGCTGCGAAACTTGGCGAGTGAATTTGGGTCATCTCATCTCATCTTTCAGACTCCCAGTCCTACAAATTGGAACTTGTAATGGCAGAATCGGCTTTTCCAATACCTGAGAGCTCTGAGCAGAATGACTGTGGCCGCCCCTTTACAAGCTCATACATATCCAACTGTCAATTGTCGCCCCTCTTAGTTGACTGCAAGTGGCCAGTTATTTTTCCTAGATGCCAAAACCAACAAACTTTGTTTCTGTGATTCTCTGTATTGTTTACTTAGAAGATGTAAATTCCGATCCCTAGATTAAGGCCTTTCAACTCACATTATAAATATCGCATTAATTCTTGCCATAAATTTTATTATTGAATAATTAAATGTAGTATTGAAGAAACATTTCCCAGAACCCTGATGGGAAATGTTTGACTTTATTATTGCTTGTATAAGCAGGAAAATTGGATGTAAATAAAGAAAGCACAAAGCAGACAATTTATCTCACAGGATTTCTGTTAGTAGCCTTGAAGTTGGAACCCTCGATCCAACACGTTCAGATGCATTGCGTCAGAGCTGTGGGAACTTGATAATTGATTGTGCCGTATATTATTTTGGGAAAAGCGAATTAACAAACAAGAAATCGTCTTCACAATTCACGATTAGTTGTTATTAACATCAGTTTGTACTAACAAAACCAATTGATAGGAACTAAATTATTACTTTTTCTAGCAGAGTAAGTGTTGTAATTACATATCCCGGGGCTCGTGGCGAAGGATTATTCTCCGCGTCCGGCGGGATACTTGCACCCAAAAGTTACATATCCCTGGTACTAGTAGTATCGGGAAATCATAATCACAAAAAAAAAAAAAGAAGCTAACCTTCACCTAGATTTTGCTACTATGCCATGTAATGATTCTGTGATTTATATTTTTATCTTACACTGATCTTAACGCCAGTAGGTTTCATCGTCTACTGATTTACTCTCTCATTCTTTGCCACCACCACCATGGGTGAACTCCCCTGTTTTCTCTTATCCAAATGCCGCCTGACATGGAAATTCAAGAACAGCAACAGAATCGCTCCGTTCAGCGCAGAATTTAAAACCCACGCACCAATTCCGTTACATCCACCTTTGTTGATGTGCAGCAGCAGAACACCAATATGACAGGCCAAGTTGCAACCAAGCAACAGAATCTGACAGTTCACGACGAATGGGAAACAAACTCCGGGCAAACCAATTGCCGTCCAGAATCTATACCCGTACACAACGGAGTAGACAAGAGTTGAGATGAGGATTGCGAGGACTTGAAAAGACTGAGAGAATTCAAGCCACAGAAATGACGTAAAGGCCATGATTGAGTAGTTAAAGAGCTGGAAAAGGACTAGCTTTCGAAGGCGTAAAATAGTAAAGAAACTGCGCCACATATGGAGGAAGCGAGAGAGGTAGTAGATATATGACCAAAAGAAGACGCGACCCGAGGGACGTGTTCCGAGAGGGAAACAGAGGAGCCACTGAAATGGGGTTTTGGAGCGTCGCCAAAACCAGCGAGTTTCCCGAATCTCGGTGGCGGTGGAGAGGAGGATGCCGGCGAAAATGGTGGCGGAGATCAAGGCCATAGACAGACTGTGGAGGGCTGGGATTGGACCTAAAGGAATAGGACGGTCACGTTTGATGAGAAGAGCGAGTAAAAGATGAACAAATATGGAGGAACACAGATAAAAGACTATGGAGGTGACGAGAAATGCCCAAGTGGATCCCCAACAATTGGCGTGGTTCCACCGGAATGAAATGACGGAGGGGTGGTCGGAGAGGTAGTAGTAGATGAGGGTGGCCATGTGCTCATGGAAGATGGGGTTTAGAGGAGGAGGAGAACCACCGTCGGCTTTGTTTCGATGATTGTGTATTTTGTGGTTTAGTCATGCCAAGTCCCGTTCTCTTCTTTGTGAATTTTGCCTCTGTTTTCTCAGCAGATGTTTTTGGTGTTATGGTTAAGGGAACGAAGGCCGGAAGAAGAAAAGGCAATGTGAGAACGAAAGAGGACGAGTATTGACTAGTGGGGAATGTCACGTTTTAAGTTTTTAACACATACTATCTCACACGCGTAAACATCTTTACCGAGACAATTACCACACGCGTGATGTTAATAATTATACATACTGCATTGCCTTTGTCTATTTACTTCGGACGAAATTTAATAATTGGAAGAAAAAAAAGAAAGAGTTTGATTGTCCCCTTTTGGCCAATGGCATGTAAATATCGTTTTCAGGAATCATATCATCATCATTCATCAGGTGTTTGATTGGCTTGGTACGGGGGAGTGTCACAAGAAGACGTAACGAAGAACAAACCTTGTAGATATTGTTTTTTTTTCCGTGTAAACCATCCGATTTCTGATGCCACATAAATAATTGACTAATGCAGATTTGAGTCGGATTGGATCCTTATGGGCGGTAAAGCTCTCCCTCATGAGTGCAGCTCCATTTCCAATACTCGAAATCGAGACTTTGGTTAAGGGAGGAGGAGTCTCAGTCACTCCATCACAGCACTCGCAGCTCTTATAGATATTGTTTGACAAAGTCGTTTTATGTTCAGAATCTATTATTAATAAATTGAGTCGAGTTAACTTGTTTAGTCAATATATATAAAATAGTAATTAGAAGTTCATTTTCTAAAAACTAGAAAAGTAAAAAGAAAGTGAGTATCCATGAAAAAATGAAAGCCTCTTCAGTCGTCGTAAGTGCGTCTCAACCTATCGATCCTAATTCTAACAACCCTCGTGCGATCCTAAATCGCTCCATCCTTCCTTTTCTTGTTGACAGCACTTGTAGTGCCACTGCTATTCCATATTCATGAGTTTAGTGATAACGTGAATTTATTTATTCTTTTCTTAATTGAGTTTACTAATAGAATAGAATAAAATAAATTATTATTTATTTATTTATTTAAGAAGAAGATTTATAATGAAATAAAAACTGAGATTTTTATATTACATTTCATTTCATTATAAACAGTAAAAATAAAAAACTTTCGATTTAGAGAGTTTACGATGAAATATAAAATGATAAACAACATTTTACTATATTATATTATAAATCATTATTCCAAACAACTTTTCACTATATTACATTATAAATCATTCTTTCAAACAATATTCCACTATATTATATTATGAACCCTTTCATCATTTTCAAACAATAATTTTTTAATATTACATCTATTTATATTTTATTTCATTATAAATCATTTCATTATATTCTATTTCATCTCATTCATTAAAAACTTTATTTACATCCAAACATTAACCTTATGTACAACCGAACATTAGTTATTTTATTTAAGTTGTGTGGACAGAATAATGTTCTCTTGGTTATAATATACTCCCTCCTATTTAAAATAAGTACTCCATCCGATTCATAATAAGAGTCGTTTTAGAAAAATACAAGCTTATTAAGAAAGCTAATGAAATTATAGATATACCCTTATTAATTAGCATGTGAGAGAAATTGCATATTAAATTACCTTGAAATTGTGATCTGTATAATTAAGATGAGAGAGAAATGAAAGGTT
>JAOTIZ010000203.1:6910357-6923912 GCA_027123425.1 Erythroxylum panamense | reverse complement strand
TTACTTTTCAACTTCCATTTCAATCAACTAATTCATTTTGACTTTCATAACTCATACAACTCTACTCAAATTTCAAAATCATCAAAACCAATCACTTCATTTCTCATCAATCTCCTTTAAGTATAATAACATCTATAACACAATACCTATACAAACGCACTCATTTAATTCCATTTAATATTTCTAATTTCTACCGAAAGTTCGGGGTCCAACACTCTTGTTGTGGTGAAACGATCATTTAACATGGAGAGCCGATGGAAGACGTTCGAGTGATTGAAAAAATTCTTTGATCGCTAATTTTAAATTTTGATTACATTGTGACTGCCATTGAAGAATCAAAGGATTTGGATTCGATGACTATAGATCACCTTTTGGGTTCGTTACAAGCCCATGAAGAGAGATTGAAGAAAAGAGTAGAACCGGATGCTCAAGAGTTACAGGCGAAGTTGAATTTCAATGAAAAAGAAGACAATCAACATCAAGGACATGGTTAAGGACGAGAAGGTAGAGGTCGTGGTCGAGGCTGGAATCGTGGAAGAGGCAGAGGAGGCAGAAACAATTTGAATGATAACGAAGAGTCATATTTTTAGCAACAATATCCAAGAAGACATGGTAGAGGTGGATCGTTTCAATAAGGTCGTGGTCAAAGATCCAATATACAATTTTACAATTGCGAAGGATTTGGTCACTATGCAGCAGAATGTAGACGGATTTCAAATGAAGAAGAAAACACAAATTGTGTTGAGGTTGAAAAAGATGATGATGAAGCATCTACCTTGTTATTAGTGCAATGGTAACAAAGAAAAGAGTGAGGATTCTCGGTATCTCCACTCAGGAGCTAGCAATCATATGACTGGTAATAAAGATTTATTTTGTAGCCTTGATGAATCTGTTTAAGGTAATATTTCTTTTGGCGACAAAACTAAAGTTCCAATCAAAGGTAAATGAGAAATTTTGATTAAATTGAAAAATGGAGATCATTAGTTTATATCTCATGTTTATTATGTTCCTGCTTTGAAAACAAATATATTAAGTATTGGACAACTTTTGGAGAAAGTCTATGAAATACAGATGAGAAAGAGTGGATTGGTCATTCGAAACAGAAAAGGAAGATTATTGCAAAAGTGCCAATGTCGAAAAATAAGATGTTTATACTGAAGATCAATAAAGATAGTCCCATATGTTTAAAAGCTACTACAAATGATTCGTCATGGTTGTGGCATCTTAGGCTGAGCCATTTGAATTTCGGTGGATTGGAGCTATTGTATAAGAAAATGATTGCACATGGCTTGGCTTTTATAAATCGTCCTGATCAAATTTGTGAAGGTTGTATGTATGGTAAGCAGTCTAGGAGAAGCTTTCCGAAGGAGTCTCTATCTTGACCTCTACAACCACTCAAATTGGTGTACGCTAATATATGTGGTCCTACCGCACCAAGTTCACATGGAAAGAGAAGGTATTTTTTATTGTTTATTGATGATTATACTCGCAAGACTTGGGCTTATTTTTTGAAGGAAAAATTTGAAGCATTTGAAGTGTTTAAGAAATTTAAAGCACGAGTTGAGAATGAAAGTGGTTATCCAATTAAAACAATTCGGACTGATCGAGGAGGTGAATTCACGTCGAATAAATTTAGTCAATTATGTGAGTATCTTGGTGTTCAACATTCTTTAACGATTCCTAGATCACCTCAGCAAAATGGATTTGTGGAGTGTAAAAATAGAACTATTCTTGACATGGCTCGTAGTACGCTGAAGAGTAAGAAGATGCCAAAGGAGTTTTGGGTTGAAGCAGTAGCATGTGTGGTGTATTTGAATAATCGTAGTCCCACAAAGAGTCTAATGCAAATGACTCCACAAGAAGCATGGAGTGGAAGGAGGCCAAGTATTTCACACTTAAGAGTATTTGGAAGTATTGGCTATGTGCATGTTCCTGATGAAACAAGAAGCAAGTTGGATGATAAGAGCCAAAGTTCATATTTGTTGGCTATGTTGAAAATTCCAAAGGGTACAAATTTTACGATCTTCGTAATAAAAAAAACAATCATTAGTATAGATGTTAAGTTTAAGGTACATGGGAGTGGAATGTACCACAGGATGAAAATTATGAATTTCTTCCTTTGTTTGATAACTTTTTTAATGCAGATAAATCCCAGAATCAAATTATTACTGATGTTACACCGTAAACTCCTCCACGTGAAGTTCAAACAACCCAAATGATTATGTCTCCACAAAGCTCCTCTAAGAGGCCACATCATATACGGAGTTTAGAAGAAATATATGAAGTAACAGAAGAAATCAATGATTCTACTCTGTTTTGATTGTTAGCAGATACAGAACTAATGACGTTTGAAGAAGTTATCAAAGACGAAAGATGGAGATTTGCTATGGATGAAGAGATGAAAGAAATTAAAAAGAATGATACTTGATGATTGATAGATCTTCTAAAAGGGAAGCAACTTGTAGCAGTAAATTGGATTTATAAAGTGAAGAAAAACTCAAAAGGAGAAGTAGAGAAGTACAAAGCTCGACTTGTTGCAAAAGGATTCACGCAAAAAGCTGGAATTGATTATGATGAAATCTTTGCTCCTGTGGCTCGCTTTGAAACCGTTAGATTAATTATTTCATTGGCAACTCAATAAAGATGGAAGATTTATCATATGGATGTAAAATCAACCTTCTTGAATGGAACTTTAGAGGAAGAGGTTTATGTGGAACAACCATTGGGTTACATCGTTGAAGGACAAGAAGACAAGGTGTTGAAGCTGAATAAAGCCTTACATGGCCTTAAACAAGCTCCAAGGGTTTGGCATACATGTATTGATGATTATTTTTAGAAGGATGGTTTCTTAAAATGTTCGTATGAACATGCCTTATATGTCAAGGAGAACAACAATGGAGAAATTATGTATGTTTGTTTATATGTTGATGATTTGATCTTTACGGATAATAATCCTACGACGTTTGAAGAATTTAAGAAGAAAATGACTGAAGAATTTGAGATGACTGATTTGGAGCTTATGACTTTTTATCTTGGAATTAAAGCAAAGCAAAGTGAAGATGGGAATTTTCTCTCGCAGAGAACTTATGCGGAGCCAATTTTAAAGGAGTTCAAAATGGATAGAATCAATTTAGTTTCTACTCCAATGAAATGTGGGATCAAGTTTCCTAAGTTCGATAATGCAGAAAAGGTAAACCTAACTTTACTCTGAAGACTGGTTAGAAGATTGCGATTTTTAACTTATACAAGACCAAATATCTTGTATGGAGTTGGTGTCATTAGTTGTTACATGGAAGCTCCAAATTTGACGCACATGAAAGCAACAAAAAGAATTCTTCGATATGTTAAAAGAACACTAGAATATAGCTTATTTTATATTGATGTAAATAATTTCAGATTATCCACATTTAGTGACAGTGATTGGGGAGGAGACATCAACGATCGAAAAAATACAAATGGTTTTGTATTCTTTATAGGAAGTACTGTGTTTGCTTGGAGTTCAAAGAAACAACCAATTATTACTCTTTAAATTTGTGAGTATGTTGTAGATGCTTCTTGTGTTTGTCATGTTATTTGGTTAAGGAAGTTATTGAAAGAGCTGAAATTTGAACAAGATGGAGCTACGGATATTTTTGTTGATAATAAGTCTGCTATTGCTTTGGGAAAGAATCCAGTGTTTCATGATAGAAGTAAACATATAGACACTAAGTACCATTTTATAAGAGAATACATTGGGAACAAAGAGATTCAATTGAAACATATGACATCTAAAGATCAAGTTATCGATACGTTTACCAAAGCTTTAAAATGTGAAGATTTCTGCAAATTGAGAGCTATTCTTGGAGTTATTAAAAGTTGAATTACAAGTTTAAGAGAGGGTGTTAGATATTAAACTTGAATTAAGATTGTTAGAGTCTAGTTAGAGATATTAATTAGAGTTATTGCTAAACTTGAATTATGATTGTTAGAGTCCTAGTTAGAGTTATTAGTTAAAGTCATTGTTTAAGTTAAATAGTAGCAGTTTAGTTTATCAAGAATTGAGTTTGTAAGCCTATATTTATGAGCGTATTTCATATTTTATCTGAGTGGAATTTACCTGATAATAAAGAAGATTGTTTAGCCTAGTAATTTTTGCAGCCCATCGGCTTGACACTGACTAATTCACTCTCATTAAACTAAGGAAGGAGACACTCAAGAAAAAAAAGATAACTAATCGTTTGATTTTTAAACTTGATGTTCACGCATCAATCAGCTTGAAGAAGTAAAAATTGAAGTCGTGGTGATGGAAGCGGAGGATGGCACTCACCCCACTTCGATTCAACTACTACGCTCAGGGACCAATTGCTAAGATGTCATGCTCCAACACTGCCAAGTTAGCTTTTTTGTTTTATACAAGGGAAAGCTACAACACGAAAAAACTAACTAGCACAAAGATCTGCGATACACATCTCCAATCTTGTCCCTGTGGATGAAATCCAGGATGGGCAATGGAGGTTCCTGAATAATATGAAGTCCGGTGCTTGCCATACTTGCAAGGGCGGCCAGGTTATCTGCGCACTGATTCCCTTCATGATGCACATGCGTGATTTGCACCTCCCATTCTCACATGAGTAATCCACGAGTATCTACCAACAAAAAATTATTAATATCAAGCTCGGTTATGGGAGAGGAAAGTTTGTCAATAACTTCTAATGAGTCAACTTCTAATATGACCTGGCAGTACCCAAGGAACTAAGCCAGCGTGAGGCCCGAGTGGACTCTCCAAAGCTCGGCTGTTAATAGCGAGCTGCTACCAAGATGCTGAAAAAACCCGCCACACCACTATCCTTCACAGTCCCAAATTAGTCCGCCAGCGGTAGCGATGCACGTCCTTCATTTAAAAGCTCCATCCGTGTTGAGTTTTACCCAGTTCACTGGTGGTTTTGTCCAGCCCATTCGAATGCTTACCAATAGGCCCTGGTGTGGGTACACACAGCTTTCCACTGCCCTTACCCTTACGATCAACTCCACATACTCCAAAACTACCTTCGTACCATCCTCTAGTCAAGCAAACTCATCGTCGAAAAGACTTCTGTTTTGCCACGTCCAAAGCATCCAGCACGCGGTTCCAAAAATAGTAGTCCAGTGCCCTAGCAGCTCCTGAGAATTTTTCAGAACGTTGGATTTCACCCAACACCCAACACGCCACATCTTGATGGAAGAATTCCGTATCGATTACCTCCGCGGGAAATTTTCTCCAAAAAGTGAGTACTCTCGGACAGTCCCGAATGACATGAAAAGTGGATTCTTCTTATGCGCAAACGTGGCAGCTACTATCGATCGCAGTGTGTCTCGCCACTCATTGTTTGTTCGTTAGTAGTTTCTCCATGGTCATGAGCCAAAGGAAGACTCTGATCCATTAGGGACCCGTCCATTTCCAACTTAAGAGCCAGAGACACTAATGACTATCCGAGTTTTGCCCTTCGATCAATTCATAGGCTGACGCCACTGTGAATCTCTCTCCCATGACTCGTGTATCCCCATCTTATGGTATCTTCCTCTGCATTGGTCACATTGGGGGTTATCTCCGCTAACTCCATGCAGACTAAGAATGGCAGGTAATGTTGAAACAAATTCCATTTCCAGTGGCCATCCTCGTGTTGCAAGTCCGCTACCTTATTGTACAGGGCGCCCGCAGGTATTAGAGAGGTCGCCACATTAAGTAGCGGTCCCCAATCTTTCACCTAATTGTCCTACCAGCAGTAGATATGTCGACCGTTACCTAGTTGTCATTGGATACCTTGGATGACAAAATACCAAGTGATCGAAGCCCCTAGCCTTTCGATCGAGTCAAGGATGTGGTATGGGTCCATACGACATTTAACCCGTACAATTATGACCCATAAGGCCTCAGGTTTTGTAATAATGGTCCAGCCCATTTTGGTTAGTAAGACATCATTGGAAGATCGAATATGCTTAATACCTAGCCCCTCAACCCTTTTGGGTTGACACACATCATCCCAACTGACAAGGGACATTTTCCTTTGCTCTCCCGTGGAACCAGATAAAGTTACGAATAATTTATTCCAAGTCATCAGAGAGTTGTCTCAACAGGTGCATTGTTTGCATTGTAAAAACCGAGAGGGCTAAAATCGTTGCCTGAGTTAAGGTAACACGACCCGCAAGCGACAGCTGTCTGGCTCACCATCCTGTTAATTTCCTTTGAGCGTTATCTAGAATGTGCTGATAAGGCGTGCGCGTGGTATGCTCATGGAGTAAAGGGACGCTAAGATATTTGCCCAAATTGTTTGTACTCTGGATGTGAAGGGCTTGACTGATACGGTGCACCGTTTCCGGCTTAACATTCTTGGAAAAGAAAATCTTCGTTTTGCTTCCTCGTCTCTCATCCCAATCGTTGTTAATCACATATGCACTTATTTGTATGCATATATAAAGATCTTGTTTAACATGCTTAACATGAGCTATGTGATTATATTTTGTACTAATTATTTCCAACAGTTGTTGTTGTCTGTGTATATATACACCTCACAGAGCTTGCTTTATGCAGTGTCCACACGCTCATCGACAACATTCTTGTTTTTGCCATCAGTCACTGGGAAAATGGGTATCCTTGCAAATGAAAGAACAATTGTTGGATGGGCAGCGAAAGACCCATCTGGAATCCTATCTCCATATACCTATACTCTCAGGTTTTTCCACGTTTTGATACTCTTAGGATTGATGATCTTATATTTTGTTACGTATACATGTATAGAAAGGAGCACTATTGACGTATCGTCTCTTATGATGCTTTTTTTCTGGATAAATCGTCTTTTTGTGTAGAGACACAGATCCTGAGGATATTTATATAAAGGTTCTGTGCTGTGGAGTATGCCACACTGATATTCACCAAGCCAAGAATGATCTTGGCATGTCACACTATCCCATGGTCCCTGGGTACTGCTCCCTTAAATTTTAAGACACTTCCTTTAGGACAGTGTGTAAACACTTTCTCTTTGGCTTCTTCTTTTTTTTTTTCGGCTCATAAGCACTTCTACTCTTTTTCCACTTTCTGATTGTATTACTTGGTATGGATCAATAGCCATGAAGTTGTGGGTGAGGTGTTGGAGGTGGGATCAGATGTGGCTAGTTTCAAGGTCGGAGACATCGTTGGTGTCGGCCTTGTGGTAGGCTGCTGCAGACAGTGCAGGCCATGCAAATCGGACAATGAACAATACTGCAGCAAGAAAATCTGGTCGTACAATGATGTCTACACTGATGGTAAACCAACGCAAGGCGGTTTCGCTGAATCCATGGTCGTCCATCAGAAGTACAAATCCAAACTTTCCCATTTTCCCCTTCACAGCTTCCATAAATTTGTCACTCAATTCAAATAAATATGTTGAACAGTTTTACTGTTCTGAGATGAGAAATGAAGAGGATGAAACCCATCACAGAATAATTGTTGGTTTTTTCATTAAACCGAGTGAATAAGAAAAAAATTGTAGTCTTATTTATGAAGGTTTGACCTTTTCTTAGGTTTGTGGTGAAGATACCAGATGGGATGTCACCAGAGAAAGCAGCGCCTCTACTTTGTGCTGGGATAACAATTTACAGCCCATTAAAGCACTTTGGATTGCTTGAAAGTGGACTAAGAGGAGCCATATTAGGGCTTGGAGGAGTTGGGCACATGGGAGTGAAGATAGCCAAGGCAATGGGACACCATGTTACCGTGATTAGCTCTTCTGATAAGAAAAGAGAGGAGGCTTTGGAGCATCTTGGTGCTGATGAGTACTTGGTCAGCTCAGATGCATCTAGAATGCAAGAATTTGCTGACTCTTTTGATTATATCATTGACACTGTGCCTGCCTTCCACCCTCTTGAGCCTTACCTTTCTTTGTTGAAACTTGATGGGAAGTTGATCTTGGTGGGTGTTATCAATACCCCTCTCCAGTTCGTTACACCTATGGTCATGCTTGGTCAGTACTCTCTTCTCATTCATTTTGCTTGGAAATTCCAGTATGCGTTCTTGTTACAGATTACTGTACTTTGTTATTAGATGGCCGCCTAAACCTTGTTGTTCTTTGATGTCTGATTATGATTTGTTGGTGATCTTAATAGGGAGAAAATCAATCACGGGGAGCTTCATTGGAAGCATGAAAGAAACAGAGGAAATGCTTGAGTTCTGCAACGAAAAGGGCTTGAGCTCCACGATTGAGATGGTGAAAATGGACTATATAAACACTGCTTTTGAAAGGCTCGAGAAAAACGATGTGAGATATAGGTTTGTCGTGGATGTTGCTGGTAGCAAGCTCGATCAATGAACCAAGTTTATCTATCAATTCTCACCAAACTTAATACAAAGTACACTGTCAAATTAAAAGTGTGCAAGGGTTAATATTCTTCTATCTTTTTGTACTTGTTTCCCGAAGATTAGTTTATGTTCGATGCCTCGTGGATGTACTGTTTGTGACAATAAAAGGACAAGATTCTCTGTTCAATATTACTTTATCTTATTTTATCTTATGAAATCTCAGTCATTTATTTTACGGGACTCATGCGAGATTCACGCGGGACCTATATAAGACCCACATAAATAAATGGTTGAGATTTATTAGATACAATAAGACACTATAATATTAGACAGGGGATCTGAACTCTAATAAAAGATGCTTGATTTTCCAATTTTCATTTACAGGGCGGCCTGTTTTTTGTTGACTTGATAATTATCAGTTTAATTAATTTTCCTTACATGTTTCTGATTGATTAGAAAGCCCTTTCTTTTATCCGCATATATTCCATTTCCACCTAATTGAATACATTCAGGAACCATATCCTACATAATTTGGTTTATTCTCTTTTAAGTTTATGCGTAGGGATAATTAATTTTAAAGTGCTCAATCTTTAAAATTTTTCAATCTAGTGTCCAAGTATTTAAAATTTTCAATTGAGTGATTAACCTTTTAAAATATTAACAATTCAGTTCAAAGTATTAATAATTTGTTGATTTAGCTAACAAAATCTTTTGTTATTCAAGACATGTAATTGTCCACTTGAAAAAAGAGTGGCCATGGCTAGACTGGAGTTAATAGACTTTTTTTAGATGGACATTTACATATCAAGAACAACAAAATTTTCATTAGCCAAATCAGTAAATTACTAATGAAACTTACCTTTTGAGCTGAGCTGTTAAGTTTTTAAAAGATTGATTACTCAATTGAAAATTTTAAAAAATTAGACTCTAAATTGAAAATTTTCTAAAAAGTTGAACTGAGTATTAATTATCCCTTTATAAATTCTTATCAGTTAAACTTTAGTGAATGTGTTTCTTTTACCCTCTTATTTGTGGCTTAATACAGGTTAGACATGGTTATTATCTCCTTGATCTGGTAGAAAGCATCACGTACGAATCAGAAAAAGATGCCTGCTCTTAACATGGTGACAGCCAGATTCGGGAGAATAACTCTTCCAATTTTCATTGATATCTTTCCCATGTACAGAGTCTGTCTACATATAGTACATTAGGCTAGCCAACTATGGTAACTATTCTATAGTCAATGCGTGATATTCTCTTAATGTATACAATTAAGGCATAATCTGATCCTGATTCTACGTGATTTCGTAGAATATTCTAACAATCATAACTTTCTATTCCTTTCCTTGTTTTGTCTTTTAATTAGTTACCTAGACATGATGTAAATCAGCTCTGCATTGTTTCAATATATAATGGTGGCCAACTCGATGAAAAATTCCATTTCATGGCAATAGTATCATGCTTTTCTGCTACATTGTCGTAAGTCGTTTCTCCTTTTTTGCATTTTGTGTTGACTTCCTAGTTTCTTTGTGCTCTTTTGTCAATCACGTCTTAAGGTTACAGCAGTATTGAGGAAACTGTGGGGTAAATGAGGTCTTCAATTATCTTGCCCTCCAAAGTCTTCCTATATGTTTCTAGTTTGAGGAGGTTCGGTGCTCTAACTGCGAAAGATAGTTGGTTTTTCATTGGTTGGTTTAGATCATGGTTCTGGATATGACAGCCTTCTTTATGTGAAAGAAAGGAGAATTCGCAAACAATCAATAATCTTCAGCCATATCCGACCTGAATAGAAAATTTATCAAAGTCTCAAACTTGAGGATCTGTGGATGGTAATTTTGATGGGAAATGCATTAAAGAAAAGATATGCAAAGCAAAGTAGCTCTACATATCACATGCTATTTCAGTGATATACAACCACTTACCTAAATTCTGCCATTATGAACGGCATTACAGCAAAAAATATTCTATATAGAACCATGCAACTCTCCCACCACTACATGCCGTCCTAACCTAGGTTTCTTCTCAATTATTCATGGAAAAGCAGCAACAAGGAATCGTCCTTTTATGTTATAATGGACGTATGAAAATAATGGATATCTTGTTGAATTTGGAGCTCCAACTCAATAATTTTGGTGGGAGCAAATAAGGGTTTGTCCTGTTGCTTTCTGTTAGGCCATCAACTTTCCTTGTGATGTATTTTTCGTTGTCTTTGTTGGCCCATATAGAATGTTTAACTCTTGGAAAACTGAAAATGCGGTTCAATTATTTACGTGACAGATAAAAACTTGATTGATTTATACCTGGACCCTAAATTTTTCGATCCGCATGCAACATTTATGTTATCTTTTGTTTACTTCACCTCATCGTTGGATCTATTAATTAAGGGTCACCGCCGGCTGACATTCATACGATAAGAGACTATTAACCATTTCACTTAGAAGAGTGATTAAGTTTGTTATGAAGTAGCCATTGCCAAAGCTTCATTGTCAAAACATACTGAGAAAAGGAAAATTAATGAAAGCCTTTATTAATGTAATACAAGTGGTTCAGTGCATGCCCTTTCTTCTGCACCGTCATCATCTTCTTCTTCTGCTTGTTTTACGTACGTAGTAATACTAATAATATTCAATGTGTTGACCCAAATCAACGCGCTCTCTATTGGCAACTGACAGCTCTTCTTCTTCTGCTTGTTTTACGTACGTAGTAATACTAATAATATTCAATGTTTTACGAACGTGCTCTTATTATTTTTGGTCTCCGCAAACTGACAAGTCTGCCGCCTCACCCGCCTATTTTATCTGACTTTTATAATCTCCCTTCACACTCTTCATTTTTCCTTGAACTTAGTGTCGGTGACGTGATGTCCTGTTGTAACAAACTCAAATGTGCAATCGTTGTGCAGTCCAAAAAGGTGCCCAAAGGCCTAGTAGATATGGGGGTAAATTTTATCATCTCTTATCAACGGAATAGGCAACTGGCAGACTCTTCTGTTAACCAAAAGAACCATTTATAGGATTAACATGGGTTGTTCGATAGTTTTTGGCAATATGAATATACCATCTCTAATCCAATGTGATCTCTTGTTGCTGATAAGTTTAATAAATTGTTTGCTAACTGCGAAACCTCTAAACTTAATTTCAATTATTAGAAATGTTTTTGACCATTAATGAAGGTAGGTAGTAGGTTTGATATTTTGACAAAAGTTACCAATTACGCATGGATAGTAGCAATGGTCTAATGGGTACAAAAAGCTCTATTGCAAACGAGTGATTGGTGGGAATAGTAGTAGGGGTAAGGGGTGATTCAATTTAAAGGAGACAGGACAAGATAGGAGATCTTTAAAAAGTGATGCATGGGCATGACCTTTTTATTATCATGAACAATGCAGTATAATGAAAAACTGAAGAATGGCCTTCGAAAGGGTGCTCCAAATCCATGGAGTATCACGACGCTACACTTTTGAATTGTGATTGAAAAAAATATTAAAATTTACCTAAAATCTTAAAGAGAATAGTTAATAAAAAATCGAACGTGTTATTTAACTTTAAATTATTAGTTTATCAAATTATATACTTAAAATATATATTTTGTAAGTTATTCCATACATGAGTAATTCAATCCCAACTCAGGAATTGAGCTTCTGTGAGGTTCTAAATCTAACTCGTAATCTAAGTTTCTGTTTGAATTAGTATCATTCGTTAATAATGTGAAATGCACCAAGTTATTCCCAATTATTCTGCCTCAATTAATGTGAATAAGAACTGACGGGCTCGCATGTTTGCTAATAGTCGGGACAAAGACCTTTTTTTCAGTGACTTGGACTTTTGATTGGCATTGTCTTTTTTTTTTCAATTATTCACCTTTAACTGAAAAAAGATATCCTAACTTTGAGCTAATATCAAACAAGTTTAACAATGCACAATGATGTGGAAGGAAATATCTCGTTTCAACGTAACAAGTAACAACATCAACAACACTTAAAATTATAAGTTTTACTGAAACGTAAGATCTAAAAAAATTTAATAATACATAATCTTATATTTAATATTTCAATATTTTATTTCACATTGTATTAAAACATCCCAATAAAAATCTTGTTAAGACGTAAAATTTGAACATATATTAGATTAATCTAATTAGGTTAAAAAATGTAGGAATCTAATATTCAAAATTTCTTTAACAAAATCTGTTTTAATTTTTCACTACTTCCTCGTACTAGATTATAATATTATGTGTGAAATACTAATTCATAAGTTACTTTGTGAATAATATTTATAAAATTAAAAAGTAAAAGTAATTCAACCACTTGATCGAACGTTTCCAGGACTGTAAGGACAACTAATTAACTAGACTGTAAGGACAACTAATTAACTAGATGCCACCAACACATTACCCACACTGGTTACTTTAATTAAACAGGTGGCAGATGGTTGGTCCCACTTGTAGAGCTGCGTGGCGAACTTGGTTTCGCTGCTCTCTGACTCTCTCCGCTAATTAAGTCTGTGGGGTGGCAGTTGACAGAGAGCCACCGTACAATCAGGTGTCGAGTGGTGGGAGTGTGTTTCATTTTATCTGGCACTAAATCCGAGTAATTACATTAAAACGATCACCAAATGTCGATGGATCCACAGACTCGGGGGTTCTTTCGCAAGTTCCGGATCATGGATGATGGATGTGACATGTTGGCGTTCCGCACTTATATTTCTTGCTTCCACATCAAAATTAGTTTTTTTTTTAATCTAATTAACAAATAATAATTAGATTATCTGTTCAATAGTATACCTGCTGAAATTAAAAATAGAATGATTAACGAATTCAAAACTTTAAGATAAACATAAAGTAAATTGTTTCTGCATATATGTGTAATAAGGTATCATTTGTTTTCACTTTTATTATTGATTTTTAGACTTATATTTTAAATTTTAAATTTTTAATTGTATAATTTCTAAAAACTATAAAATATTTTTATTTTTGTTTCTATTTTTTTATAAAATGATATGATATCAACTAAATATATATTATTTAATTAATTATTAATAGTAAACAATTTGTTTTACCATTATATATTTAATTATTAAATATTAAGTATTAATAAGAATTATGTATAATGTAATTTAATTGATAAGTTAATATCATTTAATCTAGATAATAAATGTTGATTATTAGTTTAAATTTAAAATATCTTCAAAATATATTAAAATTTTTAAATTTTAAAATATTGGAATATTTATTTTAATAAATATAGTAAAATTTTACTAATAA
>JAOTIZ010000203.1:6879862-6891383 GCA_027123425.1 Erythroxylum panamense | reverse complement strand
TCTAACGATACTGTACACGCATAAGTCGACTTACACTGGTGAACAAGGCGACTTATCAGTATCTAGCAAGCATAAGTTGACTTACACATGGTACAAGTCGACTTACCACTTACAAATCTCCCACTTGACCTAAAGCCAAAACTCCACTAGCCATGGTCCATCCACTTGAGGACATACTAAGTCTTTAGTTCATTAAGAACTTAACCTTAGCCAAGTCAGCTCGTACACGGTCTGCAACTTTTCCAAAACTCGCATCATGTTTGATCTACTTGTTAAGTAACTCTGGGAATCTCGCATATTCCCGTCATGCATGTGATCTAGCTAACCTTCCATTTGAAGTCCGTCTAAAGCCTTCTTTCGGTCTCCTATTTGAATCTTATACCTCGTCAAAGATTTTCGCCAATGCGCACCAATGCAACCCAATGTTTTACAATGCCCCTTCTCGTCTTTACCTCCTCGCAAATCTTTTGCTTGTTCCATTGTTCCACGCGTCGAACACTGGTCAAGGCTTGCTAATGCCCGCACGATCTCGTTGTTATAACCTAGGGATCTAACAAACCATTCCCACTAGAAGAAATCGATGCCTTTATCGAAATAATATGTGGACACTCCTTTATGTGTGATTTCCTCGAAGACTCCTTAGCTATCGGCACATCGGTACATCTCCCACGTACGATGTTCCCTCTCCCTCGAATGTCTCATTGCTTTTGTTTGGACACTCCTTCACAAGGCCCATTGTGCCCAACACAACAAAATTATTGAGGTAGACTTCTTCCGTCGAGTCCTCCTCTCCCTCTCCTTTATCCTTCGCGACCATGGAATTTACTTACTTCTCACCCGCCTTCCCTCTTTGGAATTCTCGAGCAAAATGTGGCCCTTGATAAATGAGACAAGCAATATCGTTTATCACCTTAAGAAGATTCGCCTACCTTCTTCTTGCTTTTATCCAATCCATTTTGCATCTTACCATTTTTCTTACTCTCATAGTTAGTTTGAATCGGTGGTGGCATTTGGAGATCCATCAAGGCATCCACAATCGCTATTGTGCTTGGGAGGTCCTTCACCTTTTGCCTTCTAAGCTCTATTTGTGCCTAACCTTGAAATCCGTTTATGAAGTTGAACAACTTATCCTCTTTTGACATGTTCCGCATGTCCAACATCAAAGATGTGAATTTCCTTACATACTCCTGCATCGAGTCGTCTTGCTTCAACCTCTTTAAAGCTTGCTTCGTGAGCTATGAGGTGTTATTAGGAAGAACTGATTCGTTAACTGCTTCATCTTTTCCCAAGTGTCAATGAGAGGTCTCCGTGCACTGATGTCATTGTAGGTTCTTGTTTTTCACTATAACTTTGCATCCTCCACCAGGTACATTATCGTGATCGACACTTCTTTGAGTTGGAAACCTTTGCTGCCGCAAAGTATTGCTCCATATCTCACAAAAAATTTGAGCTCTTTGGCACTCTACTTGCCTTCGAAAACTTATGGCTCTCGCACCATTACCAAAATGTGTTCAGTATGCCCAACATCCTCTGTTGTAATTGCATGCCTTAGGATCACCACCTCGAACCTAGACTCCTTTTGTGCCTTCATCAACTTCGCTATTTGATGCTACAACTGTTGGATTCGCGCATTCAACATCTCGAATCAAGTGTTGTAAGAATTCATCTCTTCCTCCCTTGATGAATCGGCCCAATGAGTGCCTCGACTCGGTTGACACGTTCCGTCAAATTGTTGCCTCTTGCCATATCACACTTAGGCTCTGATACGAGTTGTTACAAAGGTTTTCCTTCAAGCACGAACTTGTCTGCAACATGCGCCTACTCCTTTACACGACAATCTTACTTGAGTCCCTCTAAGCAAGAGTCAGCCTTCCCATATGACCGTGGACCAATAATTCGATTCTTGAACATCTCACGACCCGTGCAGTGTTTAACTCTGACACTCACAAGAAAATTACGGAAGCACTAAAATAGTAAAGGCAACAACAATAACAAGAAAGAAATACAACTAAAAGCCACCTTTCATTACTTTCCTCAAAGTATACAAAGGAATACTCTCTCAATGTCTGTGTCTCACAACACTCTCCTCTTGATTATGAGAACAAAACTCAAATGAGCTATTTATAGGTATCTCTAAATGACTAAGTTAGAATCCTACTAGAATTCTACTAGCTAAGATCACAATCTTATTTTATCAGATTACATTAAGCTAACTAATATATGACAAACTTTATCTAATAGGATTAAGCTACATCATGATAACAAGATAAAAGATTACACTATCTAGGAGTGATTATCCAGATCCATGAAGATCTTCTCTATCTTCAGATGATCCTTCTATATGATCTTTATCTCTTAAAGCTTATGCACATCCACTTTGATCTTATATGCCACATCATCCAAGATCTCCTCATCTCTATCCGTTGATGATAAGTCATTCAAGTTAATAGCACATTGGTTTGATCCAATGCTTACCCATGCCAACTCCATTAGCCATGATCTGTCCACTTGAGCACACACTAAGTCCTTAGTCCATCAAGAACTTAGCCTTAGCCAAGTCAGCTTATACACAGTCTGAAACTTTCCCTCACATCATGCTTGATCTACTTGCTCAGTAACCGTGGAACTCTCACATATGCCCATCACGCGTGTGATCTAATTAACCTTCCATTCGAAGTCCGTCTAAACCTTCTTTTGGTCTTGCATCCGAATCTTGCATCTCCTCAAAGATTTTCGCCAATGCGCACTAATGCATGTCAATGCTTACGTTGCCCCTCCTCGTCCTTGCCTCCTCACAAGTCTTTTGCCTTGTTCTGTTGTTCCGTGTGTTGAACACTAGTCAAGACTTGCCAATGCCGACACTGTAACATCCCGTTATCCCATGTTAAGGGTTAAGACCCTAGAATAGTATATATGTGAGTTTATTGAGAAGTTAGAAAGTGTATTTTATGCTCATGCATAATAAACATATACACACTCATGAATATTAGTTTTTGCACATTAAAATGACTGTACATGCATTCATTGACATTTTTAGGCATAATTGAGTTATAAATGTGATTATATTGAGAATTGTGATTTTTATGTGTTGAAAATTGATTTGGAAAGTATATTTATTGATTTAGAATGTTTGGTGAAATTTAGGAAATTTAGGAAATTTTGGATATTTTTGGACTAGAAAAATGCCAAGTGGTAAGACAATTGTTAAATAGTAGTAGAATTTATTATCCTATGGCAATGAAAAATTTGATAAATGACCTTGTGATTTATTGACAAGTGTCATCGAAAATTAAGAGACAATTGGAGTAGGAATTGGAATTGATTGGACTAGTTAAATATGAGAACCTAGTTTAAAGCCTTAGAAATTGGACAAGTGGCAAGTGACAAGTGTTACTTGCCAAACCAAGTCTTAAAGCCCACGTTTCTTCTAACTTGAAAGACCAAGTTAAGTGTTTTTATTCTTGCTTTCTTCGTCTTCTTCGTGGCTTTCTCTTTTTCTTCACGATTGTGATTCACCAAGCCTTCATCAATATTACACCTTGCTTCCATCTATCAATTGCCACTTCCATCTTGCTGTTTCTTTCATTTTCCACAAGAAAAATCTAACCTAATCCACCTCCATAATGACCATAAGATGTATGGAAAATTAGGGATTCTTGGAGTTCTTGAAGAGTTTGAAGAATTGGAAGCTAAATCAAGTAAATTATGCTTTAATCATTATGGGTAGTGTTAAATAAAACATTTATGATGAGTAATTCGAGATTGAATGATCGTGATCATGGAGTTATATGTATGTTGTAACGTGGGTGTAAAAATAATGAGGTTTATGGTCTCTCTTTTAGTGTATTAATGACATTCTCGGATTGGCTAAATGAAGGCATTTATAATGATCATTACGAGATAGATTGAAAGTGTAAATGGAGTTGATTTTTATGTTAAATCGTGGATGAATAAATGAATGTATTCAAGGCTGGTTTTTGTGTTTATGATGATTAATAGTTCATAAATTGTTATAGAGATGTTTTTGAGGTAGAATAATCATTATAATGATAAGTTTAAGATGAAGTGAAAGTGTTGAAAGAAAATGAAAAAGTACAGCAAAAAATGAAAAAAAATGCAGCAGAAAAATGAAGAAGTGCAAGAAATGATGAACATGCGTGAATGATGTTATGTTTTTTTATGTCTGTGTTTATTCATGGATTTTGAATTGTTTGTGATCAATTTGAGTTGAAATTGAAGTGAGAATGAAGGTGAAAAATGAAATAGAAAATGTGCAGAAAGTGTGATAAAGGATTGTGATAATTAGAGTTAAATGAAGATTAGTGAAGTAGACAAAATTGCAGAAAAATGTGATATAGAAAAGTATGAAAATAGGTTCTATTTTTGGATTGTAATCAATCATGAAATTGTGAATTGTGTATAGAGAATATTGAACTGAAAGTTGAGGTATAACAGAATGATCAACTTGAAATGATAGAATTTTGGTAATGTAGTGTGTTGGAGTATGTTATATGGAGTATTTTTTTTTCTGAACATGAAATTATATTTTGGCCATACCTTCATCTGTAAATATTCAAATTAAATGGATTTTGATCTAGATGAAACTAGAGACATACGGCTACAATTCTTAAGAAGAAATTGAATTTGAATTCTATCATTAAGGGTTTTGAAATTTAGCTTGAAGATTAGTTTTAGTTTAGGCTGCAACACTACCCGTGATAGAAATCATACATTGTTGTTATCGAATAAATTATATTGATGTAGGCCGAATCAGATAAAGTTGTCTTCACAAAAGATGTAGTTTATTCTCTTGGATTTCAATTGGTATAAAGTTTGTAATTTTCAGATATTGGAATTGAGAGATATGAGTTGCACAACTTTG
This sequence comes from Erythroxylum panamense, assembly GCA_027123425.1. NCBI lineage: Eukaryota > Viridiplantae > Streptophyta > Magnoliopsida > Malpighiales > Erythroxylaceae > Erythroxylum > Erythroxylum panamense. Next base: position 6,886,501 of record JAOTIZ010000203.1, on the reverse strand, counting down.
AGTGCATGATCATGCACTAGCTAAAATTTCGAACATACTCAATCCAAAGTATTTTGAGTATAACTTTTGAAATACTGAACCAAATTGTACGATCTTAGTGTCATTAGAAACTTAGGACATAGAAGAACAATTTTCTAGAAGGAAGTGTGACCAAATTACTCCATTTTTCTTATTAGAATGATCATGCAATATGGACCCGAAAGTTTGTTTTTAGAAAAATCTAGAATTATCAAATGAGTTATGAAATTATATTCAAATTGTTTTATGGAGGTGCAAACCCTGAGTACAAATTATACTTATGTGAGTGTTGATATATGAATGATTGTGTAACGAGAATAATGGAAAGATACTCGGGATTGTCATTTAATATGCATTATACATAATCTATATGTATACAAATGTGCATAAATGAGCACGTATATAATTGTGTAAATTTGTGATATGTTTAAATGTATATTGTATGATATAGAGGAGCATTTTGAACGTCAACATCCAGACGTTGCCAAGATTTTGAGGCAATAGCTTTTGGAGCGATTTGTGAGTTACATAGATGGTCTCACTTAATTATTTGTTTGTTAAAAATTATGTTCTGAGTTATCTTTGAATGTGGACTTGATTATGCAGATTCCGGACACTGAAGGTCTGAGGCTTCTGATGCATGAATGTGATATTTGAAATGCTTCTTGTATGTGAATGTGAAGAAATAAGTGTTACTTAACATAATTGTTGAATGTTGAACTAAGGTCTGATGATAAATATGAATGAGACTGTGAATGTGATTGATTGAAACAATGATTGATTGAATATGTTTGATGCATTTCATTACATAAATGCAAGATCAGATAATGAGAATTGTGATTTGAGTAGCTACCAAAAATGAGCTTAAAGCTCGGAATGTGATTAAGAGTCGAAGGCTCGCTATGTATAATGAGCCCTGAATCTCCAACGGATAAGGGACAATATCAATAAGCCTAGTATCTACAATAGATACGAGACAGTTTAGGCACTCAGTCACAGCATCATAATAATCAAAAGTGAGTTTCATGTGTAAGACTTTTATAGATCGATTGATTTTGTCATACCTGTATCCATAATAGTTTTACAAAGATTTAATTCCCTCTCTTCTTCTTCTTTTATTGTATCTTCAATAGTTCAGCTTACACATTTACAAGTTTCTCAAACTTATATATCCTTTCACCAACCATCATGTTGGTTCATTTTAAAAAAGAGAGGGAAAGGATCTTTGACCCATTTGAGATCCATTATTTAATATCCAATAACTATTATCTTGGGTTCTTTATATGAGACTCAAATCTATAAGTCACATGGGTCATGAAATAATCTAACTTCACAAGCACTGCATGCATTTAATACGTGTGTTTGACTGACTGAAATATATTGTGGGCATGTATTTGAATGAGAGTAAATGTGTGAAGTAAATGATATGTGATGTTATATGCTAAATGAAAAGATGTGAAATATGTGTTTACATGTGTTGATGTGTTGTACGAATTGAGTGAACCATCGAGGATGGTTACCTCACTGAGTTCGTAAAACTCACCAAAATTGCAATGTTAATTTTTTAGGACTGAAAGAGGACATTAGTGACAAAGAGACTCTACAAGAAGTATTTTTGGGAAGAAGAAATGGCTCAAAGGTCAGTTAGCTGGGACTGAAAAATTAGATAGAAATTTTTGTATAATTCATCTTTCTTATAGTGTGTTTTGTATTAAATTTTGAATGATGTACATATTTGGATGGTTTGTCAAGCTACAATGTACATGTTTGGCTTTTATAAAATGAAAGGAAGAATTTTGTTGGTTTTTAAATGTTATGTCTTTTCTTTATAATACCTTATAAGAGATTATAAATGATGATGTCATAATCTCAAAGCGCAGGTGAGTTGGTAAGGGGTTTTCCTGGCCTAAGTAAGGTCGTGAATTCAAACCCGCCCTTATATATGCGGTCATTTAAAATTTAGGGCCAGAGCTTTACCTCAATCAAGGGACCTATTCAGCTCGAACGAGGATTAGTATGGATGTGGATGACTTAAAAATGTCTTCCCATAATTGGGACCCTCCTAAGACACCTCGTGGGCAACAAAAAAATGATAATACCATGATTAAGTGATAGTATAGTGACTACTCTAACATCCCATTATTATAGGTTATGTACTGGAATATCCTCGTGATGTTTCGGTATATATTCTATGGCAGTGAGGTGCTCAATCCCGCTATCACGACTTAGGAGTCTAACAAGATTTGGGAGTCTAACACACGGCTATCTTCCACATGTCAATGGTGACCGTGACTTTTTCTTTCCATGGAAAATTTCTGTAATTTGCAACTCTTCTTGACATCAATTTGTAGTCAAAAGAAATGGGTTGCTGATCTATCTTGTCGAGGAAGAGAGGACCCTATAAAGGAAGTTTCCATGAAATTTCCTTCCACCTAGTCTATCTCTTTACGTCATTGCCAATAAGTTTCCTGACTTTATTCCAAAGATCACATCTGTTCTTAACTCTGTTCATATATAACAACGTTTTAGCTCTTGAGCTTATGGACGTAGTTAGTACTCCTTTTCCAATCTCCAATGGCGATTGATCTCAGTGCTTGCAGACCCTCCAGGTGGTTCTCTAACCGTCGTCAACAATCAAAATCTAGTTCAAATCAAAGCTCTCCTACCTCTCCCATATCTCCATCTAGTCCCAACAGTAGATCTACTAAGCAGGAAGATGAACTAAAACAAGTTTTTCGCTACTTCGATGGTGATGGTGATGGAAAGATATCAGCTTTGGAACTTAGGGCATATTTTGGATCCATTGGAGAGTACATGTCACACGAAGATGCTCAAGCGGTGATCGGGGGTTTTGACGGGGATGGTGACAACTTGTTGGATTTTCAAGACTTCATGAAGTTGATGAAAAGGGAAGGTCGTGATCAGGATGAAGAAGAAGATGATCTGAAGAAGGCCTTTGAAATGTTTGAAACGGAGAGAGGATCGGGTCGCATAACGCCCAAGAGCCTGCAGAGGGCCTTGCATAGACTTGGCGATACAAAGTCATATGATGAGTGTGTGACGATGATTGAGTGTTTTGATACTGATGGGAATGGAGTGCTTGAGTTCTACGAGTTTCATCGAATGATGGTGGCATAATTTTGGTTATGGTATGTGAGTTTGTACATGGAATATATATATATATATATATATATATATATATAGGTCGACAATAGCACGCAGGAATTGAAATAATAACATATGAAGAAGAAGAAAAAATTGTATGCTTTTGTGCTTTGCTTTACTTTTTCTTCAGGAATTGTATTGTTTAACCCTTATTCTCCCTAGATATGGGGAGGGAAATAAAATAAATAACGATGGTTTGTCCTGGCTTTTCGTAAATCATGTGACGTCTGGATTTGTGTTGCAAATATTGGGAAATCATCAATCCTGACAAGATCGAGGTATGAGTCAAAAATAATTTTTATAATTTTTCAATTAAATCTTTTTAATTGAGTAATTTGAAAAATAGTAATCAGAAATTAGAATGTTAAAATATATTTGATTTGAAATTTTGCGAATCTTTTTTTCTGTCGAACTATTAACCACAAGCTATACATGTGTAAGTATCTATAGGAAAAGATTCTATCGTTTCTTTCTAACTAAAATTATAATTATAATTATAATTAAAGACTAACTCTAATAATAATTGTAATTTTATTTTATTAAAATAAAATATCACATATTTGATTACTAAAATTTTTTAAACTTCACAATTAAATTCAAATTTATTTAAATTGATTTTTTCTTTAAACTTATATGTTACCCATTGGTTTCCTGAATATATTGACAATGATTATAAAATAAAATTGAAACTGCTTTTTATTTATCTTTTATTATCCAATAAATAATATATAGGTTCTGTTTGACAATCAATAGATTCTATTAACTGTTAGTTAATTCTATCAGCAGTTAGCTGACAGCAAATTATATCAGCTGATTGGATCAATGAATAATATCAGCTGTTTATTTAAAGATGTTTGATAAAATTAGTTGTTTAGTATTAACTGTTTATATATAAAATGAGTTATGAGGACATGACTTAAAATAATATAAGAACATAACTATTATATCTTAACATTTTTTAATATTCTCATATGAATTTAAATTTTTAATATTTAATTTCACAAAAGTTAAATTTATAACTTTAATAAAAACATAGAACATATAATAATAATAACAACAACAATAATAATAAATTAGTGAATAAACCAAAACGAAAGAAGAGATGTTTCTCGCTCGGCGCTTAAAGCGCATTATACTCCGCTTCAACAAATGAGAGTTTTCGGAGGAATACTTCGCTTCAACAAATGAGAGTTTTCGGAGGAGCCGGTGAACCACGCGAGCTGGTTAGATGCGTGGGATAGAAGGCTCATAGTGCCTGCTAGCGCGGAGGAATAAGGGGTAGTTCCCCATCCAGGAGCTACTTTACCATATTCCGAATTCAAGGAACTTGCTCGCAGCACATCTTTAATCTTGTATTGTATGTGACTTTTATGGCCTCTGCCCAAGAATATGATTCCTTCTTTCCTTTACCAACCTGAGGGTAGGTTTTGAGTCATCCTCAGTTCGTTGGGTGGCCTCGTTAGCTAGCTTGCCAATCCACTCACCCACCTTTCAACTTATTATTATTATTATTATTATTATTATTATTATTATTATTTATTGTTAAAGTTTAGGGTACTACTTTTTGGTGAAGGGAAAGCAATAATAAAAGATAATAGCTTGAGTCATTTGTAATAACTTTTAGACTTAATTGTCTTTTCATCCTTTAATTTCCCATCCACTAGCACATTTTAAAAAACAACGAACTGGGTTTAATCCGCTAACCTAATCAACTCATTACTAAACATGATTATTAGCGGTTTAACAAGATCAATAAGTTAAATATCTCTCTATATGTTTAAAAATAGCTAATTAGCCATTTATCAAACAAGACCATTATTATTAATCAAGATTCACATCTATAACCACTCAAGTATTAGGAATTTTAAAGTGACTTGACTTAACTTATGCATGCATATTTATAACATATAAGTTATCTAATGTTTTAATTTGACATAGGGTATAGAATTTTTTGTCTACTCTTCTTAAATCCAATTATGTTCATTCTTGTTAACTACTAATCGATCTATAATTGATATTTGAAAATATAATTTCAAATCTTAATTCATTCTAGGAAGAGAATTCCTTAAATCACCACTAATTAAGAATAAAATAATATATTTCCTACTTACTTTAAAATAATGAATCATTTTGAACTTATTCAACTACTTCCATATAATTCATACTATATCTGAGTATTAACAAATGATTTATCCTAAATAAAGTATATCATAAATTAAAAAATGTGATAATTCTCATATGAGTTACCTTAGTAATATCAAGTCTAATGATCATTTATATAATTTATCATAATAAGAAAACTCATACAAATATAAGTAATATTTTATTTGAGAGCCTTATAATTGGATCAATTCATTAAAGTTATTCTATAATAAGTACTCATATGTTTGTTTAAGTGTCGCCATACTTTACTTTATGGAATCAATTACTTTCTTTATTAAAAAACAAGCATAACATGTGTTAGTTTTACATTTATACTAATATCTTGACTTGGCAAAACTACAACTAGAAATAATTTAAGAATAATACATAAATATAAATTGAATCTTATGATCTCATTACAATTTCAATTGCAAAGTAATGTAGTATACCTTTAGTATTAAAATATCAAATATAATTAAAAAATTAATTAAAAATAAATAGTGTTTATTAATTAAAATAATAATTACATACAACAAATTGCAACCAACTGATTTGTTATAAGGACATAAATTAACAATCTTCTATTTTCATTAAAACTAATTGGATATGTATCTAATACCATATCCATCCATATGTTAATTATATCTATTGTGAGACAACGACTTAGTGAGAGGATCTGCAACATTCTCTTATATGAGAACTCTCGTTAGTGCAATGTCTTTTTGCTCCACTATCTCCCTTAATCAAGTGAAACTTCTTAAATACAAGTTCGGACCATTAATGAGATCTTGGCTCCTTTGCTTGTATAATGACACCATTATTATCACAATACAATTTTATTAACTCAACAATGCTAAAAATTACTCCAAATTCGGTGATGAACTTCTTAATCTAAACTACTTCTTTTACCATCTTTGAAATTGAAATGTACCTTATCTCAGTCATAAAATCAGTGATAGTTAAGTCTTGGGAACTTTCTCATCTTACTGCCCTACCATTCATAGTGAAAATATACCCTGATTCTGATATGTTATCATTAGGATCAGACTAGAAACTCACATATAAATACATCTAAACTCTTAGTTCAATTCCTTCGTAGATGAAGAAAACATTTTTAATTATTCTTAAGTACTTTAAGAAGTTTTTTCATAGCAATCTAGTAATTGTAGCGCCCCCTTACCGTAGAGTATACACCGGTACGCCCGTAGGTCATACCGATACATACGCTACGATGAGAGTGTACTACCATACAATCGCTCCTAACAAAACCTCATGGCATCAATAAATAAAGCAGTAATCGCATTCACTAAAATT
>JAOTIZ010000203.1:6840116-6867793 GCA_027123425.1 Erythroxylum panamense | reverse complement strand
CTTGTTTTAAGTTATAATTATATTTTGGGCTTCCATGTATTTTAAGCCCAAGTCTTTTAGCATTAAGCCTAGGTATACATACTTATATTTTAGGATTTTTCGGAACACAACTTTGATCATATTGTTTTCTGTGAGCCATCAACTATATTGAGAGGAGAAAACCCTCTTGTTCTTTTCAACTTAGGAATTAAACTTCACTTATCAATTGAATCAGATTGTGGCATGATTTTGATCCTACCAACTTTCTTGGTTTGTTCTTTACCCATTATCTAGGTTGCTCGAGACAAGTTCTTCGTGAGGTCTAATAAGTAAATTTGAAACCCTGCATATCAGATTTAGTTTTCGTTAATTTGAATATATCCTCTTCTTTCTTCTTTGAATTCGAACTTTTATGTCTTTCAATTCTGTGGAGTGTGTTACTGTACTTTTCGCATCACTACAAGAGTGATCTCCCGACCACTCAGGGTCCCGACGATGGCAAAGCAATTTTCAGTGTCGTGTCCCGGATGGTTGCAGTGGGAACACACGTTGTCTTTGTCTCAGCCTTCACTTCGACCACGACTTTGCACAGCCATAACCATCACGTCTACGACGTCCTCCTTCCTTTAAGTTATCATTTTTACTCACTCCTCTTGTATGAGAAGAGAGTAAACCTTGTTTAAGGACAGTAACAGATCTTGAGCCAAAATGTTCGAGCGGATTGTCCCGTATATAGAGTTGCCCAAGCCTAGTAGAAACAAATGAACTTTTTCTTCCTCCCTTATTTGTTCTAATACTGTAGCAAGATTGCAAGTGCACATGCCACATCGACAAACCGGTAATTGATCAAAATTAGCCAGATCGTCCTAAATCTATTTTAGACAACCAAAGTATCTAACGATCGCCATTCATTGTATCGGTAGTCCACGAGATCGATGTGAAGTTGTTGAACAGGCGGTCCATTAGCCATTGAGAATCGTTCTTGATTGTCATTCCAAAGGTCCTGAGCTACCTCAACATATGAAATGGTCAAACGCAAGGTAGGCTCGATGGTATTGCGGATCCAAGAAACCAAAAGTGAGTAAAACCATCATCGGGACGTTTGATTGTTCCGTCAGTAAAACCAAATTTCTTCCTTGCTCGTAAGGCTGTTCGGAAAGCTCGAGACCACTCATCAAAATCTCGCCCTTCAATTGCACTTGAGTAATCGCTATTCTAGGATTTTGAAGTGTGGTTATGTCGTATGGAGAAATTGTCTTTCTCTACGTTTCACCAGACATGGTCGATGATCTTGTGTTTAAAAAGAAAAAAAATAGTGTTTATAACCAATGCTCTGATACCATGATACGATAGCACACTATTGATGGAGGAGAATCTCTACCTTTTCCTCATTGTCAATACGTCAATATATACAAGTGAAAAGCCCCTTCTCCTTTGGCAACTTCCCTAATGATCAGCTAACAATTCCAATCTAAAGCACAAACAATATCTTATGGTTACAAGGAATATTATCTACAAGAATTCCTAATATACGATAATTCTCAATACAAACAATAAACACAACAAAGTTCAAAATAAAGGGAGGCAAGAATCACATGGTTTATAGAAACCAATTCGGAAAAAACTTAAACATGTTTTTTTTATAAAATTCATATAATGAAGAGGCATGCATTGTTTCAAAAATAAAAACAAAACCTAATTTATATTAGACTAGCTCAATAATTAATTAAGTTTTAAAGCCTCAATAAGTTATCAAAGTAATAACAATGAATTAAATTCAATCAAATTAAACAATCAATGGAAGCACCGATACTAATGTTGAAAAATTAAATGTGATTGAATCACGAGCGCAACTATCAAATCTTTTTAATTAAATAACTTGAAAAAATAATGACAATAAATAAAGAGTTAAAAAAATATTTTATCTAAGATCCTATAGAACTTTCTTCCCAAATTGTCAATCAAAAGGTGTTCACTTATATAACCTCTAATTGTATTTATAGAGTAGAGAAAAAGAACTCAAAACATTTTCAAAGAAAAAAAACAGAAGTGTTAGCTCCAAATTGTCCTTTTTTTATTTATAAAAAAGACTATGTGGTTTCTTTCCAATTGAAGTTAAACTTATAATTATAATTAAAGTCTAAATCTAATTATAATTACATTCTAATTTTAATAAATCAAATATCTCATAATTGATTCTTAAAGTTTCTTAAACTTCATAATTAAGTCCAACTTAATTTAAATTGATAATTCTTTAAACTTCATAATTAAGTCCAACTTAATTTAAATTGATAATTCGTTGCTAAACTACTCTTTATATATGACCTTTTAGGTTCCTAATATATTGTTGATTATTATAAATTATAACTAGAATTCATAATTAGAACTAGACAAATTAAAACTCCTTTTAATCTATGTTTAATTATATAATTAAATAATTTTTAATCATAGATAAAAATGAATGTCTAGCAATATTTATGACCACCCAAATATTAGGAATGCCAAAATAGTTTGACTCCATGAATGGTTGTAACATATAGCTTAATATTTTTTTCACCTAATGTTTCAATTGTATATATGGTATAAAATTATTGTCTATTTTATTTAAATATAATTAAGTCCATTCTTACTAATTAATAATTGACTCATAAGTGGTTTTTAATAATACCTTTTCAATATCAATTTATTGTAGTGAGAGAATTATTTAAATCATTATTAGTTAAGAATGAGGGAACATTCACCAAAGTCATGAAACTTTTATTGACTAACTCAATTATCTCTATATAGTTCCTACTATATATAAGTACTAACGATTGAGCTATCTTAAACAAAATATGTCATAAGTAGCATCAACATATTGTAATTCTTATATAAAGTACTTTGGCGATCTCAAATCAAATGATCAATTATACACCCATTACACTAAGAAAATCTACAAACACATAAGTTATATTCCATTTGAGATCCACATAATCTGACCAATTTTGTGAACTTATTCTCTAATAAATACCTATATATTTATTTAAATATTTATATACTTTAATTTATAAGGTTTATTACTTTTTTCATAAGGAAAAGATATAATATGTATTAGTTTTATAGTTCAATCAATATCACTTCTTGATGAAACTATAACTAAGAACAATTTATAAATAATATAAAAACGTAAAAATCTCATAATTATGTTATCTTCATAATATTATTTGCACATTAATTATTTCAAGACATTTTTGTTTAGTATTAAAACGTTAAATACAATTAACAAAATAGATAAAGATAAAGAATGCATTTATATGAATTAAAATAATCATATCATGCATTAAATTGCAACAAACTTAATTATTGTAAAGTTCAACAAACAAGGTGATTACAATGCCTAGACAGTTATGTCTTATAAAGTCATGTTAAATGGTATAATAGAGTTACTAACTTTACTGGATATTCTAAGTGTGTATATAGTTGATTACATATGTAAATAAAGATTATGCATATACCAACATCAACTTAGAATGTTATATTACTTCTAAGACCATTATAAACCAATTATACAATACCATCTCTTATCATATATCATAAAAAGTAGAATGTGATAACTTTAATAGCCACACACAAAGTTTATCAATAATTTGTATTTAGGATAATATCTAAGAAACTTAAATTGATTTTTTGTTAAATTAGTTGTATTTAGCTTGATTAATACTGTATATTTGGATACTAAAGAATTGTTCAACTATAAAAAGTGAACTTTGGTAAAGGTTACACCGGAAGAAGACCTCTCTCTCTCTTTCTCTAAACAAGGCCAATAACATAGACTTGTAATTGGAGATTTGGAGTTGTCATTACACACTGTTAATAGAAAGAGATGAATAAGAAAAAGAATAAAATGCAATAGTTACCGCCTTACATTATTATGGAAGGATATAAATATTTAATAAAATAAGTTAAGTTTCAATATAAAAAAAGAGTTCAAGACTCAATTTATAAAATATAAAAGGCATCGCATATTTTATTTTATCTACCTAGTTTATTACCTAGATCTTGAGAAGTTTTGCGAATTTAGAGAGTTTGAAATGAAATTATTTCAAATATAAATTATGTAAGAAAAATAAAATAAAGAATTAAAAATAACACATATGGTTAAGAGTTTGTGGTCTATCCAAAATTTAAAATAAAAATAAAGTGCCTAAAATAGATCATAGGTTTTCAAAATAAAATAAAATGCTCATAATGAATCTTAGGTATTTAAAATGGAGAAAATGCCTAGAGTAGTGTTATAAGGATTGAAATGAAATTGATATATATCTTAGGACTAAACATTCTCTTTTAACCAATCTTTTTTCACTTATTTCATGATATTTGAATGTTATTTTTCTAAATCGATTTTCCCTATCTTTTACTTTTAGCTATTTTTGTAGGGATACTTAGGTTAGTCTTCCTTGTTAAACTTGAGAATCCTAGACTCCACTTCCACTATTACCCCTTTGGTTTATATTTTTTCTTTATGTATAATACCTAAATTGCATCTCCGTTTCTATAGATATGAAGATGCTTTTCTGTAATAGTGCTTTATAGTAATGATACGAATTTGTAACTTTGACGGCATTTCTATTCCAATGTTGTGTTGTATTTTACGTAGAATATTTACATGTTCATCTAATATACAAAGCCAATCCTAATCGTAATTGACTTCATTTGCTTTGGAAAGAGGTAAAGAGAGGTTCCCATTGTGCTCTTTTCCATGAAAAAAAAAAAGCAATACTAACATCCTTGTAATTGATGCATAAAAAGTTAAAGACAATTGCTTTTGCCCAAAGAAGAACAAACTAGAATCCTGATATCAAGTAATCTTTCCTTAATGTGTTTTCCCCAAATCAATACATAAGCTAAGCATGCAGATTTCACAATCACTAAATTGTTTTTCTTTTTAAAGGGAACTGGTAAACAAATTTGGCTGCAATGGCCCAATGTTCGGTGGAAGTTCTTTACAAGCCCACGACAACTTCGGAGTGTGAAGTCCAAGAGTCTTATGTAAAATCATTCGAGGTACTGTAAGACAATATATTTGCCATGTGTTGACGAGCAAACTCAACAGGCTCAGGCCCTGCGCTTCTTTGACACGGAGATATGGATTTGCTTGGAACGCTCGCTATCATCGCATGATCATCAAGAGCCACGAGACACAGGTTTTCTTCAAAAAGGAGCTAGAGTTGGTGCATTTTGGTTCAGAATTGAACCCCCTACGAACGAAGATGGAGAGATTCATTGAAACGGGACTAAAGGAGGTAGCTGCGAGTCTTGTATACAATGCAACATCAGCTACAATGGCATGCTCTAGCGAGTTTTGAAGGGGTGGAACCATCTCTTCCTTGTGAGTTCTGTTTAAATTCTTAAGGCTTTTTAATCTAGTCATATGTTATCTTCTTCTGCAGATTGATCATATCTTCCATTTCTAACATTGTATCTTGTTGGAATTGGTGCTGGTTTATACCCTATAGGCTATAGCCAATCGCTTTAATTGTAATTTAATGACAAATTATTTAAAATGTATTCTTTATCTTATATATGTTTAGATGTATATGATAAAGTTTATAGGATAATTGTACATTGCAAATGAAATTATAATAAGATTATAATTATGAGATTCATACTGCATTTGTGTCTGATAATTGGAATTTTGTGTCTGATAATTGAAATTTTGACTGTTTTTGCGGAGATGGAAGATGTGTCTGTAATTTACGCTGCCTTGGTTAGTCTTGTCCTTTTTCATGCTTGACAGGCCAATTATCCCTTTCCACCTCCTATTGTTTAAAAAATCTAGGAGCATAAAAGCGTATCTTCTTCATCAATTGTTTAAGTTCTGCAGGGTCATCACTCATTTGTTTAAGGGTATAGGCACAATTGCTGCGTAGTTTCTCTCATTTTTAAAGAATATTTTTGTTATTTTAAATTCCTAAAAATATTCTATGATATATTACATATTTATCATTTTATTTTATAAATTTTGTTAGATAAATAGTTATCGAACTGTATGATTTCAAGTTTTATTTAAAACAACTTTTCCATAATTTTAATAAAATTGAAATAATAAAAAATAGAATGAAAATTCTTTTGGTCAATACGCTAGGGTTATATGAGAGATAGATTATGGGGTTGGGCTTGAACCGGTAAGAGCCTTAGCAGTGACTAGGGCTGGCTGAAGTCAATTGATCACTTCTTTTGCAAGTCAAGTTACATTTTCAGGGCTAGCTAATTTGGTTCTTTCTATACACTCTGCCTTCTAGTTTGTGCCAATAAGAAACTCTAGGACAATGTTCACTGCCACGAAACCCAGGTTGAATTTTTTTATGGTTAGAACTTGCGGATTGGGAGTTGGAGGAAGTCCAAAACCTTCAAAGTACTCTTTGTTAGTAATGCAATAATACGGCCAGTTTCTTAGGCCCAAGTGACCATCAGCTCTATCTTAGTTTAGATGATACATACTTCCCATTTCATATTTTATGATCAATGGGACTTGTCAAATCTCAATTTACAGTGTACGTAACAGACTCCGGAATCATAATCATTCGGACGTGTGATTCCTGACCCTGAGAGGCGTAATGAGAAGTATTCATGAACCTGTAGTTTAACATCTGAAGATTATTTCTTGCATTTTAATCTGTCTTCTGTTCTTAAATTTCTCTAGAAAGGCCAACATGCCTGCAATCCGTGGTTACAGTCAACTGTTCAATTAATCATCTGAAATTTATTGAAACTGCTCCATGGATTCAATTATAGTATATTTTTTCTTAGTTCAAAGCCAAAGAATTTGCAGAGAGCATAATGTGAACATAGGCCAGGAATTTGATGCTTTTGAACGGAAAAGAACATGGAAAAGAAATTGCACTGTACATTCCATCACTACGACTCTGCATAACAAAGTTGCTTCTGACATCTTTGTACATGATCTGTGAGATCTACTAGACTTGTATATCCCCTCATTCTGCGACTAAATTAACGAGCTTTCACAGGACTGATAATTTGTGCAACTTCGTCCACTTCTAGCCCACAAGACCAGGACCTCTGTAATGTGTGAGATGACGACTGGGAGAGAACTGTGAGGTTAAAGACGATTTCTGCCATACTTGGCCTTGCTGAAGAGTCTTCCAGTGTGCATGCCCTTGCCAAGATTGCCATGCTGAAGGCGCCATCAATGGGATAAAAGCCCTCCAATTTTGGATCCATCCATTTCTTTAACCTCTCTTCTCTTTTCTCTGCAACTTCCAAAACCCTTATTATTTCTTTCCACAGCAATAAAACTTCACCATTTTCTTTTGTTACCATAGCTGTCTTTCCCGAAAGCAACTCCAACAAGACAACCCCAAAAGCAAAGACATCAATTTTTGGAATCATAGCGTTTTTGGCAGGTCTAGCCACTGAAAAATTTGCTATCTTTGACTTGAACCTGGAGTCAAGAAGTATATTGCTCGTCCTTATATCTCTGTGAACAATGGTCGGTTGAGTATGTTCGTGCATGTATTGCAGGCCGTTGGCAACATCCAACGCTACTTGCAATCTTTGAGTCCAAGTAAGGAGCACAATAGAGCTTGATGAGGTTGCTGACTTTGGACGAAGCCACCTGTCCAGTGATCCATTTTCTGCATATTCATAGACCAAGAAGCAATTACCCTCTGTATCAGATGATGTTCCCAGTAATTTGATCAGATTGGAATGATTCACTTTCCTAAGTATCTTCAGTTCCTCCGAGACATCTTCCTTGGTTTTCTTTATGGCCAAGACCTTTCCATTGATGTTGGCTCTATATACTGACCCCTCTATCCTGTAGTGTTCGTGAAGGTCCATAGTTGCCTCCATAATCACCTTAACGTCATAAGTAATTTGCTTTCCTATGTAGCCTGAAACCCCTGGAAGTAATTTATCTTGTATGATCTTAGGTTCATAGTACTCACTTTTCTTATGATCCTTTGTTTGAATGAGAACAGCAGTATCCTGACAAGAAGAGCCACTGCAAACCAAAGTCTTCTTGTTCTTATAACAGCGATTTTGCACCAGAAAGGCTACGAAAAAGAACATCAAAAGAGAGACCGCTATGCTTATAGCAGAGGTGATGAACCCATGATGATGCGATCCTCTTCTTTCTGTGGGTGGAGGATACTGTTGAGTGAGAATTGGCAACTGGGATACTGGGATGAGGATGGGATGATCCACCATGGAACTGAAGGTACTGATGTTGTTTTCTGCCACAATATCATCTGGATACGCATTAAACTTAGTAGATACTTTGAGGAGATCATCCTCAGGTTGCCAGACGTAGGTAATAAGATGCTGGATTCCATTCTGAAGTTGACTCTTTGAAGGGCACTTACATAACAATGGAACAATTACCTTGTCACCAGGATACAAGAGAGTCGGAGTGAAATTAGGATTTAGGTCTTCCATCATTTCCCATTTGGTGAGATTCTCGAACGTTGTGATTTGCATCAGATAGAAGTTATCACCTTCCTTTATTTGGTAGGTGATGTTGGCAAAAGATTGGTTCCTTGTGCAACCACATCTTATTGGCACAAGTAAAAGCTGGTCTGGAAACAATGGGATGTTCTCAGACACCAGGTTACTTACGCTAGCAATAGACTGACGACTAACATCAAGCAAATCAGATATGTTTCCAAGGTTCAACTTGTCTGGTGGCCGGGCAAGGTAAGTGATATAACTTACGCATGAATTAGGTGAATCCATAGGGCAAGAAAAGTTCGGGCCAGGCAGTGACTGTGCTGTGAAATTTGTTATGCTAAAGAAAAGAAGCAAGAGAAATGGAGCTTCCGAAGAAAGGAGAGAAACTGTCATTGCTCTGAACTTGAAGTTCAGATTATGAAGCGTTGATGAGATTTGAATTAAATAAGACCCTTATTTCGCAATTGAGATTGCTGGAAAAGCGAAGAAGTATTGTCCAGCATTTGATTTGACAGACTTTCTTCTTCCTCCGCTTCCTGAATTGAAAATTTTCTGTTGTTTTCCAGTGTATGAATACTTCCCCTATGATATTCCAAAAAAGAGCACCAAATATGACGGACAAAGCTTGTATCGCTAGCACCAAGTCTGAAAATGACTTCCCCCTTCTGCTGATATTAATTTAGTGCAATGTATCAATTCAGGACGGCAGGAAGTGTCTTTTCTTCTGATACTATATAGAAGGTCAGATGTCCTGTATCAATTAAACGACAAATTTGATCGCCAACAGGATCTATATAAGTTTAATGATTGTATTTCTGCTTTGCATCATCAGCTTCTGGAAAGGGTCAACCTATTGCAACTATATGTAATTTGCTGGTATAAATTCTTGCAACCAGCCAAGCTATAAACATCCAAGTTGGTTAATTCGCTGCATTCAATATAAACTGAAGTGGGGCAACTTAATCAAACCATAGAAGCTTTTGTCCGAATTATGATGGTTAGTGACCCAATCACAGGTTTAATGATCAGGTAGTATGATGTTCATGTCATTTTAACCAGACCCCAGTAACTCGGGTAATACTGAAACCTTCTATTGCCAAATAAGGAAGAAAATACAATAATGAATTAAATGAACTGTATTAAAGAGTAATTTCCATCGAAGTCACCTCTTCAGCCTTTATATTGTTGGTAGTATGAAACTCAGTCAGTCTATGCTTCGGCTACAGTCAGAATTGTTGGTCACAACTCTACCGTGTCCTCTAGTACTGGCAAGATACCAAACCAACCACTAGGATCTTTCTGTCTTTTATCGGAAAAGAGTCCAATCTCCTGAAATTGTATACCCATATAAATGGACCGTTTTTTTCAGCCAATAAACAAATGACTAGGGACTATGATGCAGAGGGGAATGCAAGCGCAGACAAAAGAGTATTATCAAGAGATTGCTTACATATAGAATATGTTCCAAGTCCAGAGGAAGTTCTAATCATTGGTGTACACAAAACAATTGGCATAAATTTGGTAAACTGTGGCGAGATCTACAGAGCTGACAGTCCATACGTGACCTTGCAATACTAATGGTAGAGTTTTGCTAAATTCCTCGCAGCTTTCTTCTAGACTGGCAGCCTCTTTCCGTTTGCCTTCCTTCCAAAGACTCTTTACAAGCAAATCTTTAGTGGCAACGTCAAGCAACAAATTTGAGTTCTTCATGTCTTCAAAAACCCTCCATGCAAGAGCAGCCCTTCCGCTTTTGCAATATGCTTGGATCAGTACTTTGAACATATAAGCATCTGGCTTCACACAACTCTGTCTAACCATCAAAAATAGTTTCTGAACGGTCTTCATCTCTCCCTCTAATGCAAAGTGATACATTAATCCAGAAAATGTCTGACTGTCTGGGCGTATTCCAGAGGAAATCATCTCGTCAAGCATGTCCATGGCATCAGAATTTCTCCTACACTTGGTCAATGTTCGTAAAATAGATGAATACAAAAGCATTAGATTAAATTTCGATATGGGACCACATAGTCCCCTGTCATCATGAAAAACCTTTAAAGCAGCATCAGCATTCTTTGAAATACCATAGAAATCAATGATCAATTTAATGGTGCTGAAAGACAATCTAAGTCCTTCACTTCTTATTTTTGCTATGAGTCTATCAACCATATCAGCCTTCCCATGCTGAGCAAAAGCTGCCATCATTCTTTCTATCGTGTGAATATCATGAGTGAATCCTGGTTGACAAGC
Source organism: Erythroxylum panamense (assembly GCA_027123425.1). NCBI lineage: Eukaryota > Viridiplantae > Streptophyta > Magnoliopsida > Malpighiales > Erythroxylaceae > Erythroxylum > Erythroxylum panamense. Next base: position 6,857,119 of record JAOTIZ010000203.1, on the reverse strand, counting down.
AACCCAACAGAAGAAATCCCAAGCTCTATCTGGAGAAGTGAAATTCCTAAGAACCTTGCAAACTAACCGATTGGTCCACACAAGTTTGGCATCTTCCAGAGCAGACACAACATGAGGACTCATTTCATTCACGGCCTTTGCCAAGGCTTTTGGGTCCAACCATGGCTTCAATTGGATACCACGAGGGATTCCATCAACCTCTCCATGGCTAGCATCTTCGTCTTCATCCTCATCCTCATCACTACTATCTTCGCAAGACGCTATACTCCTAATTCTCTCGTCTGGCAACATTTCTTGAATAAACTCCTCGGTTTCCGATAAAAATCCTGCCCCCTGCAAACATTGCAAAGCTAAAAGCATGGGACGACCAGGAAATTTGCCATCAACCCTCATTTCATGGAGCAGCATTTTGACATCCCCAAACCTTTTAGCACCAGCAAGCCCTTCCACCAAAACTGAATACTGCTTTAAAGTCCGCTTTATTCTCATAAAAGGCAATATCCTGAAAATCTCTAGTGCTGGATCCAACTTGCCCAACTTAGTCAGATGTTCAATCATAACTGTATAAGTTCTAGAGTTTGGAATTGCTCCTTCATCAATTAGCCTGAAGAAGCCATTCACAGCCTCCAAATGCTGACCCTTCTGCCCATAAAGTTGCATAACAATGTTATAAGACTCTGTGCACAAACGCTTGCCACTTTTTCTGTACTTATTCCAAGAGTCTAAAACTGCATCCATTTCCCCACATGCAGCATGCCACTGCATGAGGTTCATAAAGCTAATCCTAACACCCCAGTATTTTCCCGCATCAATATCAGCTATCAGGAACTTCAGTTCTGAGCTCCTACGTGATTTAGCTAGAACTGTTGCCAACGCATAAAGGGTGGATTGATTATGCGAGAAATGTGGAAGAGTTTTGAGGGACTCGACAAGAAAAATAGCAGAATCTGCATTAGGGGTACACCTAATAGCGTGAGTGACCACAAAAGGGTCTAAAAGGCGGCTATGTAAGAGAGTGGGAAGTGAGTCGGGGTTGGAACGGACACATAATCTAATAGAATCGATGAGCTCGGCTCGCCGGAGATACTGCGTAAGCTTGTTGGGAAATGGGTCGCGAACAAAGAAACGAACTTTCTGCGTTATAATGTAAAGCTGAATTTTAGCCGGAAAACGTCGAGTGAAGTTCATATCTTCCGGTCGAATTATGGCCTAAAACAGCCTTCCTCACCCACTGCGGCAAATCGTCAAACATTTTGTGAGCTTGAATTAACCATCACCGCACAAGAAACTGGTCTCATTACGCACAATTCTTGGAGAACCCAGACATCATCGGGTTTTGGAGAGGCCCAAGTTTCTCTAAGGTTGTTAGGTGGGTTTTAATTAACGGACAGTTAATTCTATTAAATATTTTCAAAAATAAAATTTAAATTTAAATGATTTAAAACGTTAGGTTATATTCTTTACGTTGAGGTTCAATGTATAATTTTAGCCTCATATGTAAACTACTTTGGAAACACTCTATTAAGCCACCAAAATCTTTGAAATTACGGACATTATATAATATAAAACACTCTTAATATCATAGATTTTAAAATCTACTGAATTGATGTAAATTATGAACAAAATATGCAATAACATGAAAATAACAGCTCTGAATTGTTACGCTTTGAAAAAAAAGAGGAATGATTTAAAAGAAAACAAGAATTATGACATCAAAAGCCCAGTGACAGTGAGGTCGTTCTTAAAATTTGAGGGTAATGTTAGGGAAAAATAATAATAATAAAGTCGGAGAATTTAGGGCTTAGATATATTTCTAATTCTTTTTATAAGTGAAGAAGTATAAAAAAAAGTTTTAAAATAATTTTATTGCGAATATGAATTTTTTTCGTAATAAATATTGATTTTATTATTAAAATTTTATGAAAGATTAAGTAAATTAAATATGAGTTATAAGTTTAAATAAAACAAAAGCATATTAAATTAAAGCCCTTCACATTTTTACAATACATACTTCACTATCTCATTTTTTACTTTTTGTCATCTTCTCTCGTAATAATCTTCCTTAAAAACAACATGAATTGGAAGAAATTATTTTCCATAATATATAATTAATAAAATAATAAAATTTATTGTATAAAATTAAAATCTATATTTAGATAACGTTCAACAATATCAACAATAACAACACTCAATAGAAATTTCGTTGAGATGTGGAGCTTGGAGATGTCTAATGATACGAAGTTTTACCCCTAACTAGTAGAGAGGTTGTTTCTAAATGACCAATATGATTTAGATAACGTTATACTGACTAACTAAATATAAATTTTGTAATAATCCATACTGAACTATCATAATAAAAGGAAATTAGAACATATATTAAATAAAAATATCATACAATTATATTTGTAAAAGTAGTAATTATAATTTTATATATTTTATTATATAATATATTTTAAATTATTAAAATAAGATAAAATTAGTCAAAACAACAAAATTTTAATTTTAGTAGAGTCTAATTTATAACCTCTATAATTCATTATAGTTTGAGATTGATACGAATAAGTTAACATAAAGAGAATTTTATTTACCGGTCCCTATATTATAATCACCAATAGTAATATAGAAATTTAAATGATTACAGTGCAAATAAATTAAAGCTTTTTCTAATTTTAGCGTCAACAACATTTCAAAAACATTATATTTTCTTAAGCCAGGGATTGATATAAAAGACCATTCATTTCATAGTAAAGGCAGGAGGCACATCTTTTGTTGCCATCAAAACAGTTTGCTGTATTTCATATCTGATATTGCTCCAACGCCTTATCATAATATGCTATATGATGCCAACTTTTCAGGGTAAAACTACAACGACCAGCCTGATGACAAGCATCGTCGTTGCTTATTGTTTTCTGACAAGTTTGCATTTCACAGCTTATGCACCTATCAATCAACCAAGAGAGTGCCGTGGTGGCGGCAGAAAAGGAGGAGATGGACTCATTATTATGGTTACAACGATTGCAGTTCATCTGTAAATCAGACAGGAAATGTCCCCGTCATCCTAATGTGGTCAAGGGTACTCCTGAGACCGTATTTCAGCACTGCTTGGTTTCCTTGCCTAAACCCATCTCCATAAGCTGATGAAGTATCTGACTCAATCTGGTTTTTAAAAAACTCACCAAGTTTCTTCTCAAAGTCGGACCGATTTCCCTTCTTCGACGATGTGGAAGAAGATGAAGAAGGAGATGATGATGATGAAGAGGAAGATGAGGATGATGAAGCAACATCAGTCCCAGGACTCGAGTATATCTCTGCCTCTAACCACATATGAGCCAGTACCTGGCAGATGCCTTCTTCAACCTCTGGAGGCAAGTTTGGATAACCTGTTGGATACCAGTCATATATACTTAACAAACCGCAACATATCTGCAATATTGAGAAGGTCAAATATGGCATAGAATGAACAAGAACCTTTGAGTCGAAGCCATGCGTGCATCATCTCGTGAGCTAGGATTGACCCAATCAATAACCTGTGTGTGTAGAAGTTTATATACGAAGGAAAAGTTGTGTTGAATAGGCTCTGATAAACAAATTGGACAAACTTAGTACCTTGGGAGGCCATACAAAATCAGAATTGCCGTTACTTCACATCTACGAACTAGCCTATAAGGCTCTGTCACCAAATCTATGATCCGGTTGCCTGCCCCAATCCTAGGCCTCCTTGATACCTGCAAAGTTGAGTGGTATAAGTACAGATTTCAGCTCAGTCAAACAGAGATTACCACGAAACTGAAGGGTGGTTAAAAGTATGGAGTCCTGAAATGAAAAATATACAGTGGCGATAGTTTGTTCTTCTGACAAACAGAGTCCTCTGGTTTCAGGTAAGTGGTGATGGCCCTGAAACGTAGAAGACAGAAATAGAATTCAAGGTAAACCAATGAGAAATTGAGACAATAAAAAGGCAGATACTTCATTTCTCAGGAAAAGAAGGAGAAGGAGGAGTGCACTATGAAAGTTTCACTGCACCAGCCTTACATTCCTTTCTCCTTCCATGGCTTCATTCAATGCTTGTCTCTCAACCAAAAGTAAGGGAATTTCTTGCTCGATTTTCATATTTAAACCTTCATAAAATTCACGAATTTCAAAATAAAGGGGCTGGCACTCATGAGTATCCATTATTGCAGAGTCTAGGCATTCGAGGCATAGCTTGCGACCATCATCAAGTGAGAGATATGTCATATCTCTGGGCTGCATAGATGGAATTTCTTCATAAGATAAGTGAACAAGCTACAAGTTGTACTTGTGGAGAACAGAAATAATGACACTGATGTTTGCCCTCTCTCACACTCTCTTTCCTCTTTTCTTGATTTTCAGACATATGCTCTTTTCACTAACCTCCATCCTCTCGCAACTACAGCAACGAGGAGTCCCATCGCGCTCATGTGAGGGGCAATACTTTTGCATCCAGAAAGGATGTGCCCTATATTCGATGAGACCACTTGGATTTGTTGGAATCTAAAACAACAGAAAGAAGAAGATCAATTGTTCAACGTTTCTGTACAGTTAAGGTTGTGCATGTGTATGTACACAAGTGTGATTCAGAAGTTGTGACATATGCTTCCAGTAACTCACTGGAGACATCCATGTACACTTCATTTTTCTCTTCTCAAAAGAGCATTTTCAATTGGATTATATTGCTCCTGAAATCAAGTACTTTAACAACATCACCTAAGTCAGTATATCTGATAAGGAACTTTAACATCACCTAAGTCAGCATCACTTTAACAACATCACCTAAGGAACTGCTGTTGTTTACTCTTAACTAATTTATCAATCGAAACTACAAAGGTTTGCAAACAATTACGTTGCTTTCTACCAAAAAAGCATTTGATACAGTTGCATATGTTAGCTCAGTGACATTATGCTTTTTTTCATACAGTGCAGCTTACAGCTGAAGTCCCATCAACGAGGACCTATTGGAGAGAGCTTAATGCAATTATCATGCGGTGCAATCCAACGGAAATGGAATGGTTGATATTGGCCTATCATGAAAATACTTACAAAGTTACTACAGACGTCACATCTTGGGTGGTGCTGCTCCCTATAGCAGGATTTGTGGTAAGGACGATTTTCAGACATAGAGAACTATCACACACCCAAAAAAAAAAAAAAAAAGGATAGGAAAAAGGAAACCTTTGTCAGTTTTGTATATTAACGTACCTTGATACTGCCAAAAATGAGAGAAAAAAGCGATAAATTACTCAAGAAAACTGCAATTAGATCTCAGATCAAATATTCAGTTAAGTTGCATAAATTTGAACCTCGTAATCAGTTATTGGATGATTGCAAGCATGGCAGCGAAAGCATTCAGGATGCCAAACAGCACCCATGCAGCTTAAGAAACGCCCATGGCCTATCTCAGTGTTGCAACCAGCACAGATCCTAGAGGTAATACATTTTCAAAAACCAGGTCAGGGTTCATATAGAATCTGCAATATGCAAAAATAGCAAAAGTTGTTAATTGTTATGTAAGATAAATTATAAATCCGAAAGAATTCTTTTAAGCAACTGTCATTTTTCGATCACTGAAATTGCAGAAGGATGCATCTGGTAATCAGGTAACTTTGATCTCAAGCTCTCTTTCGTGTGAGTACTACAGAACATTTTCATACATATTGGTCTTCCTTAAAGGATTTGTAAAATCTTTTGCCAACTAATGAAAAGCCAAGCAAACCGTTTCATGCAACTCTTTGGGCTCTCAAACCTTGGTAGCACGAAACCAGTCTATTCCTAGGATATGATGCTTAGACTTGCTATTGATATCCTACAAATCTAATCAGTTCCTCTTACATGAGTAAGCCAATTACATCTTTCAAACAGTTTCTGAAATGACAGCATACTGCTGCCTAATCAATTCTTCATCCAGCCAAAATGTTCATGCCATGGCAGTCTAATATCACTCCATTTATGATAAAAGAGTTCATTCCAAAGGAAAATCATGTATTGCAGCTTCTGGCTTCCTCCGAATGCCCATTTAAGATGTTTCAATGATGGTATTTCCTTAAAGATGCCTCTTATGTCTGATATAAATAGCAAACGTAATCTCAGTTCTTGCAGCACAATTCAGTAACAGGTTGTTAAAGAAATTGTTAGCCATATGAAGTATTTGAATCTAGAGAACCACACACTCAATGCAGCTATGCTTAACTTACAACAGCAAAATAGATTGTTCATGCAGTGACTGTACCCGTAACTAGATGGATAGAAGAATGGATATGATGGAAATAAACTTCTAATGTCATATCGGGGAGGAGAATCGACGTTCAAGGTTTCTTGAAGATCTTTGGCAAGTTGTTCATCTTCCTCCAGTTGAGCCTTTACACGATTATCATCTTCTTCTGAGTGATGGGGGCTTTCATCTTCTTCTGCCTGGTGGGATTCATCATCTACCGAGTGGAGGGATTCACTATCTTCCTCTGGTCAAGTTGAATTACTTATTTAACCACTAATTAACAACTAACTAGCATGGCGATATGAAAAAAGAACACTGCTGGAAATCTAGCCATCAAGAGTTAAATCCCATCGGAAGGACATAAACCGAGTTTTACAAAGATAATAAAAGATTTCCAGAAAAATGATCAAGCATTTTTACACATGGGAGCAAGTGAAGACCCTTCCATTTTCACTGCCATTTTATCTTAAGTTAGTTGGTCAAGATGATTTCATAAAGTTGCACTGCAGAATCTTATAGCGAAACCATAACTAGTACCATGAAGATCAATGATGAAGAACCATTTCAGAAGTAAAACAAACCTCCATTAGGTCATAGAAGGCAAATGTTTAACAGTTCTAACCAACCCATTCTTCAAAGGAACTACGAATGAATTAGAATAAATAAGGATCAGTGCTTACAGCTCTGGAGCTTACCAATCACCTTTTTGCCTTTTTGATCTTCTTCTGACAGGGAAAGTGCAATAGCACAAGCAATCTCTTCTTTGTCAAAGTCTGATGAATTATCCTACATCCAATGTGAAGTTAACTAGCAAAAATTAATAGAAACATGCGAGGATACAAGTCTTGCAGAAGTTACCCCATTTTCAAGTTCACCCAGTCGGGGTAGGCAAACCTGATAAATAAGCCAATGAAAATAAGAAATACAAAGAAAAAGGATAGATCAAGATTACCAGTGATCGGCGAGGCTCATCCCAATACCCATGGTCTTCATACTTTCCCTGATACTGGCCTTTATTGGTAGAACCTTTGAAAATCTTGGTCAACCAACCCATGATGTGAAATTTTCCTCAATAGTGGACTGGTGAAATTAGGTCTGTCAGGAAAAGTTACGAATCCCACATTGATCTACAATGACAAATAACAATTAGGAAAAGAAAATCTGAACTTTCATTGCCAGTTAAAAGAAACAAATTAAAGCACTTTCTCCCAAGAAACTTTCCACTCATGAAATTGGGTATAGAACCAATAGGCAATCCTTCGTTACATTTCGAATCTGATATTACATGCTTGCTCTAGTTTTTGTTGTTTTTGAAATAAATCTATTTCTAACACAACAAAGGCCGCAGTAGAAGTGCATCCATGTGTTGGTGTTTTTGCATCAAAAGGCAAAGAACACTAACAAAACTGCATGACTCACATAAGCAGTTAGTGTATGTTCATAAGAAAAGCAAAAATTCCTACAATAGATTGGAGGGGGGATGGACATATCAAAAGATAATCCGTAGAACAAACTGGTTATGCCAATACGTTTCAGATTAACGGCTCTCTGATAAATTCAGAATAAACCAATCTAGAGACCATCACTGATTACTATTCCTCACACAAAAGTTTTCAGATGAGAAAAATTCAGGTTGAAAACAAATTGAATCCTGATGAAACAGTTGTCTTTGAACTTCACCAACATCAGAAATACTATATCGTAAAACAGAACTTCACCTGCAATAGTACTTGAAGAATCTGCAGTATAATCCAGGATCAAATTTATCAAAAATATTCGACCTTTATCGCCAACCAAAATCAGATTAAAGAAAAGTTATTTTTGCTTCCATGAAAAAGATAAGATACGAAAAGAGACAACAGAAAAGCTAAAGAAAGGACTTGGATCCTACGCAACTCACCAGACTAAAAGGGGATAAAATGCCAACAGTACTAAGCTTTTATGGATTTGATCATCTATATGGAAGACCTTCCTTACTCCCAACTTTAGGCGGAGAGGGAGTGAGAGGAATCAAAAGGCTCTTTTGGGTCAGGGTAGTGTAGCTTGTTGAATTCTAACACTTTCTCCTTTTGCAAGTGGGTCCTCCGGTGATTTTCCACCACAGCCTGCTAAATGTCAAAAAATCCATTGATCTTTCTTGTTGAAAAGGTGTGAGTGCGTCTTTGTTTGTTCTGCTCCAACTTGGCTTTGTATACACTTGGGAATGGAAGTGCAAGTGTAAGACCTTCCTGTCAGTGTTGAAGCCAAGGCAATCTTCGTACCTTCTACTCGCGAAAAGCCACAATCTTTCTAAAATTAACAGGTCCGGATGTCTCTGTTTTTAATTCTTCGTAACAAGGACAACAATAGTGTCAGGAATTAATTTAGTTATTTTTACCGACATCCTTAAGCAAGTTTATTTATGTCTAACTAATTCTTACGGCCGTCCTTTGTGTCTGTTATCTTGTCATTTTTGGCAACTTGGCTCTTTGCGAAAGTGAGGCATCAATTATTATCAGCAAAATTGAAAGCTTACCAAACATCACCACTTACAAATTATGACGTCTTAGAAGTTTGTTTCTTAATTTACTTCAGCCAACCGTCAAGCAGAGCAATAAAATATGCTTTATTATAAAGTAGCGTGGCGTGCATTTGGATGCTAAAATGTACGGAAACAGATAACTTATTTCTATTACTTTATTCTTACCTTATTTTATGATATGAGATATATCAAAAATAAATGAATAAATACTCTGAAAACAGAGCAAAAACAGAGTCGAGCGCCAAAAGACGGAGAATTAGGTATTCATGCTTTGTGGCTGCTAAATTGTTTCTCTCCGTACAGCCAATTTGTAGTCTTGTCTTTTTTTTTTAGTTTTTTTACTAAGAATCTTAGAAGGGTTTCAACTATGAGAAGACACTTTTAAGTTATACATATCTAGACTAATTCTCGCTCAAGTCAGATAGGTCCTTTACAGAAGGTAAATCTCTGATTTCAAATTCTAAACGAGTCTTTTCTTGTTGCTCTTATTTATGATAGCTCAATCCATTTATTAATTCAAAAAGGGGCCCATTAATTTTTATTCTTCTTTATTTTAAGAAACAAACTAAAGTTATGTGAATGTTATAATTAATATTGTCTATGTTATATCTCCCTATTATAAATTATCTGTTATTCTTCAACATTCCAATTTTTAATTTTAAATAAAGGTGCATTTTTCTTCTCAAGAATCGACGTCACCAGCATTGTTTTCTTCTTTGTTGCCTAGTTGGGATTTCATCATCCTCCTTTTCTTAAAATCAACAGTATCACTGAAGGAGCCATAGTTTCAACTTTCAAGTAAATAATAAGTTCTGCACTGGGCGTTCAAGATTCAGCATGTGGGACTGTGCAACAACCCTGATGAGAAGGATCCTGATTTCCCAAAAGACACTGGGGGCTACCAAATCATGAATTGTCTACCACTTTCGTTCCCAAATTCCAACCCAAATAAGTTAAAAAGCGCTCAACTGAACATGTGGCATGTTCCCTGTCATCCACCCTCAGTGCACAGTGAACCAGCCAACATTGTGGACTAGCTTGCAGTTGCACTGTTCTGGCGTGACTTGTCATTAAAAGAAAGTAGACTTCTTCGAAGGGAAAAATGGGCGATTCTTGTCGCAAAAGGTTGAATCCTCAACCTAAAAGGCCCCTTATATTCCAATCCGACGAAGCAACTAGAAGAATGTAAATCATGTACTTAGCGATCCGTTAAGGAGAAGGTGAACAAACCACAAATCTATAAAGAGTCTATCCTCAAAATTTACCGGAGCTCAAAAATGTTGCTCCCACACTGCAAATAGTGGGATTCGAACCTTGTACCTTGTCGCAAATCTGTCCCTCCAGAATCAACTGAGGTATGCCCTGCGGGCGAAAAATGAGCAATCCTGTGGTTACTGGTGAGTGATTATGGCATCAGCTAATTACATTTTCTATTTTTTATAAAAAGACAACAATAATAAAAGATAGTAGTTTGAATAATTTGTAATAACTGTTAGAAATAATTATTTTTTTTGTTCTTTAATTTTTCAACATTTTTTATAGGAACATTTTTAAAGACAATCGATTATGTTCAATTTACTAACTCAATCAGTTAATTATTAAATATAATTATTAGCAATTTATATAATCAAATTGCCATATATGTTTCTATCTTAAAAAAAATAGCTAATAAGCTATTTATCAAACAAAGCCTTTGTATCAGTCAAAATCTACAAAGAAAAATGTAAGACATATGTTCTCTTTTTAAAATGTCTACAAAGAAAAATGTAAGCATATGTTCTCTTTTTAAAATGTTTTAAAATCTCTCCCTCGCTCAGATTTTCAGAATATTAGTCTTAATAAAAAATATATGATCCATTATTATTGTTGAAATTTGAACATTAAAAATTCAGAATTTTCCCTAATTACAAAATTTCTGTTTATTAATATGTCGTTGACAAATAAAGAGATTGCTGTAACCTTCTTTTTTTTTTTTGAAGCATGTAACCAATAATATTTCAAATATAACATTTTACTTAAAACAAAATTGTATTATAAGTGCAGCCTTAAATACGCTACGCCCTAAATGGTATTATTTGGGTTATTGGATTTTATTTACATAAATTTATTAGATTATACTTGTCATCTGACAAGAACATATTTTCTGATAATCCAAATAATTTACTTGCACTTAACACCAGAAGACACATGACCCCTCTTGTCTCCTGCGTGTTATATGTCTTATAAGAGAACCAACCTCAAAAGTTAATTTGAATGATGGAAAAGCTCATAAGCTTATAAATCTCACATTAATTTCTTCTATTATCAATGTGGGACAATTAAATCGTAACATTTCATCACGTTTCGTGACTCAGGCACCAACGAGTTGGTTATGCGTTAGACCTTTTCTAGCCCTAGGCGAATACTGCTATACTGATGTCACTATTCATGTACTCACAGATTGACTGTGCGCTAGACCTTTTCTAATTCTGGACAAACACTGCAATGTCGGTATCACCACTGGTGAGCATGACACGAGGACTTAAAGGAGTGATGTTAGCTCTGATACTAATTATTATAGGTCCCAAAAATTAGCTTGAAAGTTGAAAGAGCTCGTAAGCCTATAAATTTTACATCAATTTCTCCTGTTACCAACGTGGGACAATTAAACCGTCTAACCACGCTTCAAGTTGTTTTTATCCATTTGTCTAAGTTGGGTCCAGGGATGACTTAAACGCAGTTAAAATAGTGATCTATACAACTAGCGTGACTCAATGTCAAAACAGCGAGAAACTCCGAAAAACATTCATAAAAGGAGCACCGTGAAACCAAGCCTATAAAGTCTGACAAGATAATCATAAGAAGGTGCTAGAATAAAACCCATGGACCATGGTAGTTGAAATATGACGCTTGTGGATTTGTCCTGATACAGAAAAGCCTGCCAGCATTTGCTAGATCTGGATGATGTTGTCATCTTTGCTCGTGGGGCCTGGAAATTTTCAGCGCAATATTGGATTATCCCATTAGAGAAGAGCCGTGTAAGAACATTTTATTGTAATGGATATAGTGTATAAAATTTGGCAGTCGGCTAATTTGAAGAGTTTAATAATGTCCACGAATGTCAACTTCGTTGCCACTCTGTCAGGTCATGATGAGTTCGGTGTTTTGCATCTGACGTTGGATACATAGGAGTCGGATGTACGAGTGTGGCAGCGATAAGAGATTCCCTTCTGGTTAATAATGGTAAAAAGGAAACAAAGCTACAGGAAACGAGGCCCACATCAAGTGTCAGTGTGCTATTTGGGATTCTATTCCATGTTGACCTCTGTTTTTGAACGAAATTTGAGTAGAGAAACTTGAAGGCTTTACTTTGCCAGGCTTTGGAACGGCTGGCATAACCTGAAGCCCCTTTGGGCTTCAGAAATTGGAGTAGAAAAACTTGAAGGCTTTACTTTGCCAGGCTTTGGAACGGCTGGTACAACCTGAAGCCCCTTTGAGCTTCAGAAATTGGAGTAGAAAAACTTGAAGGCTTTACTTTGACAGGCTTTGGAACGGCTGGTACAACCTGAGGCCCCTTTGGGCTTCAGAAATTGGAGTACAACTCATAAGAATGAGTGTCTTTCACTATCTAAAATTTCTGACACTCACTCTTCCTAAAATGCTTTTCAATATAGGTTCAATTCAATTTTATCACTAATGGTTGGTTAATTTTATACAAATGACAATTTATTTCAACATTGAACTCTCGTATGCATCAACAACAATATTTGAATCATTAATTATTAAGAATATATTTGATTACCATCCTTTTTCATTTTAAAAAATGAAAAATGGTGTGCCATAGGATATTTTATTAATTTATTTTCTTATTCCCCATGGATTAAATTTAATGGTTGACTGTTATTATGTTTATATTAATTTAAAAAATTTTAAATCACACCTAAGTAATTTAAAAAACAGAAACATAACTATCACAGGCAGGAATCTCCAATGGAGTAGTTTGCCATCGATTCTAGTAATCCAAGCTCGCTGGTTACAGTTACATGCATTCAGCTGGAAGCTGGCTGTCTATTGCTCCAATATAGCTTGGAAGTTGACCAACCTGACGAGGCCAAAGCGATAAAGAGGCATTGGGGAGGAAACGGAAAGTCTGTCTTTGATATAAGACAAACCACATGTGACTCCAAGTTGCTTATTAGGCTGACGAAGTGTTCGTAATTGGTATAAGATCCATCTCATCAACAGCTAAAGATGACAGAAGCAGCAACTTTGACTGCATCAATGCGGTAAAATCTTCTGAGTTGGTAGCAGCTGAGGTTGTACCGTTGGCCGTACATAGATTTGACTGTAATGAAAGGGTACAACACAAAGGCCGGTAGATTTGGGTTGACAAATTATGTACTTGGAGTTTACAAAAAAATAAAAAGACAACTAAAGCATTCGTAATTGGAGCTTATTATATATTCTTTGTTTAATATACTTAAGTGAACAGAAAAAAGAGATGAAAGATAGTGTTACAGCAAAGTGGCAGCCTAGAAACAAATATAAAACTAGTATGTAAAAATTTATTATAAAAGAGACAATTTTGCAAATAAAATTTTAAATTAGACTTGATAATATTTAAATTTATCACATGTTTCATTTTTTAATTTTAATTCAAAATAATGCAGTGAAATTCTTTTATGTTTCAAAATTTTAAAAAGTAAGATTCTTTATTAATTTAGTTCAAGAAATTTAACTTTATTTTCATATTTTGACATACCTATTGATGAAAAATTATAAATTCTACAAATTACATAAAAGTCGTCATCTTTTTTATTTTTATAAAGATATTATTTATGTGACTTAAACTTATGACCCATTAAGATCACAAAGAGCAACTTTACTAATTTCACTACAGCTCAATTTCAAATTCCAAAAATTATAATTTTTTAAAATATTAAAATTGAATTAAATAATCTCTATGATCCAATTAAATCTGAAGACCTTCACAAATTAGAACGTTATTTTGAAACTATATTCTCATGACTGGAACAAAATAAAGAAGACAAGCATAATCGCGTTGCAAACTGCGAGGAATTTTGTTACTTACACATAAATCCAGCTTAATCTCTTCTCGTTCACCTCATTGTAGAGTAGAACATCACTAAGACTGAAACTTTGTCTCTTTTAAGTCCTAGTCGAACTGTAATTGTATTTCTCGCAAAGTCCTCATCACCATACGAACTAGGATTTGAATTGTACACGATTCCTAGTAGGAGAAGGGTACACACCGTTTATTATAAATATTGAGAAGCCTCTCACAAGCTCAGACACAGACCAAACAAACATTAAAATTGAAGTTCGATATAGCGGAATGAAAGAAAGATGCTGATGAACAGTATGAGCTCGGTAAGTTCAGAAAATTTCGAGGGTTTTGAAAAGAGAAGGTTTGAGAAACCTGAATGGTACGAATCAGATGCGAGATACCTCAGAAGACTGTGCGGGGAACGAGATAGACAACTGGTCAAGAGTGCGAGTATTCACGAGCCCTCACCTTTCTCTTCACCTTACTATTACGTGAGATTTGATGACAATGAAGGTAGGCACACCAGCGGCTTGCTTCATTCAGACTCGATTAGTATCCGCTCAGAAATCTATGCCCTGAGCCGGCAAAGGTATCTGAGGAGCGCATACAAGTTTACGAGGGAGGAAGAGAAAAAGGGTAAGACTGTGTTAGGAAAATTTAAGAAGTGGATGAAGCACAAAGACAAAGCAGGGAAGAGATCAAAAGAGAATGGCCTGGTTTTCAAGTCCAAGAGTGCAGGTAATCATATTAACTGTAACCATCTTGATCGTTACTTCAAGCGTTTAACTTGTTTCGCCGTCCAAGTTGATGCCGCTACGATCCTGGAACACCAAGAAAATGATTTCCTGCAGGAACACCAAGTTGATTGATCCTTTGTATTATCTACAGATTATACGTTTGTTAATTAAATCATGTTCGATGACTTAGAAATTATCATTCATTTCAGTTAGCGTATTTGGGTCTCTGTTCTGACCAAATTTGAGATTGTATGCTAGGTTTTTTTCTTCTTCAAGTTCGTAACTTGCTTTTCAAAATTGATTATTTGTATTACTAATAAGCCTTCGGGACTGGTTTTCCCCATTTACTATTACTATTAAATTTAATAAAAATCAATGCATGAGCTTGGATTGAGCCGACACTTAGGTCTATTTGATAACCAATAATAAAGAAATTAGAGTAACAACATAAGAATGCGAATAAAAAGTAAAAATTAGAATAGGAATGACATTGTTTAAGTTAACACTTATTCCAATATTTGGTATCAAATATTAAAAATGATAATGACAATTTTTTACTTATGTTTGATTATTATGTAATTGATTTTTAAATAATTAATTAAAATATTATGTAATATTATTAATTAATAAAAATCTGTATTTAATAAATAAATAATTAAAATTATTTTTAATGATTCAATAAATTATTAATTTTAAATAATTGTGCACGGTTTTTTATAAGAATAAAATTAAAAAACATAATGAATTTATTTTATGATATAAAATCATTGAAATAAAATAAAATAATTGTTAAATAAATTAAATAAAATAATGTGTGACGTTGATAATAATATCCTAATAAGAATTAATCAAAATGATGTATTATCTAAATAAATATACTAATGTTAAATTTTGAAATAGAGAGTTTTTCAGTTAAGACCCAAAAAAGAAAAAGAAAGAGGAAAAAAAGAAGAAGTTTACACACTACTAAAAACCTCATGATTATTTATAGTCCATTCCAAATTTCCTAATCCTTATCTTATCCATTCCTTACAAGATTATAATAAAAAGCAAAACAAGTTGTCTTTATAAGTATAAAAAGGTTTTAATTCATTTTATAAAAATTAAAATCCTTTTTATTTTACTAATGTATATGTTAATCGTCAAATTTCTATTTCATCTTGATATGGAATAATGATGTTCATTAGCATGTTAATAAAATCTAACTTATTGTGCATTTAATTACGTTTCATTTTATAAATGTATTTATGTGAAAATATGTTATCTCAATTTTATATCAATCTATTAATTAATTTATATTGCATCATGTAATGTAATAAAAGTACTTATTCGACATAATTTATATTGTGATTTGAATTTTTAAATTTTATATTTGAATAAATATAAAGCTATAAATTACAATAAATTTTATTATGAATCTTGTTTTACTATATTTATTTTGCATGTATCCAAAAAAAAATGAATAATGTCTTGATTCAAGAATATTAGTTAGAATAATTTATATTTTATCTCATTTCTTATAAACGTTTATTTTATAGAAACAAAAGATAAGAAGTTTTTCTTATAATATTGTTTGTTTAGAGTGAAGATATATTCATATAGCGTTGATACTTCTTACATTCAGTGCCATTTTGATGTAGTGTAGTGGTCTTTTATGTATAGAATAATTATAACAGTCCAGATCACCCGCTCACAGATATTGTCCGCTTTAAGCTTTGGCACAGCCAAGCCCTCACAATTTTACTTTTTCTTAGAGCTTCTCAGGAGGTCACCTATCCTGGAACTACTTTCGCCCAAGCACATTTACTCTCGGAGTTCTGATAGAATCTGGTGTGTTGGGGCGAGAGTAGATCCAAGATGGATGACCTCCTGGGAAGGCATAGGGAAAAGCAAAGCCTAATGCACCGGATCCCAGCAGAATTCCGAAGTTAAATGTGCTTAGGCGAAAGTAGTTTTAGGATGAGTGACCTCCTAAGAAGGCATCGGGAAAAGCAAAACCGTGAGGACTTGACTGAGCTAAGGCCCAAAGCGGACAATACCTAAAAGCAGTGTCGGCCCTGGACAAGGGCCAGCAGGGCACTTGCCCAGGGCCCACTATGAGAAGGGGCCCCTAATCTCATCTTTTGATTTTTTTTAACTCCTATAGTATATAAGTAATTCACTCAAAATTAATTTAACATTGGTGATGTTTTGAAGAGTAAATATTAGGCAAGTTCTAAGATTGCAGGCAGTAAGTACTCTAAGTTTGCAAGTTCTAAGATTGCAGGTTATATAAGCTGCAGGTAGAGGTAGTAATAAATAATTTTATCATTGGTAATTTTTGACGTTATAAATTAACGTTAGGCAAGTTTATTTAACGTTATAAGTTAACATTTTATACTTATAAATAATATTGAAATATTTAAGTGTACTTTTACCTTCTAATTTCTTTATTTTCATCAATATATGTATTTAAAGTACTCCAACTAA
>JAOTIZ010000203.1:6798800-6811812 GCA_027123425.1 Erythroxylum panamense | reverse complement strand
ATAAAAACAGTGTTTGCTTTCTTCCCTACTCTTTTTCATTTGTTTAATTTGATTGTTTATTGTGTATTAATTCCGTGGTTTTTGTAGAACTCTGCGAAAAAGTTTAGACGATCTATTCAACCCCCCTTCTAGATCGCTTTCATTATACTCTAATTTACAGGTTGTGTCCAAAATTGGCCTTCGCATTAGGCATTGAAACTTTTTCTTGAGTCCCCCTTTCTCAAAAACTGTGCCATAAATAAGGTATGTGATATAGTCCCCAATTTAATTATATAAAAAACTAATATTTAAGAGTTATGTATCTTGATTTTAAAAAGAACCAATGTCATAGTTTTATATAAGATATATGTCTTCGTTTGCTTACTACTTAACCATAAAGAATGTGTAGCAACAAGACCAATTTAATTTATTTAAAGTAAACAATCTTTCAGTTCATTGTGAAAATTTTAGCTATGAGTTATAAGATTAAGTAACAACTCAATGCTGTAATCACTAAGTGGGATGTTTTAGAATACAAAAAATCTTAAAAGAGGAGAGAAAATCGATAAATACAAGAGAGAATTTTTTAAAAACATTTTTAAATTACTAATTTGAACAGGTAATAACAAGTTAGATTCTAATATTTTCTCCTATTCAATTGTTCCACCAATTCAGTATGATAATTACGGGCATTGCTTATGGACTCATATAAAATAAAATAAATGGGAGGCTTTTCTCTTTATTTATGAAACACAACTCGGATTAACAAAATTCAATATCGTAAAAGACCCAAATTTCCTCCTTAGTTCTGAAGATTTTTTCCGTTCTTAACGTTAGGGTATGGTGTATATGGCTAGCTCTCCACTGATTACTGGTTACGAAGTTCATGCAAGGCATGAAGATTGAGGTTCGCTGTGTAGATTTTCAGGAAAATAATAATAATTTTTTCTCAATCAATGTGCAGGTTCACTGATGCTCTTAAACAAGATTGGTTGACGAGTAAAGCAATTAAGATGACGACAATTTTATGCTAAAAGACAAACAACTAATACTATAAGCGGTATGTCTGATGTACATACATTTGAAATGTATTGCCTCGACACCTAGTTTGTGTGTCATTGAACAAATACAATTGAATGTCCATTGTCTGGCCGCCAAAATCCCTGAACAAGAATACATAGTTATCAGCTTTCTTGATGGCTCTTGGTGGTGAAGAAGCCAAGTGGCATGCCTCACCTCCAAGGTTGGAGGATGGTAGCTAGAGACAGGGAACGAAAGAGCAAACAAATAAAACCAAACAAGAAAACAAGAGGATTACATTCATTGTTAATGTGCCCTAACAAGAAGCCAATAAGGTACAAGAAAAATAGACTTGTATTCAACTACTCCATCTTAAAGCATTAATCGTCAATCATAGCAGCAATCCTGCACCTCCTCCTCATCTTAAACACCATCACCACTAACAATCATCATTACCTATTTGTAAAAAAAAAAAAATTCCATTTCTATATCTGTGTTTTCGCTTTTCTTTAACATTACCCACATTCAAGAAACTTGAGGTAATCAGTTTTATTCGCACTAAGTAATGGTTATGTTTAATTCTTGTTTTCTTTTGCTGAAACCTATTTTAAATACAGACCTTGAATACTCTAAAGGGATTGATTTTTAAAAGGAAAATATGAACATTTGAGCATGCATGAACACGTGCAAGTTCAGATCACCTGTTTCATCATCTTATTCTTACTTTATTCTATGAGCATTTATTTATTCATTTTCTTATAAGTCCCGTTTAATAAATAGATGGATCGTAATGAAACAAAATATGAATAAAATAATAAGAATAGGTGAGTTCCGAGAGGCGCATATGTTGCATGCTTGATAAACGTAAGATCCAAGTCCCATCTGGCAGGGACAGTTCATGTGCACGTTTAGAAATAGATTTAGTAAAGGAGAAGTGTCTGCACACAACATCATCTTCAATTACAGCTCGCTGTCCTGTGCTTCCAGTATACATCTCAGGTGGATGAGATTAGGTTGGAGAAAACGTGTTACGTTCAGTGGCATTTGATAGGAGGTAGTGAAAATAGAATGAAATCAGAGATAAATGTGTAATAGAAATCATATTAGGGAAACCGTGAATAAATAAATGCATAAGTTTAAATATGATATAATGAAGGTTCTATTACATCAAAATTGTTATAGAAAATCCAATAAAGAATCAATGACATGATGTACTCGTGATTGTAGTATACTTCTCGTCATATTATTACAATCTTAATTTGAAATGTCCGGAGACAGATAAAAATTAATTAAAGTAGTACTGAAAGTGGTCCTATTGTACTCCATTGGAGTGCACACTATCCAGTAAAGGAAGTTGCCATCGTAACTCCTAATTAAAGTATACATATTTATTATATACTTACAATGATTAATATGCAAAAATGTTTATTGATACGTACAGTTCTACACAATAAAAAAAAGTAGACGCAGTGTATGAGTAAAAAAGACTATTGACTTATCCAACCTTTTGTAATTCCAAACTTCAAAGTACTCCTAGTCTCACTATCCCACATGCGTATAGATATTTATACATATAAATGTCAATTGCATGACATTAGCAAGACAGTACAAATTCTGATAGCTTTAAAGGTAACAATTAATGCATTCACCTAATCGGGATTTGCTAAAAACTTCTATTAGTAACAAATAATTCAAGCTTGCTTTCTTCCACACTTTAATTATAGGAGAAGTTTGTAATAAGCTCCCATCCGACAATTATGGATTGTGAATAATTACAAATAATGCAGATGTAATTATAAAAATTACAATTGCAATTGCTTCAAACAACAATAGTAATAATCCTCATTAAATTTTCTCCCCCCTCAAATTAACCTCTCATTTTCAAGTAATTAGATTATAGTTGGTGGTAAGAGAGCATTATGAATCGAACTGAAAGATCACTCATCAACTGCTAATTTCGGGGATTGTCTCTATGTATGTTGAAAACACACAGGCTCGTAGTTTTGTTTAAATTATTTCCTCCGATTCATAATAAGAGTCGTTTTAGAAAAAATACACGCTTATTAAGAAAGCTAATAAAATTATAAATATATCCTTATTAATACTCCCATAAAATTAGCATGTGAGAGAAATTGCATAATACTTAAATTGCCTTGAAATTGTGATCAGTATAATTAAGATGAGAGAGAAATGAAATGTTAATTTTGGAAGAAAAATTATAAACATGCATACAAAGTCAAGAATAACACTTATTTTGAATAATTAAAATGTATCTAAAACGACTTTTATTATAAATCGGAGAGAGTACACGCTTACATGCTAGCGCCATAATCAAGATAGTCCAGAGAATATAATTTCAAGTAAATATGGCAAAAATGATTGCCACATACAGCAATTATGAAGATAACAGCACGACTGCCTACTTAAGCGACATACCAATTAATGTGATGGCCTAGATATGTGTATCTTCCACATCAAAAGAGAAATGTGAGCACACTGAACGTATGTGACATTTCCATTGATGCCAACCTCTCTCTCTTTTTGTCATATGGATAATATCATCGAGTGACAATATTAACTCTGATCGATGTGACCATCCTGCTCGTGGTTATGAAAGATACGGACAGTGGTGATATAAACGCGATCATACTGTTCGAAAATGTGATGCCAATCACCCTCGTATTTTCTCCTTAATCAAATCATTGAAACCAGTGTATAAGTTGGCACATCAAGTTAACATCAAACTTTGATCCAAGACAGGTTGATCAAGTGGTTAACAATTGAACATGGGTAAAAGCGTGGCTCTAATGGAAGGTATATGATCGACTGAACTTTTTTTTTTTTCCTTTTGGGTTGCAAAAAGAAAAAAGTGATGAAATATCATAACAAATTAACTAAGGAAACAAACAATGTAGGTGGTTGATGTTTGCGTATGTGATGGAGAAAAGGTGGTGAGGAGGTTTTCAGTTTGTTGCTTGAAGCCAAGCAATACCAATTGTAGCAAACCCCATCTTTAACCTCACAACCACCTTCTTCCCTTAAGGGGTGGCTACTATTTCTCCAGGTGACTCTTAAAACGCTCTTAGAACGTGAACCTATAAAATAAAGTCAAGAAGAGGGTCAAAAGTGTACCTATACACAAAGAAAAAGTTCACGAAACTTGCTTCCTAATGCAAGATGAAGAATCTTACCAAGCATACGTAATGATAGATTTAGAGACTTGTAACTTAAAAGAACTAGTTCTCAACTATATAATTGTTTTTATTTTGATTTCATTTCAATGATAAGGTTTTTGTTTTGCCTTTTAATTATTTTAATGGCTTATTTATTGATATGAGAATTATTTAGAGAGCCAGAACATACTAGCTGTAAATATTACTTAAAATAAGTAAAAAGGAATATGGTGATATAATTATGTAACAAAAAGTAATATATTGGAATCACTGCATAACTAATCCCATTTTAATAAAAATATAAGCACACGCACGGAAACAAAGTACCTATGAATGGCTTATCATAGTTTCCACAACAAGTGAGTTGTTTTTGGACATGGCAGTAGCGGGTAGGGTTAAAAAGAAGAAGAAGAAGAAGAAGAGTACGAGCCTAGGCCCTAGGCTCCAGGGCTAGAGCCGACTTTGGTACGTGAGGGGCAGATGAGATATTAGATCTTTCAATGATGAGATGGGGCCATCAAGCGTGTGAGGAGAGGGTGAGATTCACGTGACCGTCACTCCCTAAGGACGTAGAAGGTTAGCCTGTCAGTTATCAATCTGGTTCGCAGTTGGGAAATCAGGAAAAACAAATTTCCCACTTTCACTATCTTTACATGATCTAATTTTAAATTTGGTTCAACAAAATGAAACATTTTTATATATTTATTTGTTTAATTTAAGACAATCTTCAATTTAACAACAACAACATTTAATATAACTTTTATTTTAAAAAAATCTAATAATATGCAATCTTAATTATAGAAGTTATTATCAAGAATCCCACGTCGGACAACTATAAGATCATTAAAACAATTTGTAATAGTATGTAAATTTCCTCCTCTTAAGCTAGCTTTTGGGAAAGAGTTAGGCACTTTCTAACATGGTATCAGAGCTAAGTCAGTTTGTCTCGATAGTTTGGAGCAGTATCCGGTTATATCCCTTTGCCCAATATGTCCATCAGATGTCCAGTCCTGCTCTGGACTGAGGAGGGTGTGTCAGGAATCCCACATCGGACAACTATAAAATCATTAAAACAATTTATAATAGTATGCAAACCTCCTCCTCTTGAGCTAACTTTGGAAATGAGTTAGGCACTTTCTAACAGTTATTTTCAAATGAAGAGATCAATTATTTAGATTGTTAACCATTGTCTACTTAACATGTTACGTATCTTTTAAGTTGCGAACTAAAGGTACATCACTTTGAAAATAATGTCCATTCACATTACTAATCTATGTAACGCAAAGTTAAGCTATTTGGAAAAAAAAAACATCATATCATAATCAAGTCTTTCTATGATATATTTAAACCATAAGATCCCTTCCCCAATGACTCAAAACTATAAACTACAAGCGTGTACGACTTAATTTTTCCTACTTTAAACTCATTTTCTTGTTTTTTCTAGATTGACAGCTCAGTATGGGTTAAAGACTGAACCATGTATTTGATGCTAGTCCTCTCTTCTTTGTGTCTCGTCTCACTCTTGAACAACTACGTCATGGTTCTTTTGAGTTTTATGACAAATATTAATAATACTGCAACAATGCTAAAAAAATCTGTCCATCGCATACTGAAAGTTTCCACCGTTTTCCTAAATTAACACGGCATGCACTTACAAGAAAGAAACTAGTCAAGCAAAAAGGAAACATCTGACAATTCAAGGACTACAAAAACAAAAACTAGGCGGTAATTTCGTCGGTAAATTTACCAACGAAAAATATCCGTCGTTAAATTTAGTAACAGTCATATTTCCGACACCTTTTTTCGTTAATAAATTTCGTCGCTAAATAAACTTACCGACAGAATATGTACAAATTCCGTCGCTAAATTTTATTTTTCTTGTAGTGCACTAACATCCACACGGTATACTTCAGTAAATGGTTATATAACTGAAGAACTCGCAAGAGTACTGCAATAGAAATGTGAGCCTATCACGTTAATTAAGCCGAGGTTGTGTATGTTGACAACTTAATAATTGAGACAAATTCTTAGTGCACTATACTTGGCATTGAATTATCTCATTTGCAAGGGACCCTTGCCGATAGTTGTGGGCCAAGGTAGCCATTAAAGAAGATGCAAGCATGTTATATGCTAATTGTAATCATTGAGCCAATGCTGATTGGTATCTAATAATATTAATCTGTCAAACGAAATGTAAACAATATGGTTTTCCGACTACTATACCATTCGATCCTCAATACGAACTACATCTTGTGGGCTAAAATGGGATCTCAGCTCCAAGCTTTAAGGAGTATAATAAAAGTGACAACTATAGAACTACAAGCTTTGTATGGCAGTATATATTAATCAACAGCAGTAATACTTTCTTTACATGGCAAAATGGTTTCCTTGTCAACCTGTTTTCTATTAAAAGTATATATCATGTTGCGGTTGACATCAATATAGAAATTCCTATCTTCTAACAATTAAAAATAGAAATTACTATGAAAAATGAAAAGGAGATTTTCCCTTTCCACCTCTCAAGATAAAATTACTAATTTTGGGCATAACTGACTTGAATATCTCTAAAGAAAATAACTTTGAAATGATTCTCTGGAGATTTAAATCAGTCCTTTTTCTTATTGAACTTATAAACTTCTAAGTTGAATGTCTTTCTCACTCTTCTTTACTACTAATTAAATCATATTGGATTAATAATCCAGGTGTTCTTCATACCAAGATGTAATATATGCTATCATTAAAACCTATAGAAAGAACAATAGAAAAGTAAGAAAAGTCTCATCAGCTTTCAAAGTAGGCTCAAGAAATTGAAAAGTTTGTAATAAATCAATGTAGGAACTGATACTTTAGTATTATTTTTAACTAATGAAACCAAAAAAACTCTCATTAATAGAAAATGAGAGAAAAAACAATCCCACCTTGTTAGTTTGAAGACAATATTCCTTGATGGGGAAAATTGTATGTCAATGATATTGTCATAGAAACTTATGTTTGATCTTACAATAAAAGCTTTTTCAGAACAATTAAACTACCATTAATCATGGTAAATCTTAATTATGGTGAACATAGTTTGTTCATGAAAATTTGGACACGCAAAAGTTTAATATCATTCTGAAATAAAGAAATTAAATTAACAAAAAGAAAATAAACTTAATTACATTTGCAAACCAATGAACAACTTTTATGATTCAAGTGATTTTACATTTTACGTTGATATTTGCAAATGATATTGGGATATTAATTACAATAATGTCATAAAAGTCAACGTATTATGTGTACAAGATTTTTCGTTTTACGATAGATATATCATACGTAACTTTTTTATTATATTTTTACAAAAAAATTATTTTCGTAACTTAAATCTGTGACCTTATAATCACAAATGAGCAGTTAATTCTCTCTTTAATTATAATATTTGAGTATGAAACTAAGGAGGATATAATCCCTTTATACAAAAATAAGAAGAATTGTTACAAAAGTACACCTAGCATTTAACTTAATACTATTGATGTCAATTTTGTTAAGAGCCTATCTTCCCAATGAAAAAGTTGAAAGTGAATATGTGAAAAAGGATAACCTAACATGCCCATCTTGACATCGCCAAACCGTAAAGCGGTTGTGTGCTTTTTCAGGCCTTGCCCACGCAAATGCATACATGAAACGAAGCCAACTTGTCCTGAGCCCCCAAACCCAGGGTACGTGCCATCCGTCTTTTGCGTGTAGGCTTTCCTATAGTGCCATTGCCATTATTAATTCCCTCTTGCGCATCCAATAGTAGCTTGGCTTGGTTCGCCGTATTAAAGCGTGTAAAGCATGAAAAAGAAAATAGCCTTGAATTGGCCGAATTGACCTTACCAACTAGCGCTCCTTGTGGGTCAGAAATAATCATTAGCTAGGGTATTATGGTCACATAAACCATATCAACGGATGGTGTAGTTTCGATCATTTGATATGACTTTCTACTGACCTTATCTTTATTTTATTCCGTAGTTTGCGTTGGTTCCAAATGACGATAACATCCCTTACTGACATTTTCGTCTTTTCATTCTTAGTTAATATAATCCTTAATTCACAAAATTTTTAATGACGTCACTTTTTTTAGTGAAGAGTTCTAATTATGAAAAAATACTTTTAAGTCATCTATATCTAAACTAATACTCGCTCAAGTCACATAAGTTTTTTTACGAAAAATAAAGTTCTGATCTTAAATTTTAAACAGCTACATACATAAAAAGTTTAAACCTGCAATCTCACTTAAGCCACTTATTTTTTCGTTCCTTGTTATAATTTTCACCTGAAAAAGTTCGTTTGGACATTTGATTTTTGCAAAGAGACTGATTTACCCTTGGTCACTAATTTGAGTGAGGGCAGTTCAGGCATTTCATATTAGGATATGAATTTATTATTATCTGAAGCTTTGTTTTTTGCTGCTCTTTTACATTTCTGATGCCCATGGAAAAGGAAAAAGCAAAACCAATTATAAATTGATTGAATTCTTTTCACAGTTTACAAAATAGCGACCTCCTTTTGTTTTAATTTTCCTTATTTACTTTTTTGGTCTCCTGGCTCTTTGGGACTGTGTTATCATGTTGAGAGAGATGTGTCTCTCTTCTTCTTCCTGAGCTTCCATTTCTTCTCCTTTCAACTTTTCTCTTTTTAAATTTTGTCTAATATTATATATGTTTGTTGAAACATAAACCTCTTAGATGATGAAGGAATAGAGAGAGAGAGAGAGAGAGAGAGAGAGAGGTGTGTGATTGCAAACTTTCAGTAGTGCTGCAAAGAGCAAACACAAAGAGAAAGAAAAGGAGAGAAAGAGAAAGAAAGAGACGACAGACAGAAGACAGCAGCACATATAGAGAGAATAAGAGAAGTGGGAATTCACAAAGCTTTCAATACCGCAGAAGAGAAAACGATATCTGATAGTTTTACGCCCTTTCATATTCTCTGCAACTCCTAGAGGTATACTTACAACTTTACAAGTGTGTTGTGTTGTGTTGTGTTGTGAGTATTAGCGTCTAAAGAGACGTACTAGATGGTGAACAAAGCTAATAATAATAAAAATACAGAACTTGTCACGAAAAGGAGTTATAACAAAGACCCATTTGATGGTTTTTCTTCTTTCTTTCTCTACCCATCTCCATTTCTTTCATATTATGGCCTTTTCTTGATATGTGAAGGGCTCAAGGTTTAGTCTTTCGAGATGGGTGTTCGTTGTTTTTGCTTCTTGTATCTCTAACCGATCCATGTGGCAGGGGAATTGATACAGAACGAGCAAAAGCGGTGGTGTATATTTTTACAGGACGTGATGATCGTCATCAAGATATTGATATGGGAATAGCAACTCCTCCACTCCCTCCAATTCTCAAGAGTGCTACTACTCATCACCAGCTAATTGCTCCAATCCCCCGCGACAAGTCAAGTTCTGTTGATTATTCTATGTCCCAACAGGACTACCACCAGCCCATCTTCTCCTTCTCGAATGGCTTTGAGAGAACCACACAAGAACATCACCAACAACAACAGCAGCATCAGCAACAGCAGCATCACCACTTAGCACAACAGATCCGAAGAGATAAAATTAGAGTTCACACAGGCTACGAGCAACCCCCACCGCCATTAGTAGGCATCGAAGAAGAAGTGTCCGGTGGCCTTCCGGTATATGAAACCGCGGGAATGTTGTCAGAGATGTTCAATTTCCCCGCCGGTGGTGTACCGGCCACAGCCACCGAATTTTTAGACCAGCAGCTGCAGTCAAATTACCGAACTCAATCACGACAACAACAACAGGTGACCGCAACTAACGACTGGTACGGCAACAACAGGCAAAGCATAGTACTAGGAGGATTAGGTCCCTTAGGAGATTCAAAGAATCACAATAATCGAGAGACTACTCTGGCACAACAACATCATCATCATCATCAGATTTCAGGCATCAATGAGGATTCAGCGGCTGCCATGCAACTGTTTCTCATGAATCCACAGCCAAGATCACCATCTCCATCGCTCAATTCTCATCCTCATCCTCCTTCAACTAATTCCTCTACGCTTCACTTGTTGTTACCCAACCCATCTTCTTCTCTTCAAGGGTTTGGTGTCTCAGGACCTGGAGGAGGTTTTGGTGCTACTACTGTAATCCCTTCACCACAATTAACATGGGTTCCTGATAGTTCACATGAAGCAGGCAACACGAGTGCTCATCAACTCAATAACCCAAGTGAGATTGGTGGTGTTGTGGAAGGACAAGGACTTTCTTTGTCATTATCATCATCGTTGCAACATTTAGAGGCAGCTAAAGCTGAAGAACTAAGGATGGGAGATGGTGGATTGTTGTATTACAATCAAGTAGCTGGAGATTCATCTTCTGGGGCAAGCCAGTATTTAAAGAATTTGGGTGGTCAAATTCATCAACACCAAGCATTGCATTTACAAGGGGCACAAAACCACCAAGTTCATGTTGGATTTGGGTCTTCGTTAGGAGTAGTAAATGTGTTAAGGAACTCCAAGTATGTGAAAGCAGCACAAGAGTTGCTTGAAGAATTTTGCAGTGTTGGAAGAGGACAGTTGAAGAAGAACAAATTGGGTAGGCATAACTCATCAAATCCTAGTTCCAATATTCCTGGCGGCGATGGGAGTGGTGGCAGCGGCGGCGGTTCTTCTTCGTCCGCGAAGGAACTTCCTGCTTTATCTGCCGCCGATAGAATTGAGCATCAGAGAAGAAAGGTCAAACTTTTGTCGATGCTTGATGAGGCATGTAACATCTTATCTCTCTCTCTCTCTCTCTCTCTCTTCACCTTCTCTCAAGTCTCAAGACTCGATCCTTCTTCCATTTTTTAACTTAGTTACTCCATTATTTTTTTTTCAAAACCATGGAGACGGAGACAGACAAAAAACAAATTCCGACCAGTTCTTCATCTATATATTTTAAGGGTCATCAAATACAAAAAGGAGCCGGCTTTGGCAATAAGGTTGCGTAAGATCTAGTAGGTAGTGCTGGGGTAATGGTCACTTATGTTTCCGTGAAGAAAATTTATTAAACGTTTTGGTTTCACATTGATTGATTGAATAGGTGGGTGCGTTTTGAGTAGTCATTTGACCAACGGAAAACCTGAGGGACTGCCATTATAGGTTTATGCATCCGGCAAGAAGCGACATTTCTCCTGATTGAGAAGATGACTGTTAAGCCACCATATTACGTAGGGAAATTATGAAGCAACTGTCGCTGAATGTCCATACCCATCATAGTAATGTTTGGGAAAAGAGAAAAACATGACAATGGTGTAATATATAATCTTAGTTGACTTCTGCACCACTAGTTTTTTTTTTTCTTCTCTCTCTCTTTTGTTTATGCATAGTGCATACACAAGCAAGCCTGCATTGGGGAAAGAGAGAGTAGCGAAAGAAACACATGGATATTCCATGTACCCATTAACAATTATTTCACAGTACCAGGCTTGATTCACGCATTTATTCTTCTGTTTTCCTATAAGAGCAGCAAAGTCTTATCATGGAGTGATGTAGTGGTCATAAAAATCCTGAAAGAGGAACTTGCTGTCTTTCTTTCTTTCACTATCACCTTCTGCTCCCCAGTTTCATGAAGATCAGCAAACACCATTTCGCATAATCCTATGATTTGTCCCCTTTCTTAAATTATGTTCATCTGCAGGATAATAATGTTGATATGATGGTTCTTCTTCTTCTTTTCTAAAGCATGACTCTTGGACTCTTCTTTATATTAATTGCTACAGTAGCTTTCAGCTTTTAAGTCCTTCAATGGTTGATGAATTTAAGACAGTTAAATCAACATTTGCTTCTTCTACTTCTCTCTTTCTTCTTCTTCCTGCTTTTTTTTTTTCTGTTTTAGTATGTACAAGAGACATCAACGCTTATCTGAACTTTGGGATTGATGAAAAATGATCAATCGTTGTCACTGTGCCCATGCATGTTTTGTCTGAAAATTGCAGGTTGATCGACGGTACAACCATTACTGCGAGCAAATGCAAATGGTGGTGAATTCATTTGATCTAGTGATGGGATTCGGAGCTGCCGTTCCTTACACAGCACTTGCACAGAAGGCCATGTCTCGGCATTTTCGTTGTCTAAAAGATGCCATAGCAGCACAACTGAAGCACAGCTGTGAGTTACTTGGAGAAAAAGACTCATCTGGGACCTCAGGCATAACAAAAGGAGAGACACCAAGGCTAAGGATGTTAGAACAAAGCCTAAGACAACAAAGAGCCTTTCACCAAATGGGTATGATGGAGCAAGAAGCTTGGAGACCCCAGAGAGGCTTGCCCGAACGATCTGTCAACATATTGAGAGCCTGGCTTTTTGAGCATTTTCTCCACCCGTACGTTAACTTTAACCTCATTTATACTTCCATTATGTCACGTAGAAATCTAAAAAATCAATCCAAGTTAAAGTTAACAGTAGCAATTATTGCTAAAGTTTCAACTATAGATAACGTAATCAACTCTACGATGATAAGTTAACCATAGATACACAAGATCGAAGTAGCTAGTGTCTCCTTGTTCTTTTATCTTTTGCCTTTATATTTTCATTTTTTTGGTCACTGGTGATTAAAGTTAGTAACAGCAAACGCAGTGTCCTTGGACATTGTCTCGTCAGCATAAAAAGCTGTAAAAGTTTTTTTTTTTCCCCCCCTTGCCTGCAACCTTTTCTCTCTTTTGTTACACTATAGCCGTTTAAACCCTTGCAGACCCAGAAATTAAACTCTTATAAAGTATAATATCACTGGCCACACCTTTCCCTTGTCCCCTTCTCTATCTCTCACAACCATTATCTGTAAGAAGCATATAATTTTTTTAATAGTAAGTGAG
>JAOTIZ010000203.1:6747504-6789369 GCA_027123425.1 Erythroxylum panamense | reverse complement strand
AAAATATTCAATGTTCATTAACAATCATGAAAAACATCCAAATAATCTCACCAAAATAACATGTAACATGGATCCCTTAACCAAGATAAGAAAATTAACTACTCATACTTGAATTGAAATCAAAGAAACAATAATAGAAACAGTCTCCATAACTAGTCTTTCATGAAAACTACGAAAATAACAAGTGAAATTGTGCAGAAACTTAAAGACAAGAAACCAGAAAATTGAATTAGCCCAAAGGCTCCCTAAACCTACGACAACACTTCTTGGAAGGTGCAGAATTTGTAAAACAGAAAAATCAGCCAAAGGAGGAAGGTGCGTGAGCCACCAATCAGAAAACCTATGAAAAGACTACTGGAATTTCTTGACAGAAACGAAGAGTGCGGCAGCCCCAAAGAGAAGAAAACTAAAACCCTATTCTAAACCTAATCTACTCTACGACAGCCTCCTCCCCCAATACATGAATATATATGTGCGGCAATCACCATGCTTCCTTCTCCAATTGAATCTCTTC
Organism: Erythroxylum panamense; assembly: GCA_027123425.1. Taxonomy (NCBI): domain Eukaryota; kingdom Viridiplantae; phylum Streptophyta; class Magnoliopsida; order Malpighiales; family Erythroxylaceae; genus Erythroxylum; species Erythroxylum panamense. Next base: position 6,788,855 of record JAOTIZ010000203.1, on the reverse strand, counting down.
ATAATCTTGATTGGATTTCGTCCCAATTAGATAATCTTCTAATTTAGGTGGGAAACTTCTTGAAAAGGGCTCCAGAAGATCTTGGACGATTGTGTTCTAATTGGAGACAACTTCTGAAAAATCTGCAGAATTAGGATTATGACCTTAGGCGTGCCCACGCTTAATCTTTGAATTTCGGCCAATCTGGAAATTTCGGATTTCTTGCCATCTTTTGCCTCTTTTTGATATTTTCTCGTCTTTTTGGTATTGAAGACCATCTGTGACATTCATAAAACAATTCCATCAATTTTTCGATACCAATTTCACCAATTAATCAAAATTAAGTCCAAAATATATGCATTTTAATTAACTTAACATGAATGCACAATCAGATAATGGGAGTTGTGACCAGAGTAGCTAGCCACCGATCAGAGCTTAAAATTCAACGTGTGAAAAGAGTCTCGAGCTCAGGCAGTGATTAAGAGCCTAAGGCTCACTATGTATAATGAGCCTTGTATCCTCCTCGGATAAGGGATAGTTAGTAATGAGCCCGGTATCCAAAATAGATACGGGACAGTTTAAGCACTCGGTTACAACAAAGTAATAATTAGAAAAGTGTCTCATAAGCATTCCATATGCATTTTGATAAGTAAGTTTGATTGATTGAAATGAGAAATTGCCTACGCTTGAGTGAAAATGTGTTACATGACCAATTATGCAAAAATGTAATTATATACTATGTGAAATGATGTAATGCATGAACTGAGTAAATCATCGATGATGGTTACCTCATTGAGTTCGTAAAACTCACAAAAATTGCAACGTTGTCTTTTCAGGACCAAGAGACAACTCTAGCTACTGAGAAGTTCTACCAGCCGTGTAGATTGTGATTGGCAAGAAAAGTCATGACTCAAAGGTCGGTCAGCTGAAATTTTTGGACAAATTAGTTAGATTGTGTACATTTTCCTCTTTCATGTAGTACTTTGGTATCAGGTTTTGATGATGTACATACAGAAAATATTGAAAGATACAATGTAGACACTCGGATTTTTTTTGGAATGAAACGAGGAAAAAGTTGGTTTTTAAATTATTGTGGTTTTTCTATTGATGTTTTATAAGTGAATACCAATATAATGCCATGTGAAGTGCATGTAGTGAGTGAACGTAGCGTGCCCTTATCCTAAATTATGTGTCGGAATGACCTCCGGACGTCCCGGTGTGTACTCTGCAGTAAGGGAGCGCTACAACATTTAAGTCTTTTTCTTTTTAAATTGTTGTCACCTTTACTTCCTAAGTCTTTAGAAGAGACCAAGGAAATTTATTTACTATTTTAAAAATAGTATATATCTTGTTTAGGCCTTTAAGAGCACCGATAATGTCAATAAATCTAGTTAACATGCAAATTTTCTTTTATTATGTTTCATTTGAAATAATTCACATTAGTGTATTAACATACTCACTTTACTCTTATTCATTTGATTTGTTCCCTCATGAGTAATTTCTAAACATATAAAGACTATTAAATTCATTTATTCCTAATGCACAAAATAAAATGTGAATAACCTTGTTATTTAAGGAAATTAACTTGTTATCCTGAGGATCTCATTCTTCATTTAGTTTGGAAACGTTTCTATTATCTAATATCTTAATGGAAATGAATAGGCCATTATAAACAAATTTCTATTAGTCGCTTTCAGTCATCAAGAAGAATTGTATTACTGTATTCCAATAAGGATAATTGATTATATCAAAAAAGGAGCCCTACTAATATTTTTGCCCTCCTATGTAAAGATGTAGATGCACATAGATATATCATGAAGATCTTTTTCTAAAAAGATTTGTTTCAAATAACAATAAAGGATTCATTCTAATACCACTTGTTGGTCTCTAATGGCATATTAAAGGAAATGAATTAAGTGTTCATGAATTTAAACAACTTTTACTAAAATGAAGCTTAATTGATTTCAAATTGAATGATGATATGAAATGACAATTTAATTATGGTTAAATTCATAGGAATCCTTGTGTTTTGAAAAACTATCAAAATGCCCCCTAAATTTTAAAACCTATCAACCACCCTTATAGTTTTAATAACTTTATGTGAGATCATTTCTACATCTTATATAATATTGTGTAAAACAAAAACGAGAGTGAAGTAGAATAAAATGAAGAAAAGGAGGAATGTCAAGGGCAAAGGATTCTTACAAACCCTAGCTAACTGAAACTTTTGTGAGAAGAAATCATCATGTATAGGGATTAAAAGGTGAAGTTACATTATAGAAGTTGAATTATTTCCCCAGTACCATCAATCCCCAATATATCTCAACGTTTTTGCAGTGTTAAGGTTGAAGTATTTTGAATTTGTGCAATTAAGATTAGTGATTTCAGTTTTGGAACTCTTTAATTACGAAGTGAATTATGGATTCTTCAATCTTGCTAGGGATTTTAAATGTTGGTTTCCCTTCATTTTCTACTAACTTACAAAGTGCACAGGTAGCTTGATTATTTTCCCTTCAGTTTAGGGAATCTTCAATTATGAAGCGAACAAGTTGCTGATTGTTATTGTGTATATGTTGATTCTTCACTTTTATCGTTTCCAGTCATTGTTGTACTCATATGTTCAGTAATGTGTACTTTGTTTAGTGGTGAGCATATTGCTCGTTTGCTGAAACTCATATGTTCAGTGGTGTATACATGAATGTTTAAAGGGGTATACTTTGTTCATTGCTAAAACTCACATGCTCAATGGGGTGTACTTTGTTCATTGCTGAGACTCATGTACTCTCTTGTGAATACTGTATGCATTGCACTCTGATTTCATATAGAAGATGAACCGTTTTTTTTAATCTCTTAAATATATTATAATCAAACTAAAAATATGAAAGGGAATGCATTGATTTGTTAAATGCTCATCTGAAGAGTAAAAGCTTATAGGATTTTTAGGACTTGTACAACAGCAATCCAGAAACATTTAAATGGAGATGCACCTGACCCTGTCATGGCCATGCTTCCCATGTCAAATGTGAACAATAAAGATACATTCCTAGGGCAATAGTCTCCGACAAGGGCAAGATATGGAGGCCCATTAAAGTACGTCGCGCTTGTTTGGAACGATATAAGGAATTCGTAAACTTCAACATCCCATTCAGGGAGATATGCATGTATGCATAAACTGCATCAGGCGAACATCCAATGGGACAGGCAGAACCCAAATAAAAAACCTGCAATCCAATTCTTCTTCAACAACTTGTAATTAAGCTATCGGTGCACAATCATACATCAGAAATACAACTACTGTCGTAGTCCATCCAAGCGCCAGCGGCAGTCAAACTCATATTTCAACTCCAACAGAATTTGGCCGTTAGCTCTTGCTTTAGAGGTGTTTTTCCTGTAACAATTCTCATATACTTGCAGCTGCAGCACCTTGAAATACAATGGACTATTGACCACATAGCAAGCAAATCTATTGTCACTCGTACAGGTTTATTGCTTCGAGCTATCGGGCTGGAGAGCACTGTCTTGCGTTTCAAGGTAAGGTCTAATGAAAGTCCTCCGCCACCAGACCTCAAAAGCTTTCTGAAGATTTGGGCAGTTATCACCAGATTTGAGAAAAGTACTCAGCCAATTCAGCATCATATTTTGCTGGTTCTCTAAAGGTAAAGTGAGGATTGTCCTCCCAATACCTTCCTCCACTACCTTCCTGTCAAATGACCTGCACCCATGTTGTAACCAACTGTAATCATTGATCAACGGCTGCAACCAAGTCTGCAAAAGCAAATGTCGAGTGTCCTTAGATGGCAGCACCTCCCCTCGTCCAACACCAACAAATAACCTCGCAGTAATGCAACTAACATGGTATCGAGACACTATAGGCAGCCTTTCATGTAAGACTGCCAACTCTTGCTGTCTAGCCCACACCAAAGCAAATTCATCTGCTGCTTGCCTGTCACATAAAATCTCAAGCAACCAGGAGAGGTTATCTGCATCAAGAGCTATTTGCTTCATCACAGGTTCCTTGATCTCAATAGGTTTATCAGCAAACTCAGGTTCAGTAGCTTGCTGAAATAGGGATAACAATGAATTCAAGCAAATTCTGCATGATATATATATGGTTTCACTATGGATATCAGCTGAACCCACATAGCTTGGAAGACTGTTATTCTCCCGAAGGAGTCTTAGCACCACAGATTTCATTTCACGCCGTCCTCTCTCCTCATTGCTTTTGAGCACGAGGTCCATTATATCAGAAAGTGTATTGTTTGGTGGATTAGCAGTACCAGAAGATACTCTTTTCAGAACTGGTGTTACACCAATACTTTCATTCTGTAGGCGAAGGACTGAAGATACCACCTTCTCTTCCTCTTCTTCCCCAACCCATGGCACTGCTTCCAAATACTCCAAACATGACTTAGTGCAGGATTCAAAGTCGAGAACTTCAGCAACCTGAGGAAAGTTCCATTTTTGAGAAGTCTTCATAAGAGAGATAATTTCTTCCCTTTTACAGTTAAGAATTCTAGAGAAAAAAGAAAGAAAAAAGAAAAAAGCAGAGATCTCCAGCATGCTTAGGGAGGGCCTAAGTCAAAACTGCTAGATAAACTAGGCAACCATCTTTTCCATCATACGGAAAAACTGTGCATAGCACATGGATAAGGACGTTGCAGTCTTTCTTACAATTCCCCAAATTCAAAATTCACAAGGCATACCAGTATATCAACCCTTGGACTCAAACACTTCAATATTGTGGTAATTGGCATGCAGTTCTTCAACTTCTAACACCAAGCACAGGATGTACATGACACACCCATTGGAAATGATTAGACAACAATATTGGAATCAACACTTGTACTACAAAGATTTTCGAGCAACCACTAATAATGTGAAAAAGAAATCATGGTTAGAAATAGCATTATTCACCTATAGAGAAAAAGAAAAGACAACGATCAGATGTATGACTACTCATGACTCTGTTGCCAATGCCCTAACCTAAATTGACCACTTTGCACCACAACTATTCCATAATCAGGTTTTGAGCATACATTATACGTCAAGATGTTGGCTTACAGAACAGGGATCAATTAAGACAGGCAGATTAGAAATGTGTCATAATGCGATGCCAGTAAGCCATTTTCCCAACAACTCAAGTTTTCCTGACAGTGTCCAAATTGCACAGCCTTATAAATAATTTGATACAGGACAGTCATTCAAACAATAAAGGAATAAAACATTAGAAGATTCTGAATGATGTCCATTTCAGTTGAAACATCACAAGAAGGTAAAAGAGTAATGGTTGAAATGGAAGAAAGGATTAAGCGTTGCAAGAACATATAGAATTTCTCCCACTGCACAAAGGATAGCGGAAAATCAGTAACAATTACAAAAACAGTATTATCTACTACTGGGTGAAGATTAATTGAATTAACTAGTACCAACCTGCATAACATGAGAAGAGGTGCTTCAAATATAAGAAAAGGCTAACAAGTGTATGTCAACACATATCTATCATTTAGGCATAAACATTAACCTAAAACTGAGGGCACAAAAAGGACATTTATCTTCTATTACTGCATTACATATATTTCCACAGGGTGACAGACCAAACATCTCAGCCCCAAAAACTCAATCAATGCATTTCCTAACTTGGTTTGACCTGATTTACGATAAGGTTTGCTACATCATTGGTCCACAACATGCAGGTCAGGGTGAGAACTGAGGCCGGAAAAGGTTCCATCGTGATTGGTTTTATGGCCAGGTTCTAGGTTCTGTTTAATCAGTACACAGTCCATTTGCAAGTGAAATACCTGCTCTATGTTTATTCGATAAACAGTGACGCTTTATAGACATGCCTCAAATAGAAATGGGTAGGGATACATGAAGACTCTTTCATCCATCATCTCCAAGCGTTAACCAAATAATATGGGTCCAACTTGAAGTATTCTTAAAATGTTTTGAGATGTAACCACAAAAAGAGATCTGGAAGAATTTGAATAAAGTCACCAAACCTACCCCTCACTCGAATGATAGAACGCAATATAATTGTCTTAATACTTGTCCTTAAACAATCTCTAGATGTCCTTCTCAGGTGATTTCAACAAGTAGAATATCAAATGAACCATTAACATTGCTTTTGATGCACCTAAACAGACTAAGCTTTTCCCTTCTATTCCTTCATTATTAGAGATAAATAACTTAACTCACCCACGAAGACTTTTTAACCACACGAGTTGCTTGGGGATACGAAAGCCCTAAAGAGTAAGTAAATACATACTCAACTACTTGAAAAGAGATCATTAATAAATGCATATTGTTAATTAACAGGTAGTCATAAATCCCCAATGGACGACAGTTAAAAGCATAATTTGTACAGAAAATATCTCTGACTGAAGAAGGGATCTATTCAACTGCAGATTACCTTGAGAATTCGAAGCACGCGAGAGACATTTTGCTTGATTAACCGCTGCTTCATATCTTTACAATACATCAACCCCACAGTTTCAACATATATCTCAACATCCTCGCAATCATCAATCTCAAGACAGGAAAGAGTAGACTCTTCTTCTGAAAGCTTATTAGCAAAAAGGTGGCTGTTCTCCACTAAGACATTCTTGTGAACACTCAACTTCACACAAAATCCCTGCTTTCCAAGTAAGATCACTTTCATATCACTGGTTCCAGGTTCTCCATACTCGATTGCAACCTTCCTTGGCAGACTTTCTATTTTAGGCCTTGGTGTTCTCTCATTAGTAACTGAACCATTAATAGTAGGTTTACCTGAGCCGCGATTTGTTTGCTCCTGACAAGCAACTTCGGAACGTATTGATGTAGGCGGGGCCTTTCTGTCACTAAATGGGGTTTGTTTCTTCTGCACGGTTGTTCTCGGTGGAGGTGAGGAAGGTTTGGCTTTGTTTAGAGGATTTTGACTTTTAGTGGTCTTCTGAAAGCCAACAGGAGAGGGGCAACACCAAAAACCTTCTGGGGTCACGGCAATTGGAACATTTCTAATCTTTGTTTGACCTTGTTCTACCCTTGTCAGTCTAATTTCAGCCATATTCGATACGAATTAACAACAATTGAGATCAACACATGGTGATTTCTAATGTGGAAATAAGGCTTTCAACAAGACGCTGGTTTTTCTCCACTGCATGAGCAAAAACAATTCTTAGCAGAAACCGGTCATTATCAGGTTGTCCAAGGTACTCTTCTTTGCAAAACTTTTAACCAAAATAAGGAGGGGAAAATGAAGCAGAAGAAATTGACCCCGAAACTCAACAAACCCAAATTTGTAGTCTCATGAGAACTACTTATAAGGAAACAGTCCAAATTTAGAACTGTAACAGAAGTTGGTAGACGTCAAGTAGAAATTCCAAAACTACAAAAGGAAAGGAAATTTATCTTGTTTATCGAATGAAGCAATTATCTTATGCATGACAACACATTTATCTGAGAACTTCTTCCCTAAACCCCTCCCAAAACTAATTACACAGATCAAACTCGCAGAATAAAACTCATGAAACGCTCACTTGAGAAGCAACCTCAAAGTTAGCAACTTTGAAACTCCAGAAACACTAAGAACTTACATAAGGAGTGAGGAATTTAAGTGACCATGAAAGCCCGTCTCCTTATTCTTATTCTCGAAGTTCCACGAGAACACGGAATGATTGAAAGCGAGGTCCAGTGTCAAGCATTAACGGAACCAGTGAACAGGAGCTTGTGGGAGAAGGAATAATGATTGTGAAGTCTCTTTTTAACTGGAAAAGAAACCCCAACATGGCCAACACAAACAGAGAGACCTACAAAAAGAAGTGATGGGCCCGAGGGTTGGTGTTAAGCTTTGGTTTTGATGATTGCAAGTGATGTGGGTCTCAAGTTTTGCATTGCATGTCTTCAGCTCTCTCCGTGGAAATATTCTGCCTGTCTAAATAGTAGTTTCAGAGCGATCAAACACGCCTATCTCTCGTTAGCTCATTCCATTTTTTTCTCCGCTCATTAATTCAATGGCATTTTATAGTTGTCCCTATGCCACGTTGCTTTTTGGGCCGTTGTTGGATTTTGTCGACCAAAGTGACCATCGTGAGTGCTACTATGTTAGTGCTCGAATTGACTGGACTACCCTCATGGCATCGACACTCAGATGGATAACAATATAGATAAGTTTGGAGATTAGTGAAAACGATGGAGGTGAAGTACATTTCTGGTTTGTGCTGTAGTAGACCAGAGTTTTTTCTTTATTTACTCATTTAATTCGGCTTCATGCAACTTGAGTTATTAATGTCTGCTTAGACAATCTCTCCCTTTTACGGAGTTTATGCTCCTTTCTGTTTGTTTCAATGGAGAATGCGAAAGCTATATATGTTTGTGTTCAGGAGATGTGAAGGACTATAGAATCACAGTAGGTGGAGTTTCTAACAACTATAAATGAAATCTATGAAAGATTCTGTATCTTTCTTTTATAATATGTATAAATATACACACACACATTTATATATATATGCAGAGAGAGAGAGAGGGAAATGGTTTTTGGGGTTTAAAGCTTGTATCCTTTTCACCGGATCACAAGAAAGCTTGCATCTCTTCAACCAACTTTCTTCAAATATACCTTTGTAGACTTTGATGAAAGAATTTAAACTTACCACTTAATAAAACTGGAATCCGTAGAAGTGTTGAAAAAGAGATCTTTACTTGGAATAAGTCTTCTTACTCATGAGTATTTTTGCCAATTTCATCAATGCTGTATTGGGTAAAGTGAATCTAACTGAACTCTTGATTTTGAGTAGTTCGTCCATGGTCCAGTCCTTTTGAAAAAAGAAAGTAAGAACAGTGTCTGCATGATTCAAGTTGAATCCAGCAGTTTTTCCTTTTCTTCCTTTTTGTTCCTTGTTAAGTTGCTATTTGCTTTATAGAAAGCAGAAGAAAACATCATTTTCAAGTGGCACGGCTTTACAGAATAAAGAACAGGTAAGGTGATGACCAATGACCATACCAAATGATCAACAATTCTGAAATGGTTTTGCTCGCGTCTCCTCTCTCTGTCTCTCTCTCTATCTCTGAAGTTTCTTGTGCATTATTTAAAGCTGTGGAACTTGTCAACTGACTTTTGTAGTAGGCCAATCATAGAACTTGCAGATGATGATGACGATGATATAATGGAGAAAAAGGATTCACGTTTTCATCATCAATGGCACCAGAAATTGAAAAGGAAAAAATAGAAAAGAAAAGAGATAGACACCCTCGAAAGAATTGGAACGTGTCTCTGCTGGAAACTTGGCCCACCATAGATACCAATACCATACCACTCTTCATGTGGTTCGTTTGGGACTTCGTGTGTCAATTTATGCTCCTAGTAATCACTTCTCATACGTGCTTGCTTAACCTTGTAATCAAGTGGTTTAATTTAACCTAGGAACATGGCAGGCATGCTGATTAGTCATATCGGAATCAATCTCATGATGATATGACCCACTGGCACTTGGTAAATCATCACCAAGAACTTCAACTTGATTAAGAAGCCAACTAGCCTTAGTTCAAATGACACATTAAGATTCAAGTTTGAGATCATTGCAGTGTCATGAAAAGAAAGATCAAAAACAGTAAACTCAATTTTTCTGCAGCGCTAGATTAAACCCTTTTAGCAGTGAATGCTTCCTAGTCAGTACATGATAAAATGAATTGTTTCACGTAGATCAGATGCCAGAATCTATATGCACAGAATTTGTCAAGATAATTTGTGGTCTTTTAAGAATGGAATTGAACTCAACAGCAGAAAACTAACAACTTCTGAAGACTATGTCAAGACAAGGTTTCTCTGTATCTTTTTTCCTTTTTCAGTTCCTTTTGACTTGGGATTGCTTTTGCCAGAAGTGAAAGACTCCTGGTAAATATCAGAGACAGGGAAACTCATCCGCACGCTGAACAGCAGCAAAGACAGAATAATGTTTTGGCTCACAAGAAATAGAAGTGTCAAACCCGATCGATCAGTGTCACAATGTTTTGGACAATGCCTGAAAACTTCCCTGCCATGTCCATGTCTTATTGTTCCTTGCTTGTCCAACGCCTGCTCACATGTGACTCTGGTCCCTCCCCATGTGGCTTACCAGTTAACAACTTTCCCATATTAGTTTTTTGGTGCAAGCTTCCCAATTTTCCACCTCCACTGGATGAATAATAGACAGTAGTTAGTTTCCAATTTTTCTTTGTTTAATCTCTTCATCTACAATGGGCCCGGTTGTCCTTGGTAGACCAACTTGGATCAAGTTTTCATCCGTCGTGGATTTAATTATATAAAAGTATATAAGATTTGACCGTCTTAGTACATAGAATCTCCTTCCCTGGAGAAATCGTTTTCTATGCCCAACTTCCGAAAGGGGAAAACATGGCAACGTCTCCATCTACAAAGCTCTTCACTCTTTGTTCTATACTGATGGCTGCTCTTTTTGCTTATTCTGCATCTGTCCAGTTAAATGACCCTGGTAAATTTTCTAACTTTTTTTTTTAATCCTTTAGAGGTGTTCAACATTGTTAAAAGTTCAATATCCAATCCGTTTTTCTTTTCTTTATTGTTCATGGTGGTTCAGATTGGTACTTTTGGTTTCCTTTGTATTCCTGTGGTGGCGTTGTGAATCTGATGAACTGCAAAGTCTCCTGCACGCAAATCAGGAGGACTGCTCTATTGACACTATGGCTTGGCATATTCTTGTTTTTGAAGGTTGTATTCGAAGGTTTTATGATTAGTAGATCAGGGTTTTGGTCGTTGGATCTTAGTAAGAGAGTTGTGAGAGAGAAAACAGGAAGTGGGTTGGTGATTGCTTCAATGGTTTTGCATTTGTTATCATTACACGAGACAACACATGTCATGCCGAGGAAAAACAAGGAAGTCCGGTCCTACTCCTACATCAGTTACGGTGAGATTATTTTCCAACTGCTTTTGACAGTTTATTTTTGTTAATGATCAGCGGATTAATGAATGTTGCAGGAATGGCGATTCTTGCGTGCTTCAGTTTTGGACTTCCCTTCTTCTTCTTTGTAATAATGCATGGAGAGCTGAAGTTTGACCATAACGAATGATAGAACCTCAATTACTGTTGCAATCTTAAGAGCATGACAGATTTCTTGACAACTTGTTTGAAAGAGTTGCCTTCTTTAAGCAAGCATTTCAGGAAATAGTATTTTTCTTCTTCAGGAAATAAAGAAATTCACTGGAGGCATAGTTCGTTTGTAATGATCTAGCAGCCAAATATTACTTCATACCTTTCCAGCATTTAACCTCTCCGGTGTAAAACGAACCTCGTTGAGACATTACCTCATTCCTCGACTTAGCAAGTATAGCCACAGTTCCCTGCAAGACCACCATCTCACGCCAGGCCATGGCTTGAAAAAACCACAGAATCGATGGGCATCCCAGAAAATGAGCTTACTTCTCTTTCAGTGTTTCAATCATTATCCACGATTTTATGATAATATCACTAACTTCTCGACTGCATTTCTGTTTTAAAGTTAACTTCCCGTCTTCTTTACCAAGTTAGCAAGTAAAACTGAAGAAAATTCAATCTTCCAAGCCATAATTAAGTAATGTGCAGGTAAGAAGTTTCTAAAAGTGACTAATAATCTAGATGAAAGAACCCTTAGAACGATGAGTACCTACAAGCAGTTAGCGCCAAAAATTCATCTACACTCCATGCTAAGCTAGGAAGGTAGCAGTATTAATCACAGGAAATCATGTTTGAGAACGCACATAAATTAATAAGAATAGATACAAGCTACTTGCTGGGCCAACTAAAGATTTCATCCCAAAATTGACCTGAGCTGAAAAGATGTTTCACTTTCCAGGGATCCCATTGTAGTGTCTCTGTTGAAATTTTGATGCTACATGTGATTTGATCAGCAGACAAATTTAACCACAAGACTCCGGGATCGTTTCAACCTTATTCAACACGTGGGTGTATTCAGCATGAGATCTTTCAAAGCTTTTATTAGCAGAAAACACCATACAGGCACAATTTATTTTGAAAATTAGTACAGGCGGCCCCGACATTTGGAAGCTCCACAATGGCAAGGATATCCTTCTCCAGGTAGTAGCTCGTACCGATAATTGTATGTCAGTTCTTCACCACAAGCTATCTGCTCAGAACATAGTTTGAGCAATAAATAGAATAACAAGCATAGCTACTGATACCCATTAACTTCTTTTGAAATAAGATCTAACCAATCAGTTGCAAGTTACAAAACCTCCCATTAGATAGAGCATGTATTCCCTGAGCAAATATCATCCCTGAACCCAACAATAATACCGATACTTGCATGCCACATTACAATATGAGAGCATATAGAAGTCTTGCTAATACCAATCCCATTCATTAAAAAGAATGACATAAAAGAAGATTGGGTAGAATTTGCTTACATCTCGACTTGCATAAAGACCAATATGAGCACCCATTGAGTCCATGCTGTCCACAAGAACTTGGCGATTGACAAGATTTGGCATGCAGCTGCAATAAAAACATGTCATGAGGGGTATCAGAAGCCACCTGCTACTGTTTTGATTAATTCACAATATTGTCCTTGCAAGCAGGAATCCAAACATTCAAACTCGTGACACACACTACCTAGTAAATTCTTTCCTACCTGTGATTAATGAACCTTGATACATTCCCATATTTTGTAGCGTCAATAACATAGGGGGCCTGTCCTTCAATCAATCTGCTCATATCATCAGTATGAGCATCAACATTATAAATATAGCTGCAGCCTTCCTTCCCGTACCTGGAATCCCAGGAAAGAACATTCATCAGATATGCACAGAAAGCATAAGCTGAAAAGATTGCATAAAGTCTCTAACCTGTCATGCCGCTTTTCTGCCTCCTGCTCCTCCAAAACCTCCCCAATGTACTCACATATAAATGTGCCACGTAGGATTGGTTCACCTGCCCTGACTGCCCAACCCTGACATCAAGAAGTAGAGACGTCATACAAGGAAAAACAAAAGAAATTAGAAAAATGGAACCATACCTTGTTTTCTGTCTTGAAAACTTCCAACTTTACACGTATGCCATTTTGCAAGACCCTGTTGGGGCAGGATTTATTGCAGCCACACAATCGATTGCACTCATAAACAAGGTAACCCTCCTACATATTTCCAAGAAATCTCATAAAAAGTTGTTCTCAACAAGAAAAGATAAGGCAGATACGCATTTATGCTTCTAACATGATGTTGTTATATAAATGAAAATTGCAGCAGGAAAGATGTAACTACTGATAATCATCCAATAAAGATATTAAAAAGGTTCCAATGTTGGCTAAATCTAAGCATTATCAATAGATGTATGTCCCCTCTTCAAATTGATTTTCATCCACACATATACAATTTGCTGCACAGCGAGTGCAGAGCATGAATGATATAATATATCATTTTCCATAACAGAATTAAGAAAAAAGTACAAGTCCATAAACATTGTGCAAAAAGACAAAAACACTAAAAGGTCATGTAATCAAAAAATAGGATCAATTAGTGTCCCAATTGTACTCATGTAGAGGAGCTTGGCAACAACTAATTAAGAGTAAATTACTCTACCACAATTTTGAGACAATATTCATAAAAGAAGAGGTTGGCATTACCTCCAAAATAATTCGCCCTTTATCATCATAAGGGAACTTGCGATTCATGGATTTCCCATTTATGTCTTTCGCATCTTCATAGTCATTCTCAAAGAGGTAAACGTGATCACATGTTTCCGCACAGCATATCGTATGTTGACAGGAACAACCCAAGTTCAAACTCTGCACCAAGGTGAAACAAAAACAGGAACACCTTAAGAACAAATAATTGAGAAGCAATGTGCATAAGCATGCTCATTTGGTAGGGAGGTCAATTCAAGATCACAACCCTGATGGTGACAAGCAGAACGAACAAGTCCATTGCGCATACAAAGGTCATAATCAAACTCAAAGGACATTGACAAGGTTCAGCTTACCACCAAGAAAAGATTACCTCGATATCTATACCATGGAGTTGATCAAGCAATGGCCTTGTGACATAGGTAAACATTTCCCAAGGCATCGGGCATTTAGGATTTTCATCAGCCGAACCATTCATGAAAGGATGGCGGGAATCAACTATATCTTCATCCATCACACAGGTGACTGGTATTGGTTCTTTTCCAAAGCTAATATCATCACATAATACAGTGGCCTTTTGCTTAGGCCTCCCTCTGAGATCATGCAAATCAATGACATAGTGACACTCATCCATGGACCATTCATTATCCTTGTGGACAGTTATATCTGCCAATTCTTTCTGCACAAACCCATTCAGAAATGGCATTACGGGTGACAACAGTCCTGGGTCCTTAAAGCTCTTGCAACCTCTTGGACAGATAAAACCCTCTTGATGCCATTGCACTCGAATATTATGCTCACTGCAAAGTTTGGCTGCCTTGAGATACAAACTCTCTGGCAATACTCCATATTTACCCTCCAACGATGCTTTCAGGCTCACCTTACAGCAAACGGAGCGAGCAATAACCAAAATGTCATGGTTATTTGGTCGAGCTTTGCTTTTCTGGACTTCAGAAAACAGTATCTTCGCAACTGCTGCACATTGTGGTTCTGCCAGCCTACCAAGAGTCCCAAACTCAGTTACTTGAGGCTGTATACTTAAATCTCCAGTATCAAGTGACTTTGAAGGTCGAATGGGTTTTTTAATACCAACACTGCCCCTGTTCCTCATCCTATACGTTGCTGCTCCCAGACCTTTCTTAAATCTAGGGCGGGTAAGTCTTCCAGATTTTAGTTTGTAAGCATAATAATGGATGCCCTTCTTTTGGGGACGGGAACTCGATAGATTTGGTCCCATATGAGCAGCCTGATGGTGGCGGCCAAGATCAGGCAACAAGTCAAATTTCAACCCACAAAACCTGCAAACAAACTTCCGAATACCACCTAAATGCTCGGTGTTATTATCCATAGAAGTTACATTGCTCTGCTCAACTTTTGGTACAGAATTTTCTTTCTCCTGAATTATTGGCACGTTGGGGTGCTGAGCAGGTTTTGACAGCCTCAGCTCCATTGGATGGACTGAGAATACATGCAGCCATAACTGCTCAATATTCCCAAAATGGCTGTGACAAGGAATGCACTGAAGCAGCATGCACTGTTCAACAAATTGCACGTGGTGTCTCTCCTGGACATGGGTTTCCAAACCTTTCTTGTTTGTAAAAGAGTCCAGGCATATGGCACAAGCATGACCCCGGAATAGCCACTGTGCTTCTTTTTTATGGATGTCCATCCAGTGACTGCTAAGATCCTGATCATTCAGAAACTCCTTTGAGCATATTTTGCACTTGATAGAGGTTTCATCATCATGACTTGCATTACCAGTCAACGGAATATTTATAGATTCAGGCATTTCAGAGGAGGAAATATGTACATCATCAGCAGCACTAAAACCCCATATTCTCATGAGTCTATCTTTCTCAGTGTAAACTAATTTTAACAATAATTCTCCTACAGAAGAATCTTTTAAAGCTTCGTTCAGGGCCCACTGCAGTTGAACATCCATGGGAACAGGGTTCCTTAGAGATAAAATACTTTTGAATAGCTTGTAGAAAAGCTCACATGCTTGATGTAAATGCATTTTCTGCTGCACGGAGGAACAATACTTCAAAAGATCTAAAAACACTTCTTTTGATATGATCCTACTTTTACCATTTCTCGCACGCTTAAGCCAACTTGGAATGTGTTTCTCACAGTAGATTGAATAGCGCTTTGGACTTTCATTACAAGGATCACTACCATCAATGGGGCTTGAACCAATGCAGTTATGCACTTCTGTGCCCTTGTAATCATGGCTAGGGTATTCAAGCTTCGCAACTAAGCTGTTTCTTCCATTGACAGCATCCACATCATCCATAATTAGGAGAGGCTCCACTTGAAGGGGGCTTTCAACTTCTCCAGCCACTACCACATCTTTGGAATGTGAGGATTCAAAACTGGGATTTATCTCTTCATGCTTTCTCTTAAGATTAACTTCTGGTGAACTCAAAATGTCTTTTGCTTCGGTTCGGGGTCTGTGTTTCTTACAGAACAAGGAACCTGGAAGAGACCGATGCTTACATCGGGTGCCTAGAACAGTTGTACCTTCACACAATGGAGTATGAACTGGAGGACTTGCCTCTACTTTAGTGGAGCTTCCAGTGAAACGAGAGGCCAAATGCACACAACAGTACACATCACCATCATTTGCCCACCTTACACACTGTCTCCCTTTCGACTCGATGAAAGCTGTGCACTGGCGATTCTTATTTCCATAATCTATGTTTTTGTTAGCGACAGTCCCATTTACAGGTGTCATTTCTACATGTTTGGGCTGCATCAGCTGAGTACTGCCAGCTTCAACTACAATTTCATCCCATCTTTCAGCCACACTGCAAGGTGACTCTGCAGGTGCAGTTTCCAACCTAGAACCTACCTCTGTGGATAGCTTTGACACTAAGGTGGAAGCATTTATACTGTCTCGATTATTGAAGAATTCAGAGTCAATTTCAACAGTCATTGACTGAAGTGTATTGCTTGTTTCGACCTGGGAAGAATGTGGCTCAGCTCGACGTACTTCTAGCTTGGGCCTCTTCATACTAACTTGCAAACTCGGTGTTGAGGGACTATCACAACTCCTATGCTCCATATCGTCGCCACTAGATATTGGATGAGATGTTGAAAAACATTTCATAACTTCATGCTTCCAGGTTTTCCACTCGGAAGTAAATGTTGGCTGACCTGGTGCATCCCTGAGAGAGTTGATGTCATTCCAAAGGATAGAATCAAACAATTCCTGCATCCAAGAGAGAAAAAAAATAAAACAGAAAAAGGTGAAGAGAAAAGATATAAAGCAAGTAGAAATGTACTGTATCATGATACAAACAAAAAGTGAATGAGCTGAGCAGTAAAGGAGTGTGTTATATCACAAGGTTCTAAAAATAAAAACACCGTAGTACGTAGATGTCTGCACAGCTTTAAATGGTTACTTCAAACTGAAAATAAGAACAAATAATGTAGCACAATCAGTTCACCTTACAATGATTGATATTTGAAAGTATTAGATTGCTTAAGGCTGTCCAAGAGAATAAGAAAGCAAGTAGAGATAGTTGCATTAGGCCATTTATGGATTAAATTGATAACAATGTGAAAAACTAAAGATGTTAGCAATACCAGAGATTGACCAGTATTTTATGTTTATGTGTGCTGCAAGCACCTATAATGTAGGAAAGCAATTAAGTTGGCAGTTTAACAAAAAATAGAGTGGGAGAGAAAGAAAGAGAGAGATAATCACTTGGTTTTCAGTTGGCATTCTACAGATACTATCAAGAAGCAAAAAGAGCACATCATGAGGAGCAACAAGAACAAATGTCTCTTCCAGTACTATTGACAAGCCAACACGTAAAGGGTGCCCATATAGCAACCTATAGAATTGGCTTATCCATCTTTGTAGTATCTAAGCAATGGCATCACACAGTTAATATCGATTCAACACACGTGTGGATCTTATGGAATAAGCATCATAGCAAATGTAAAATCTTTTCACAGAAATGTCAAGCTGGATGATGGTACCTCATGGCATTGAATAGTTGTTAAAACAAGCAAAGCACAATTTGATAAATACCTCCCGTAATAGTTCAATGGATTCAGCACAATTTGCAGTCTGACAATGATGCACCCAAGATTGAAAAGAATTTAGAAGCCAGTCTGAGTTCAGGTAACGCTGTAATATCATCTGTTGAGAAAGATAATAAAACGTCACTTTAATACTAATCAAGAGAAATAGTAGAACTTTTCTAATCAAACAAACCTAGGCAAAAATCTCAAAAGAAATTCAAACTTGGAAAGCAAAGGCAATGTTTGGCATAACCAAAACAAAAATTTCAAGCTGGCCAACCGAAAAGTCCACATGTATAAGGTATCAAATTTTGGCCCTCAAAAAAACAATAGAAAATATGAAATAATACTTCAGCACAAAGAACACAACCAATTGAGGGTATACGTAGCGCAACTTTGGAAGGGATATGAGGTGTATATGGTGACTATATATCTCTCTAATGCACATTGATACAAAAAGTGGCTTCAGCAGTCATTTATCTAAGACAGTTGTAGACTAACAAAGGATTCAGATATGGGAGACGAACTTGCTTTTACATGTTGTAACTTGCTGCGGCATATATGGAAAATGAGTTGGTGAAAGGTCCTAAATCCTTTTTTCTCAAATTACCATAAGAGGAGGAGCTTACCATTTGAAGTTTCAGGAGCATTCTTCCAAGATCAGGATAACCATTACATCGTGAAGCTTCCATAGCAAATTCTTTCCACACCATCACATCACGAGCAGTATCTATCAAAGCCTATTACAAATTTGAGAAACAAAATGAAAATTGTAAGCAAGATCAGAGCAGTTAAAGGTCTTTCTCAGTATAGTAAATCAACCAATCAATAAGCAGATTACCTCCCTATGGAATTGATCAACAATATTCAGCATGCCAACAGCCAGTTTTTGCATTATAAACCGTCGTGGAACACTTAGATCATTAACCATTTTTAGTCCATTTTTATGATTCCTATATGCAATAGGCTGTGGAAACTCATTGATTGGTTGAACAAGTTGCTTATCTACCCAGGAATAATTCCTAGTGTGGGGAAAAAAAACCACAAAATACTTCTTCCGATCATGAGTTGGCTTTGCTTTCAGAGTTGATAAAGGCCGGTCCTCGCTTGCACATCTAATTCCTGCTTGCCACTTCCCTCTCCACTATAATTGGAAAAGCAAATGAATTAAAACCAGAAGATGCTATAATGGATTTTGCCGAGAACAAGCAACAGAGACGAGCCAAGAAGGATTCCAAAAAAGATGAGGTACCACAAGCAAAGAATTAACTAGACACTTAAAAATTGTACACAACACCTTCTCACTTGCAAAAGAAAACTATGCATTTATGAAAGCAGGTACCTTGACCCATAAAGCAACTGCTTCATCATTTTCAAGCCACTTGGGCTCTGAAAGAGAAGAATCTCCGTCCTTGCAGCTGCTTGGCTCACTTCCAAAAGGATCCACAGTCAAGTGAGAGTTCTCAGAGGTTGCACATGGTTCTATGCAGTAACCATGCATGTTCAAGTCGCCACCATTGAAATCATAAGAATCACAAGACAACCTTTGACTCTCTGCCTGGCAATCAGAAAATGGAGCTCCAATTTTGTGTCCCTCTGACATGGGCGATTCATCCAAAGTTCCATGTCCCTGTTTAGATCTTTCTGTCTTATCCATGTTCAGTAATAAGCCATCAGCTCTAGCATCAGCAGTCTGAACTTCATTTCTATGTTCAAATCCATTAGATTCACCACTATAAGCAAAAGATGTTCCCGAATTCTGTTGAGCACCCTCAGATTCTCCAATATACTGGACACCAGAACAAGGAAGGACTTCCATAATTTATGCTAAAATCTCCAGTCACATGTAATGCATAGAGAATTATTGGCTGGTTTTCATCAAATTTTCCTGTTCAAATAAAGCTAAATGCATTGGAGGCTGAGAGGCATATAAACAGAAGTCATAGGTCCAAGGAGCTAAATCTCTACCAAGAGTGTCCAAAGGAGGCAAAACAAACTGATGGCAAAAAGGTCTATATGAAGCCCCTATAGAGTAACTATCAAAGCAAGCTGTTGTTGAATGATCCAACATAGTGTTGATTTTAATCACCCACCCATTATGACAGCACAATAAATTAAATGCTAAGAGACAAAAAACTAAACAGACGATGTAACAAAGTTGCATCTAAAGGTCCAGGCTTTGAGCACAACAAAGTTACATTTCAAGCTCCAGGCTCTGAGCATAATAGAATAAAAGGACACATCAACCTTTTGCAGAAAGATCAAACACTTCTATTGTTGAACTACTGTAACGTTAACAAAAGAACTTGTAACAATCTGTTTCGAAGAAGTTTTTCATTTCCAACAGCCAACATTGTGGCACATTGATTTACATTCACATCAGCATCCTGATATACCATACCTTAACCACAGGAACCTAAACATGCAGTCTTGAGGATATTAAACTTGCACAACAATATAGGTTTATGCACATTATGTTTAAATGCTCCAAACCTCTTACTTTGCAGGGAGAACAAGTGAGCCAATTATTTTACCACTTGTTTAGCAACACAACTATTGACAGGGAACCAATTATGTTTGACCAAGCCAAAACTATTGCAAGGGAAGAAATAACCACAATTAACGTATATTAGAACTTAGCAATGCAACCATGTATCTCACCCGGGCATCTATCAACAAATATAAGAATTCTTTATTTTTGCATCATCATAATTTCTTTAGTTTTACTTTTAGCATTTCGCAACCATTTTTCCTATTTTCGTTGGTCTCTTTGAAGTTCACCGTTATAACTATGGAAGCTCTAAATCAACAACTGAACTCAAGTACTCCATGAACCATAGGTAGTTTATAAGCAATTTTGTTGACTCTTCATATTCCGTCTTTAAAAAAAAATTGTCAATGAAACCTCAACTGAAAATTCAAATGCTGCTTCATGTGTCCACATTCAGAAAACAATAAGGTGAATGTTAATAGCATTATTGTTATTGGTAACAGTAATAATGGTAATAATATGCTGAATTAATTGCATATTATAACGTACAAATAAAAGACAGAACCAGTCTGATAAAATGCTGCCACCTTCTGTTTCCTCTGCCCTGCTTTCTCGTGTTCAGTACACACCAACGTTGCTCACGTACTGAATGGAGCAAACTGCATACCCGATTTCAATCAAAGCAACCCACACCAGGCTAACAAATTGTAGCCCCGTCCGTATTCAAGGATAATCGTATAAACATTATACGACTAATCAAGTGAAAAATCGACCAGAAAACTAACTGTAACTTATAACATGAACTTTTAAGTTTTTAAAGGTCTCACTGTCTAAAAATTTGGCAAAAATAACACTACCACACGGCAAAATAATGCAGCAATGGAATTAACACTACCAAGGGCAGATGTAGCCAAGGAATTAAAACCAAAAAAAAAGAAAGGAAATTTCTTATAAAGATTAACAGGCCAGATCCTAGAAACTACCTTAAGCGACAAATAGTTCAGATACCATGACCTAAAACCCCAATCCACTTGACCCAATACGGGAGCTGCATTACTCCGAAATTCCCATGATTAACCTAAGCAAGAATTAGAGGCCTTCAAATTACCTATATAACCCCTCAACATCATACGTATGTGAAATAGGGGTGAACTTGAACCAGAGGGTGGGTCCGATCAGGAAAATTAGGAAACACCATAAAGACACAATTTTGATCCATAAAATATAGTAATTATCAATGGGGAGTCCAAATTAAAGGTTGAATCGAAGTGGGGTTGCCCAGTTTTGAGTTGGGGTTGTTTGTCCTTTGTGGGTTTAAAATTTATATTAAGGTTAGCAGCAGCAGGGGAGGTAGCAGCTAGGTCAAAAAAAAAAAAAAGTGACTGTAAGAGAAACGTATGTGACATGCAACAACATAAGCAACATAGATGGGTGTCCGTCTGTCCCTCTCGTGACTAGTAATAAGTAACACACAGACGATTATGTGACGGAGGAGTAATGGGTAATGTACCTCAAAACAGAAATAGCCTCGCACAGAGATCACCACCTTTTGGAATAGATGTGGTTTTTGGTTTTGGCTTTGGTTACAAGATTTAAGAGATAGGTAGGGGTGAAGGTGAGAAAATTGACAATTTTTTTTGGTGGGCATGTGTGATAATTTGTGTGTTGAAAAAATTGCCTGCCCAATTTCTGTCAATCAATATGGCTAGTGTAGTGAGAGATGTGACCAGATTTTGTGAAGGGTGAAAGAAGGGGGGGTTTGAGTACAGGGTCAGGGAGGGACGAAATCGAAACAGAACAACAAGATTGACAATTGGGCTTATGGCTAGTGCCCCGTGGCCTAAAGAGCTGTTTATTGAAAAGGGCAAATACAAGATAGTCACATATGTAGAGAGGTCTAGAGAGAGAAAGGGAGAGTATGGTTGGGGGGTGGGGTGGGGTACGGTACGGTTTAGAGTTAAGAGTTAGAAGGTATGTATGTGTATGAACAACAAAAAGCTGGATTTTCCTTTTTTATAAATCTAAAAAACGCATGAGATGAGATGAGAGGAAAGAGAGAAGGGGGATAAGGAAGGACTGCGTTTCTATAGGGCTTTTATATTCTTATTCGTTTTCCATACAACAATCTGCTTTTATTTCTTCTTTTTTTGGTAGAAATAGAATAGAAACAGGACTCGGTTGGACGGGATGAGATCCTCTGTTTAATATTATTCTGTCTTATTATGTCCTATAAAATTTTAGCCAATTATTTTGTGGGACTCACGCGAGACCTACACCGAACTTACATAAATAAATGACTGAGATTTATTGGACAGAATAAGACAGAGTAATATTAGACAGAAGATCTGGACTCTGGTTGGACTCACTTGGCTCGGCAATCGGCATAGAGATTTGCGTTTTCACTGTGACTCCCACGACGTCGTATGAATCGTTTACGCGTTACACATTTCTTTCTGCCTTACAAGTCAAAATCAGTTTCATAGAAAACAATGCATACGCGCAACAACTCCCTTTTAAAGATGATGAATTGATGCTTAACTAACTTATGGTCAACACATGTCGGTAATTAATAATTTTCACTAATAATTAATACGTATTTATTATATATTCAAAAAATAACATCATGACTTCTAAATAATTCAATTTTAATTCGTTAATTTTAGTCCTAGTCAAATTGGATGATCTAATATCGGTAACCTTAAATTAGAGTAACTATTATCTTTGAAGAAAATACCTATTTTTATATGGACTGATTCATTTTTAAAAATTTATATAATTTAATATTCTTAAAAAGTTATTATACTTTATTCAAACTTAATTCGTTAATTTTGGCTCAGGTAGTGAATGTTGCCAAATTTAAATTGAGCTAAGATACAAATTTTTTAATAAATCAACTCATTTTATATTTTTATAATTTAATACTCCTAATAATTTATTATACTTTATTAAATTGAGACATATATGATTTATGTTATTTCTTATTAAAATTTTAATAAAAATGACTTATGTCATACTTTTATTATTTTTTGTGAATCATTCAAAAACAACTTATCTACTAGTTGGAGATAATATAATGTATACTAAACCTCTCCCAGGAGGCTAGAGAGAGTTTTACTAGACTGTTGTTGTTGTTTATATATGTCTTTTTTTTTTGGGGGGAAGGGAGAAAACACAAGAAGAAACTATCTTCGAAGAACGACCCCAGTAGAGGCATCATGAGCCAGATGATGACGGACCCCAAGGGGCGTGTCCTAGAGTACCCAATGTTAGCTATGCGAAGCGCCCAACCGAGCTAGAAAGTCTGCACAACGATTGCCTTCGCGATAAGCATGAACCATAGAATAGGCCCACTCACGCCTCACCAACAGCCTTATGTCCTCAATGACATGCAGATGCGGATGACAGCAAACCCCAGAGGCTTCAACCAAGTCAATGGCTCCGCGGGAGTCCGACTCCAAAACAACTTGTTTAAATCCACGTTGTCACGCTAAATCTAATCCATGTTGTTGTTTATATGTGCCATACTTTGAGACATAGCACTTCCCCATTTCATTTAAAAAAAATGTTGACAGTCAAATTAATAAAGATATGTTCTTTTAACAAAGTCTAAGACTATCCTTTCAAAAGATTGGATTGTAGCCACAGGAAAAGAGATTTAACAAGCAGCTAAACCGGAAACAAAACAAAAAAAAAAAGTATGGGCGACTATCAACTATGTCCATCTGGTCAATCAAGTAAATGAGAGAGGACGTGGAAATTGTTCCAAAGTTAAATTAAACCCACGCTTATGGAGTATGGACCGCACTGGAAAGTTATTGTTCAAAGCCTACTTAGTATTGAATGGGCTTGGATCACTGTCCTGGGTCCAACCATTAAATATCTTTCTTCTTTGCAGGGAACTTAATTTGGGGCTGTCAAAGTTGGATTTGGGTTTTTCTTGTATTGCCTCTATAACTATCAAACCAATCACACATAGAATTGAGTTAAAAAAGGTCACATATCCTTGACAATACAAGAGATATGATTACATGATAGGGATATATTACCAAATAAACTATAACAGCAAGAAACCCTAAATTGAGGCGTTGAAGAAGGGATTCACATAATTGGCCTGTGTTTAACCTGAGACGCTTTTTAAATGTTCGCAATCTTTGAAACCCTTTATTCCCTTAAACCCCTTTTAGGAAAAGAAAAATTAAAGGAGAAAGAAAGATTGGGAAAGAGAGAAAATCTGCCTAAAAAGGGTTGAAGGCTACTTTGGACTTTGGTCTACTTTCTTCCACTAAGTGTTTAAAGGCTTCTCATCCCATCAAGCCTTTGCACTTGTAAGACCTTGTAATTTATTTGAAGCAGAGCATAGTTTAGACAGCAGAAAATTGAAGGTCCTAGAACTCCTTGCATGCAATGTGCCAAAGGGAAGACCAAAGCATTATTAAACTACAATGAGTTTTTTAAGTCAACACGCATTTTCAAAAAGTCGTCACTTTGTAATGCTATGAGCATAGCATAAGATAACTGAGAACCAGTGCTTGACCATACATGATTTTGTAATGAAAAGAATGTATTGATGTTGTTCTGAGTTGACTGTATAGAAGAGTAAAGTAAGGGATAAATGGAAAGCAGCATGCTTTGCTTTTTCTCCTTGAATGATGGTTGCCACTTTTTTGCAGTTAGACGAGGCTAGAGCTAAACTATGCTTGCAGGTTACCCACGGACCATGTTCTTC
This sequence comes from Erythroxylum panamense, assembly GCA_027123425.1. Classification (NCBI taxonomy): domain Eukaryota; kingdom Viridiplantae; phylum Streptophyta; class Magnoliopsida; order Malpighiales; family Erythroxylaceae; genus Erythroxylum; species Erythroxylum panamense. The sequence goes on along the minus strand of JAOTIZ010000203.1, from coordinate 6,764,022 downwards.
ACCAGTAAAAGTAAATCCTTCAGTTCCCAGAGTTCATCGTTACCAAAGCAATAGCCTCTAATTAGACGTTGGATCGACAGCAGCATACATAGAGAAAAGGAGTAGATAGGCACGTACTTAAGGACAACCATATTTTTCTACAACTAATTTTAAGATTATTACATTTCTTCATTTAACACTCAATGCATGTTTTTCCGTAAAGCTTTGTTATTAAAAAGTTAACATGATATACTTAAAATAATTATCATAATCATTTATACTTAATTGTAGTCTCGTTAAGACGCGGAGTCTGAAGAGATATGATAGTACACAACCTTATCTTTACTAAATAGAAAGATCGTTTATAATAAATTCACATGAAAAGACAAAAATTTCAACTTGGAAGGACTATGTACTTCATGTCTCTTGTTTGAATTCTTAAATACTTTTTTTTATTCTTTATCACCCCACTTAGTTTATATAGACTTGTTTTACTCATGTTTATTCTCAATTCAAGTCATTATTTAACAACACTCATCTCTTTGTAACCCCATTTACTTATATCACAACCACGAATTTTTAATTTGAATTTGTAAAAATAATGTCTTTTATATCTTAAGTTTCATATTTTTCCTTAAAATTATCCAAATGCGCTTAAAACCTACTAGTGTTGTGTCATAATTTATCTTATAATTTTTTAATTGTGTAAACATGTTCAAATGACTTTAATAAAAATAAATAAGTTTATACATAACTTATTTTAAATACGTCATGTCAATTTTTCGATATCATAAATTGATAGAAATACTAAATTAAATTAAAATTTTAAGATACATTTTAATAAAAATTTAATATTGGAGAATTTAAATATTTTTAAAAAATATAGGATAAATAATACGATTGTCCCAAGAACAAATCATACCCAAAATCTTAAAATAATAACCAATAATTTGTTTCACATATAAATCATTTTTTATCTTGTAAGTCTTTTAGAAATGATATTACTCTTGCGCTCTTGGAAGGTTATATAAAGATTTGAATGCGCAACCAATTGTCTAATTAGAAGCTAATATGGTGTGCAAAGTTATTTAAGTGACAAAAAAGTGATACTCTCCTTAACCTTAGATAGCCCTTAACAAGCGAAGTTGCAAAGATGATGAAAAGAAGACTACTTCGAGGCCTAAAGAGTAATGATTTGTTCATTAAAATAATGCACTCCTGATCATCTACGAGTCTATGGAGCGCGATTTGCATATTCCAGGAGGTAGATCGACAAGCCGTTTTGGACCATTTCTAGTAGATAGAGCAAAAGCGGTGAAGTGGGGACAGCAAAAGGTGGGGAGAGATGCCTTTTGCTGGTTATGATTGGCATTGACTCTTTGTCCAAATGTTTTTGGAAAGTTCTCTTTTTTTATGTCACAGTTGTGGGATTCCAAGCGCCTTCCCTGACCCATCACCAATGCTATTACCCCTCCTCTTGTTGGTCTCTCTCATTTTGCCCACCACCACTACCATTACCATATAATTTGTTTTCCCTGTCAATCTCTCCATAGCTAAAGGACATGTCTTCTGGATTATGTGAATTTGGTTAGTCCCCACTTGTTATGCAGGAAATAGGACGATGAGGATGGTCAGAGAGGGAAGCATGGATTCTGAGTCAGGTTTTTGAATTGGATTCAGCGTTAGAACTGTCATCTTCTTTTATGACAAAGTGAAATTGTTAAGTCTTTGTCTTCGATGGATGCTTGCAAGAATGATATGAAACCACACATGCTTCTGCATATGTTTGAAGTTAAATTAAAAAATTAGTTTAATAATATACTATAATCATTAAAGAAAGCATTTATAACTCGTTCTCTTAACATTTTAAGTTCAATACATCAATCTCTTTTTATGTAAACCTCTCTTTTTAAGAAAAATTTCAATACATTTAAATAATTTTATAATAAAACAGGTTGGTTTAATACAAAGAAGCAAGTTCAACTCTCCTTCGAATCGAATCTGAGCACTGGAATCTTTCAAGCTTCCTTCGAACTTCATGCATCTTTTATAATCATTTCCAATTTGTCCCTTTTGCCTCCTTCCACTTGAGTAAATGCGTGATTCCTTGAAAAATGATAGCCTTGGAACCTGTTTGAAGCTACACTATATACTTGATTATTATCTGGTCAGCTCTAATTTGAATCTCCCGTATAAGTTGCCAATGAAATTCACCATTGGAGAGATTAAATAAGAAGGATAGCAGGCATTGTTTTACCATTCAGACAATTGTGGTAAACAAGAGATTTGGCAATATAAAAGACATTATTCTTGATCTAAATATCACAGGGACAGGGACACATGAAATCTACCTAATCTTGTGTTTATAAACTGACTACATTTCGAGGAAAATCTCAGTGTATTTGGAACTCAGAGACGGTTTTATGATTTTATAAAGGGGGATGCTTTTTTTTCCGGTTTTTAGTTCACGATTGAAGAGATTAATTGTTTTTAATCCAAAAATTTGAGCATGTCTGTCAGATTTGTTTGAAAAATGACGCACCTGCTTGAAAAATCGAACCCCTTGAAAACATAATTAATTTTCCTGATGTTCTTACGTATCTGACATTGAAAAATCACCCCTGTATAGAATCATTGAATAAGATAAAACAGAAGTTTCATTTATTTATATATTGGAAATGTAAATTTCAACTCCTGAATCCTGATGGTCCCAGATTAATCTCCAAGGTGAGTCCAAAATATCCATTCAAACTTTCTTCAGGAATTTATTGTATGGCATGTTTAAGTCTCCATATTTATGTTTGTAAGCCATACCAGGCTCTACTTACGGTTTTGGATTTGGACATTTAATAAGCAGATGTGATTACCACAGAAAGTTTTTGGATTTTGTACAATCTCAACCGAAAAGGACAATCAGAAATAGCAAGTTTTCCGAGGGACAGCTTCTCTCGTCTCTTTATCTTCTTCTCACAGTTGTGGCAGCGAGGAAAGATACTTTGTTTTTCTGAGGAAACGAACATCACGACAAAAAGGGAAGCCTGACCACCTTTGAACACGCACATAGAGTCACCTTTTCTTTTGCATCGAATGGTGGGAAAGGCCAAGACCTCCATATATACCATCATATTTTTATTTTGAGGATTCTTTGACAAAGATTAGTCTCTTGTCTACTGAAGGACAATATGGGGTATCCATCTGCCCATGATCTGATTTTTCTCAAAAGAGCTGAGGTTTAGACAACGATATGCCCCACAAAACCTCATATCATTCCCAAGCATCCAATGTCCACTTTATCCCTCTTATCCTTCGTTCCTTTTTAGGTGAAACTGCTTTTCTTCTTGTAGGCTGAAAACGTTTTAGCAACTTACACTTGGACTTTAACTCTTTTTTCTTGGTTAGTGCTCGTTCAATGCTTATAATCGTTATATTTGGATGGACTCGCTTGGGAACAACTTTCGGGCTGTACCTGGAGAGGTGCTCTATAAAGACGTTAACTTTCTTGAGAAGCAAACAAACCCATCAAAGTTTTGGAATTAAAAGTAACTGACAAGCTTGGAATATTGCATGGCTTTGTGCATTGTCCTACAGCTATCAGAACGACTTCCTTCACCTATCAAGAAACGTAAAAGACCAACAAGTTTAACTGGACAGTAGATTTGAGCCATGACGTTGTAATTACTCAGTATCTCTTTCTAGGGTTAGTCAAACTTTAGCAATCACGTTAGTTGTAGCTGCAAATCTTATTCTTTTCTTGTTTACGTAGAAGTGGCCTTACTTCACCCTAAAGTCGTAGTTTTTGTCTTCTATAGTCTTATTTAATCTTTAAGCATGTCAATCAGTTCTAGTAAATGAGCCTTCTATATTTGCGAATGAAAGTAAAAAGAAGACTTTTTCTTGTCCTGTGGCACCTGGAAATCTTTGTTTCATCTGTAGATTTGTCTAGGCTGGTAATATACAAGCTTAAGTAAAGTCCTGTAATATCAAATCACAGGGTTAACGTTGGATTGCAAGTAATTGAAACCTTTTTGACTTTAAGTTTAGGGGTCTGTCAACATGGAAAGTAACATCTTAGCAATCATACAGCAAAAGTTTGGTAAGATGGTCCAACAATTTGTTTTTTCAGATTACAATAATTGCATCGAATTAGCATATATTTGTATCTTGACTCCAATAGCAGCAAACTTAATTATACAGATTCATCTACTGATGAAGAAATGAACGTTTTTGTAGATTGAAATTAATTTCTAGTGGCTTTCTTTCTATCATTCTGCACTATTTCTTCTGCATAACAAAGGTGCAAATAAAAGTGAATGTGACTAGCCAAGGTACACAGAGGACAGCATATATTGGATACACGAGTACGAGACAAAGGGTGTAGGGAGGTTCACCAACTCCCACTTGCTCCCCAACAAGAGAAGAGAATATGGGAATATGGGTTCGATCTTGACAAGCACTATTATATTATATTTTACTTTCGCTTAACAGTAACAGCCACTATATATAGCTTCCTCTCCTTTTGTCCCTTGGATCTCTCCAGTCGAGTGGAATTTGTCTAGCTTTAGACGCTTTGACATTTGGAGTCCAGACTCATGCTAACTTTCTTCTTCATTTTAAGCCCACGAGCTGGTTTTCCATTTTTTAATGCAAAAGGTCCCTCTGTTTCTTACAAAAGCCAGCTCATTTATACAGAGTGAGACTCTCTTCAAGGTGAAGGTTCACCGGTCAAAAGCTCAAATGTCCTGTCTTTACTGAGTTGCAGACTCTGTAGCATTGGTGAAACCGATCTCGTTCAGCTCTGTTATGTTCAGACTCTGGTAACTACAAATGATCACTTTGACAGTACTTCCTCTAACCTCTGGTTTTGTTCATATACAAGAAGACAAGTGAAGTTTTTGGATTCTAATTACTGCTCTCTGCAAACCAATTTGGTTTCCGTGAGCTACTGGGTCTACTACTCCGGTCAATCTCTTAAAGCACGCATCTGCGTACTCGCTTGTTTCGTTCCAGGAGTGTAATGGTAACTTTTTTGATCTTTGGTTTCGCTACACTTAATTCGCTTCCTTCAAAAGTTTTAATTAACTAGCTGCTGCTTGGAAATGGGCTTTCAGAGATGTTATCTGAAGTGGTTGAAAGCCGTAAAATTATGGGTGAGAAGGTGGCTCCTGGGCATAAGAGGTCAAAGAGGTACTTGTTATATTTTGGTAGCTTGTAATTATTCTTCTGGTTGCCTGTTTCAGTTCATGTTTTCACTCGCGGGGTTCTCTTAACAGGAATAGTTCTTGTGACTGGTTTATTTAGCTGACTGAAACTTGAGCATTCACAGCTGTAAGCTGTATTTAAGAAGTAGCAACCACGAGAACTATATTGTATACATTCCCTATTTTAGCTCTATTTCTAATATTAGTGAGTCACTATGTCCACAAGGAAGAACCTTGAAAGCTTTGTGGTCCAGCCAAAATTATTGCATCAAGAAAGAGTGCTAAACTGAGGATTCTCTTCAACTGTCCTTAAATTGGGCTTCTTATCATGAAATCTGTGTTCTTTACTCGTTCTGGGGTTGAAATTCACAAGAAGGATTTTTTTTTTAATGGAGCTTAGGAAATTGATTGCTAACTGGGCCTTATGTAGAAGGTAATGGTATCTATTATGCTATCTTTCCCTTTCACAACTTGGACAAGAAAATGCAGTAAAATGTTGTACTAGGTTGTGTAAGTTATCTATGCGGCTGACTAGATTGCAGAAGCATACTCTTCAGTTCTATTTCTTCTCCAGTTCATATACTTCATCTTCACTATGGCAGCTTCCCATACAAGAAACAAGTCGAGGAAGATGGATTATATAGTTCCTTGGAGCCACCGTGCCTTAGAAAACATGTAACTTTACTCTCTTTCACTCTTTTGTTAATAAATCTGGAGTGTTCTATTTGCTTGAAGGCTTGATTCATAATATGGATTGTGTAGCTATTCTGATTTCATCTTATATGATGGCCTTGGCACAAGAACAGCCAGACCCCGGATCCCTTCTTCACTTTTTATTCCAGTATCTTTTTTCCTTTGCACATACTATGAAGGTCCTTGTTTGGAGTAGTTCAGAAAGCAACAAATTACTTCTAGTCAAATCTTCCTTGTGGCCCATGTTGAAAAATATACAATACTTGCAAATATACCACAGAGTGACCATGTTATTTTGGACCAAGATTTTAATCATCCATTAGAACCTCAAACAAGATCAAGTACTATACTTATATTTGAGTTCTGGTGTAATCAGGATATGGGGGATTTGAAGACCTCTATCAAAACTAACAAGAAACAATCTCCCAAGACTTCAGTTGGAAGATCTTTGAGGCAAGAGGTGTGGAACATAAAATCCTTTTTTGTTGAAATCACAAGTTTCATGTGGCACGTCAAAATTTTCTATTGACTCTGTTTTGTTCCACAATCACTTGTATGCAGATACTACAGCTTGAGAAAAGATTGCAAGATCAGTTTGAGGTTCGATGTGCTTTGGAAAAAGCGTTGAGTCATAGACCTTTCTCTCATCATATTTCAGCTGATGTGTCAATGCCTAAGGTAATTCCCTGATTAGTTTCGAGAGAACTGCAATGAATTCCTTCTCTTGATCACTGTCAATCTGGCTACATAATCTCCTGAAGCTTAACTCATTGTAGTCAAGTTGAGCTAGGCATATCATGCTAATAGTTGAGTTGTCAAAACTTAAAATATAATCATAACTTGTGGTTGCATCTTGCTCCTGGTTCTTGTGGGTTCCACTTGTCAAACAGAATCCAATCGTCGTTGTGAATATGTACTCGCTGATTTCTGATATGCTCTGTGCCTTGTATTTTTATTGTTGCAGCCAGCTGCAGAACTAATCAAGGAAATTGCAGTGTTAGAGTTGGAAGTTGTGTATCTTGAACAATATCTTCTTTCATTGTACCGCCAAGCATTTGATCAAAAAACTTCTGCAGTATCTCCTTCACACAAGAATGAAACGGCAAAATCAACAGCATCAACTCCTAAAGGCAGGTTGCTGGATGTTCCCCAACCTGATCTCACGTTAAGGAGAGGAAGTCCACATGTACTCTCTAATTTCGGGTCACGTGATAATCTAAAGAAGGAATTTAGTGGCATTAGAGGTCAAGAGAACCCGTTAGATTCTGGCGTTCACCGTTGTCACTCTACCCTATCACAACGTTCAACATTCTCTACTAGAAACTCTCCTCCAGCAGAGTTTTTGGGAAGGACAGCACGTGTCTGCCATTCCCAACCATTGTCCATGATTGAGGTAACATAAACATAAAGTCCCTAGTGTTTTTTTTCAGTTCTTCTCTGTTTAACTCCCTGAAACTGGCTACAATGTTTGACCATATCATAGCTCTGCCTTCTTTCAACGATTTTTTACTGCAGTGCACTTTCAATTCCAATGCTAGTACAGAAAGTAACTTCAAAGAAACTAAAATCCTTTGTAACTCCACTTAAGTGGCCTAGGTGGATCACTTATTTTCTGTGGTTTTATACAGTATTCTCAGAATGCATCAAGTATAATCAGTTTGGCAGAGCATCTTGGTACACGTGTCTCTGATCATGTTTCAGAATCACCTAACAAACTTTCTGAGGATATGGTCAAGTGCATGTCAGCCATATATTGCAAACTTGCTGACCCACCTTTGACCCATAATGGCCTTTCATCCCCCAATTCATCACATTCCTCAGTTACTCCATTCTCCCCGAGAGATCATGGTGATATCTGGAGTCCAGGGTTCAGAAATAGTTCATCTTTTGATGTACGATTGGAAAACCCTTTCCTTGTTGAAGGATTGAAAGAGTTTAGTGGGCCATATAGCACAATGGTTGAAGTGCCATGGATTTACAGAGACAGTCAAAAGTTGGGAGATGTTGAGCACTTACTAGAAAACTTCAGGTGAGCAATTGTTGATGTTTAGTCAATCACCAGATGGCATTGAAGAGCCTAGCCATGATGTAAATTCATTGAAAGTTCTCTTGCACTTAACAAGTCATTTTGTTGTAGATCACTTATCTGCCGTCTAGAAGAAGTAAGCCCTAGTAAGCTTAACCACGAGGAAAAGATAGCTTTTTGGATCAATGTGCACAATGCACTAGTGATGCATGTAATAATTCTTTTCCTTGGAAATGTTCAATGGAAAGTTGACTTTTGCATTAGTCCTAATTAAGCTGACTGCTGTTTTTCTTCTGAACAGGCATTTCTGGCTTATGGGATTCCACAAAACAGTGTCAAGAGGGTCTTTCTACTTTTGAAGGTAAGAAGAGCTCATTATGCTCTTCATTTGCAGAGAATTTGTCACAATTATTCATTTCTCTTCTGACCGTGGTGCATACAGGCTGCTTACAATGTTGGTGGACACACAATCAGCGCGGACACAATACAGAGTTCTATCTTTGGTTGCAGAATGTCTCGTCCTGGACAGGTGAATCTCAAGCTTTAGCTAGGCCTTGAGGACTAGTAGTAGCATGGTCATCGGAGAGTAGCTTTGAGTCTAGATATTGGCTCACAGTGAACGATTCTTGAAATTCATCTTTTGGTTACATCAATGCGAAGGCCATCTTGTTCGTCATACATGTTCTACAAGCATGCATGTGTCATTACTCTGTTTGGAATATGGAAGCTGTTTGGAACTTGTTTTTTATGATTAGTAAACTTCTTGTAGTAAGGCTGATAAAGCTTACTTTTCATTTTAGTGGCTAAGATTGTTGCTGCCATCAAGGTCAAAATTCAAGAGAGGTGATGAGCGGCAAGCATATGCAATCGAGCACGCAGAACCCCTTTTGCACTTTGCCCTCTGTTCTGGAAGCCATTCTGATCCTGCAGTACTTCACTTTCCTTGTGTCTTTTATGTTTAGATCAAATTGTCGCAAAACCAGCTTTAGCTTCAGTTTATTTTATTAACGTGCAAGTAATTGATGTAGCTTTTTTTCCCAGGTTCGTGTGTATACTCCTAAGAGGGTATTACAGGAACTCGAAGTTGCAAAAGAAGAGTACATTCGAGCTACTTTTGGCGTGCACAAGGACCGCAAAATCCTACTTCCAAAGATTGTGGAATCCTTTGCGAAGGATTTGGGTCTGTGTCAGGCTGGGATCATTGAAATGGTCCAGAAATCATTGCCTGAGTCTCTAAGAAAGTCAACGAGGAAATGTCTGGTAGGAAAGCCCCGGAAGGGCATTGAATGGATACCTCACAACTTTACCTTTAGGTATCTGATATCTAAGGAGCTAGTAAGATGATTGTTTATATGCAACAAAGGTTATTGATGCTTCACAGATACACGTTGTTCCCAAGGTTTCTGCAGTTTATATTCTTTTTTTTTTTTTCCCATGTACAGAGTAGAAGAGGGACTCAGAAATGTTAGCTAGAACAATGTGTCCCTTTATCTGATGTATTCTCCAGTCTATATGCTATGTAATGGAAGCATTGGCAATTATATGATGATGTCAAGGAAACTGATATTCTGAATCAACCATCACTTCAGACTTCCACTTTTTTCCTATCATATCGGTGAGGAAAGCCTCCATATACCTTTCTTCAGTATCATTGCCACAGCTTCTTTTTCCTAATTATAACTATGCACTTGTTCCATGCAAGCGTCCAAAAGAAGGAAACTCAAGAACTACTCACCGAAGTAGGCCATCAAGAATCCCTGCACTACTATCTGAAACTGGAAATTGGTAACTGGAACTCAGTATGTTTAACCATTTGCAGAACCTAAGCATACTTAGAAACTCAAGTGTGAACCCCTTCGATGATAACCCATTGACTTGGGATAGTGCATGATTGATAGGCCGTTTCAGGATGTGATGGGTTAGAACGAGCTCTAATTCACTTCTGAAGCTGGATCATATCAGTTATTGATTACCCTGAGCAAGCTTCAGCCAATTTGTTAAAATTATAGTGAATACTGTTATAATTACCAAGAGGGCATAACCATGCGACCAAAGCACATGAAAACTAATCAACAAACTCCAGAAAAAACAAACTTTCTTATTTCTCTAGTACGGACTCGCTCCTTTTGATAAACTTGATAGAAAAAGAGAGAGATTTTGGTTGAATACCTTATGATATTCTCTTGACTTATATTCAAATAAATAGATGAACATACAACTTGATTATAATTATAACTGTACAATCTAAAGAATGATTATAAACACTATTACAGGCTGATTTACGTCTAATCATAGCTGTACAATATAAGCAAATATACAACAGTTATAACAAAATAAATGTTATTTGTATATGGTAACATCCCCCCTCAAATTGATGTCAGTCAGTCAAGAAGCATCAATTTGTTAACACTGTCAAGAGAGAGCTTTTGTAAACATACCAGCTATCTGTAAGGTAGTGGAAAAATGAAGAGAAACAATACAAATATTCACAACTTCCCGAATATAATGACAATCCACTTTAATATGCTTGATACACTTATGGTAAATTGGATTAGTAGCAATTTGAATGGCACTAGTGTTATCAACATGGAGAGGAGTGGAATCATGTGGAGGAAAACAATCCTCGAAGCCAAGTAATCTCAGAACATGCAGCAGATACAGTGTGATATTCAGACTTGGTGGAAGATTTGGAGGCACCATCTCGTTTCTTACTCTTCCATGATATCAAACAATTTCTAAGAAACATGCACCAATTGGTCAGAGCAACAGGTATTAGGACAAGTAGCCCAATCAGCATCCCTAAAGGCAACCAGTTTCATAGGAGATCTAGCAGGAAAGAATAAACTATGAGAAGAAGTACCTTTCAGATAGCGAATGATGTGGCATATAACAGCTAAGTGTAGATGTCTTGGAGAGTGTAGAAACTGACTAGCTTGTTTCGTAAAAGAGATGTCAGGCCTAGTGATAGTTAGGTAGTTCAAGCTGCCCCTAATCGTCAATACAATAAAGTATCAGAAAGTAGCTCTCCCTCTTCAATATGATACTTAACATTCACTTCTAGAGGTGTATCAACAACCAAAGAGTCCTGAAGACCAGCTAAAGTAACCAAATCTTGAGTGTATTTATGCTGGTGCAAAAATATTCCGGAAGAGTCAATATGAACTTCCAATCCCAAGAAATAGGTAAGTTGTTCAAGATCCTTCATATAAAAAGAATCATGAAGATGCTGTTGAAGTTGACTGATCAATAAAGTGTTTGTTCCAATTGTAACAATATCACTAACATAGTCTAAAAGAAGGACAATTCCCATGGAGTTTTTATGAAGAAACAAGGAAGAGTCATATTGAATTTGTATAAATTGAAATTGAAGCAAGGTAGAGCGAAACTTCTCAGACCAAGCTCAGGGAGCTTGTTTTAAGCCATACAATGAATGTTTCAGCTTACAAACTTCCAAAGTAGAAGAGGAAAACAAACCGGGAAGAGGCGTCATATATATGTCCTCTTTGAGGTCCCCATGGAGGAAAGTATTTATAACATCCATCTGTTGAAGTTTCTAGCCCTAAGAAGCAGCAATTGCAAGAATAGTACACACTGTAGTCATTTTCGGAATAGGAGAAAATGTCTCCTCATGGTTAATCCCTTATTCTAGGTGATTACCAAAAGCAACCAACCTTGCCTTATAGCATCCTAGGGTCCCATCAGAGTGAAGTTTCACTAAGTAAACCCATTTACACTCAATAGGTTTGACTTTAGGTGGACAAAGGATAATTTCCCAAGTCTGATTGTCTTGAAGAGCTTGAAGATCCTTTTTTATTGCAGTTTTCCAACATTCATGCTTAGCTACCTGTGAGTAAGAAGATTGAACCAAAATAGAGGAAAAAACAGTAGTAAATGATGTATGATAAGAGTCATACTTAGTCAGAGGTCGATAAATTCTAGTGGATCGTCTCACAATAGGTGGAGCTGGATCAGATGGAAAAGGACGTCGATTTTACACAAATCCAAGCTTGAACTGTTCAATAAAGGAAAACAAGTCATCAAAACCAGGAAGAAAAACAACTTTAGGTGATGATGGAACATAAGTTGGGAAGATAAATTGATTTTCAAAGAAAAAACATTGCGAGAAACTCGGCATTTCTTGGAACTAGGATCATAGCGAACAAAACCTTTTATGGCTAGACTATATCCCATAAATGCACATTTAATAGATTGAGTAGAAAGTTTATGACGTTTATAAGGAGGCAAATGAAAAAAAACACACACAACCAAAAGTATACAAATGCTGATAGTTAGGATATTGATGATTAAGACAATAATAAGAAGAATCAAGATGTAGAGTTTTAAAAGGCAATATGTTAATGAGATAAACGACCGTAGATAAAGCTTCGATCCAAAAGTAAGTGGAATTGAAGATTCAACTAACAAAGTTCCAGCTACTTCTAAGAGATGATGATTCTTTAGTTCTGCCAAACCATTTTGATGAGGTGTATATGGACAATAACATTGTGAAAGAATACCTTTTTGATTTAAAAATTCATGAAAGGCATTGGACATGTACTCTCCACCAGAATCTTATCTAAAAACTTTGATAACAATAGAAAATTGAGTTTCGACAAATAAGAGAAAGTCTTAAAAACAGAAGAAAAAAAACGTTAGATTTAGAATGAAGAAAATAAATCCAAGTGAATCGACTATAATCATTAATAAATGTTACAAAATACTTATAATATTCATGAGAAATAACAAGTGAAATTCCACATACATCACTATGAATAATATCAAATCATTTTTCTACATAACTACCAGTAACAGGAAGGAAGCATTTTAGCTTTTCGTAATTTACAAGTTGAACAATCAAAGGAAAGACGAGACAGACACAATTGATCAGTATTACCCAATCGCCTAGACTTTAACAAATAAGACAAAATAGCATAATTAGGATGGCCAAAACATTTATGCCATACCTCACTCTTATTGAAAATAGTAGAGCAAGCTAAAATAACATTTCTTGGAATAGAAACATGTAATGGAAATAAACGTCTTGCTTTAGGCCCCCTCACGATCACTTGTCCTGACACTTAATCCTGCATAGAACAACCATCATGAAAAAAATACAGTACAATTATTTTTCACTAGTTTTCCAACAAAAAGGAGATTATTAGAAAGTCTAGGTGATATAAAGGTATTGTCGAAAACTGGAGGAATATCTCCAACAACAGTAATAGGTAGAGTATTTCCATTAGCAACTTGGCTATATTCGGAACTAAGATATGGACGGACATTTTGCAGCAAATTAGCTGAACTAGTCATATGATTTGGTTTTGCATAATCAAGCAGCCAAGTTGTAGAGGATGGATTATCCTTACCTTAAATCCCTAAAGCTAGAAAAGCATAAATAATCATTTGTTAACCATTGCACAAGTAAGGACTGTTGGTTCAACATTTTGATTAGTTGCTGATGTAGGTTAAGGTAACTGTAGTGGCTTGAAAAATAGTGTGTTGTTGATTTTGGACTGTTGGCTTAGCATTTTGATTGGCTGGTGATGTAGGTGAAGCAGTTGTAGTGGCTTGAAAAGTAGTGTGTTGGCGATTCTAGGGATGAATTGCATAGTCTTTGATGATGTGTCCTGATCTTTTACAGTAATTGCAAAATTTCTAGGTACAATTTGGAGTTATATGACCATAATTCTTATAACTAAAACGTTGAACCTTGCTTATGTCTTTACCTTTGCCTTTTGCGTGAGCCACAAAAGCCATTAGTGTTGTAGTAATCTTCTCATGTTCAAGATGGGCTTGCATAAGAAGACGTTGTTCTTCGCGAATTAATTCACCAAAGCACTCATCCAAGGTAGGAGGAGGATGATGATTCATTAGATTAAAACAAGCATTCTTAAAATATGATTTCGACTTCATTAGAAATTGATCACGCTTGCTAATTTCATGAACAACCAATACATCAGAGAGAGAAACTTGGGACACAGTAGCACAAACAATGTCTGAAAATCAATCCATAAATTCTGAAAACTAGAAAAATACTCCTGAATAGACTGACTTTCCTGATTATAATTGCAATCTCGTGATCCATTTGAAATCTTCTAGCTGAATTCCTTTGATAACAACCATTTTTTAGATATTCTCACATAGCTTTAACAGTTTTTTATGGGCGAGATTAAGGACAATGTGAGAATCACAAGAACCTATAATCCAGGACATCACTCGAGCATCCCTAATTTTCCAATGAGCCAATTGGGTAGCATTTATTGGAGTTGGAACAGTCCTATCGATATGTCCCTAACTCCCTATAGCTCCTTTATAGTAACATACAATTGGCTCAAGGTTTATGATTAACGATTTTTGATGATAACTATATAATATTTCAAAATTTAAAATAGATGTATTTCCTTATATAATTAATAGTTTAATTCTCAAAAGGAAATAAAATCAAAAGAAATACACTTTCTTTCTTGCATGAACCTTCATTATGAACTTACCTTATTAGAAATGTTTTATCCGAAAGGATCCTATTAATTATGAAGGTCGTATATTAGCCTCGTGATTACTAAAAGATTTTTGGCAAAGATGACATATAAATTATGCATATTTAAATCCATCCAATTGACTAAAGATGCAAGTGAAGTAATGACTAGTTGAAGAAATTGACTATTTAAAAAAGAGCAACATTACTTGTGAAAAAATGAACATACTCAGACTTTTGAAACATTTAAGCAACACCTATATTATTAAGAGTCATATCATTCTTATTGTGCCTTCGAAAGTGAAATCACTCTACCAAGAGAGAAATTGTTATTTGATAACTTACTTTTGATTTTACATTTTATTCTTTTGTAAGCTTTTAGAAGGTTATTATACACTTCAAGTGTGGAAGGTTAGAGAACATTGAAAAATATTTACTTATGAGCTTGAAGAGGCTCGTCAGATCACTATTTGGTTTTTATAGTGAAACACTCAAGTTGGATACTCAGAGACTAGACGTAGGCTTGGGTTATAAGCTGAACTAGTATAAATCGACTGCATCCTTCTCTCTCTTCTCTTAACTTTTAAATTTCTGCATTATATTGTGTGTGCATTTATTACAACAAGAGACTCCTTCACTTTATAACAGGGTCCTTTTGTTTTCAACTTGCAAGAGGTTCTTTTCAGTTTTAATAGGCGTCTTCTGTTTTAAATTGTTTTTAATAGAACTTTTTGTTTTGTAGGCTCGTGTTGTTTAATAAGCTTTCTATCGCACAATAGGCTCCTACTGTTTTAATTATAGACAAGCTTCTGTCATTTCTTTTTGAACTGAAAGTAACTTGCAATTTTTTTAGGTTACACATAATTTACCCTCCTCTTGCGTGTGTTTGCTTTATCATTTAGTATCAGAGCGAGGTTTTACATTTATTGTGTTTTACAGCACGTGATAGATTATGGCAAAACTTTGAGAAGATTTGAAGGACAATCTTTCTCAAAGCCTCCTTACTTCAATGGAAACAATTACTCATATTGGAAAGAGAGAATGACTATATATCTCTAATATGTAGATATTAAAGTATGAAAAGTAATTAGAATTGGAGCTACAATTCCCACTTTTGATAACGTAGAAGTATAAACTGATGCCGTGTAACATCCCATCACCGATGGGAAGGTTATATTGGTAAATTGGGTCGAGCTAGTGGGTTAAATAGCACATTTTGATTTGTTCATTCATTGACCTCTAATTTTAGAGGAATGAGACATTTTGCACATGCACTTATATGTACATGCATTCATGACAATTCCCGGCATTTATGTGTGAATATGATTTATTCTGTGAATTCTGAGATAATTGTGTTTGAAAATGTGAATTGGAATGTTCTAGGAGTGATTTTCAGTTGGTAGTGATTTTTAGAAATTTTCTGGAAATTTTGGGAGAAAGTCCGGACCGGAGAATTTTCTAAGTTACGGACTGATTTATCTTTTAGTACTGGAATAATTGTCCAATGGCACGGAAAAATTAGAGTTATGATTTTAGGATTTATTGCTTAGAGCCATTGGAATTTGGGAGAAATTAGAATAAGAATTGGATTTTAGACCCTAAGAAGTGGACAAGTGGCAAGTGACCTAAGTCACTTGCCAAACATGCCTTAAGCTTCTTACATTTGATTAAAACCCTTTGATCTTTGTTTTTGCCTTCCACGAAAGTTGCTCTCCTTTGAAAGAACACTTGTTTTCCTCTACTTTAGGGCATTGTTTCTCCTTCCTTCGTGGTGCACGATTCATCCTCTCTACAAGACTTATTGTTGCTCTCTTGCTTGCTTCTTCTTCCTTGTGCAAAGCTAAGCTGAAACCCTAAAGAAGATGAAGATTTGTGAGATTTTGAGTGAGGGTCGTAGGTGTTGAAGAGTTGGAGAAATTTTCGGGAGTTTGAAGAGAGGAAGCTTGATTTGGTAAGTAAATTGCTTATATGTTGTTTATTTGTTGGTTAAATGCATTCATGGTGTTTAAATGTGAAAGATTGGGGTAGTTGAGTTTGAGTTATGGTTGTTTTTAGAGAGAGAAAAATTGTGATAAATGGTCGGAGAAGACGAACAGGAACCCTAACGTCGCGACGTGTGTGAGGGCCTCGTCGCGACGAGCGGTTAA